>CM042249.1:32580170-33180170 GCA_023566225.1 Romanogobio albipinnatus
GTCCTTCGAATGTAGTTTCATGTTTTTAAATTATATGTTGTGTGTACACAAGGGCTGCACGATATTGGAAAAAAACTGACATTTCGATATTTTGTTTTTCTACTATATTTATTGCGATATGAATGAATAGCACTATTGGGAAAGAATTATTCATTCTAGAATGACTGAGGTGATCGCATAGATAAACAATAGAACAAAGATACATCAAAATTGTTTCTGCCTGTTTTTCAGGTAAGTCTAACAGTATTTAGGTACAGAAATTAAACACTGCCTATTCTTCACTGTGTAAATTGTATAATATAATTAATCTATGTAAAAGCTACAAAAGTGATTTAAAACAGAATGCACAGACCCAATATAAATGGTACACATCCGCTTTCTTTCTCAATTGTTTACGCTCAGGTAAGCCATAAGCAACTGCGTTTACAAAAATAGTAAGGCATTTTGCCATAATTTGGCCTGTATGTGTCCGCTCAAGCACAAATAGACTAGAAAGAACGGAATTTGGTGTACGCGTCCTTCCTGTGCTGCTCTGTGTGTGCACAGAAAACAGTGCGAGAGATCCGATATTGTGTTCTCTTTCGTATCTTCTTGCACTTGAATGGTTCAAAATGACACAGTTCAACACATACAAATGATAAACTTTCACTCTATAATGGTTAAACCTTGCAATTAATCCGAGAATCACGTTCATTTAGAACCTGGTGCCTAGTCTGTACAGATCGTGTATCAACTACGATCCCTATACTTGACATTGTACATCCTGATGCGCATATCGCAGTATCGATGCCAAAACAATATATTGTGCAGCCCTTAGTGTCAAATCATCCTAAAATGCATCAGTTTCCACAAAAATATTATGCAGCGCAACGGTTCAAGAAATGTTTCCTGAGCAAATCAGCATATTAAAATTATGTCACTGAAGAACGACGTAATGTAAAAAATATATAAAGCATTTACTTTAAATTGTAATATTTCTTAATATTACTGTTTTACTGTATTTTTGATTAAATGAATGGTAATGTATATTTTATGGTAATTATCAAAAATATTTGAAGTTAAGTGTACTTGAAAGGACTCACAATTAATCCAGGAGGAATAATAGGAGGAATCTGGGATTGTATTGACAAAAAATTAATAAATAAAATGATGAGAAAAAGATAAAGGTAAAGGTAAATAGCGCTCTTCATCTGAGATGAAAGGATGGATGGAGGAAAAGGCTGTGGGGGCCATGGGAGCCCTCTCCAGTAGTAATAAATCAATAGCACAGCAGTGATGGAGCTCTGGGATAAGCACACTACTGCCAATCACATTTCTCCTACTGAACATCAAAGAACATCAGTAGCTTCTCCTCTGTCCAGTGAGACAATACCAGAAAACAAATGACTCAGAAAAGTAAAAAAAAGGATCACTGAGTATGCTCCCTGTGAGGATGTTATTTTGGATTCCAAATTCAAGTAAATATTTGGATTTGATGGGTAGAAAGTCAAAGCAAAATGACCGTTCGTGCTAACCACAATACATACAGAATTAGAATAGGCCAGGCTCAGATGAATAGAAGTGAGTAACAGGAGTATTCAGTGCCATTGTGTTCCATTTTGAGACTGCAGCCATCACAGATACAGGAATGAGGAAGCGCAAGAATACTTCACACGAGAAACCGGAGAATCTGCTACTGGACAATAAACAAATTCATACAGAACGCTTATTTCACTAAACTACAGTTGCAAATCTGGTAATTTTATGAATTCATTTTGTAAATCTGAACAGATCCCCAGATGGGTTCCTTTGAAGGAGTTTTTTTATTTATAAAATTTATAAATTAGATTATTTATTTAATTTTTTTACATTTGAAATGTGTTACTTAATGCGCAAACTAGGGGTGTCGCAATATTCACAATATATATTGTTTTGACAATAACAGTGATATTTAAAAAATATATATATAATGAGAATGCTTATATTACAAATACATGGATTTTACTGAAAGTTTTTTTTTTACTTACATTGAAAGCGACAATAGCATTACTGTAAATCCACAACAATAAATGTAGTGAAAATCTGACAGTGACAGACATAAATATATTATATCGCAAACATGAATATACGTGTGTGTACGTTTTCAAAAAACAGCAAAAGATACATATCTTCAAACAAGGCGCAATATTCCCTAAGCAATATAAACAAATCCAAAACTGTATGTTCAAGAAATATTTTAAATGTGTGTTCTTGCATCTGAAATGTACAAAATGCACGAAGTAGCTCTGAAAAACAAAGAATTTAAATCATTAAAACTCACTGACTCATTTTAGTAAGTGAATCTTTTATGTAGGCTATCTGATATTTAATGATCTTCAAAGTTTGCACAGATTTGTGATGGTTTTGTATTAATCGTTTTGAGAAATGCGTTTTCAGTATGTATCTTAGCAACTAGGACTTTTCTAATGTTTACTTATTCTAATTTTACACAGGCAAAAGGGACTGATCACTGGTCATGTAGGTCTTCTCCTCTGTTACAGTGACCCATAATGCAGGTTTGCCTGAGGGTTATTCACTGAATATGCAATGGAGAAACCCACAAATGATCAATATCTAATTCACCAGACCAGATCATGCCGCATATTCATCCTGAGCTGTGGTTATGATTTAGACTTTGGCATAGCTTAATTTAAATTGCTCATGTAGAAAAAGTCTATGTCTGCTCATGCCTGTTTGTGTTATTGAAAGTGAAGGTCAATTTTACCAAATCTGTGGCCCCATTTCTATCTGTACTCAGTGGCCCAGTGTTCTATATTCACTCTCCTGTGGAGTAAACCACACGCTGACTATAGCTCTGTACATGAACACCCACCCACATGGTAGATAGATTTAAAATAAGCCCAATCCTCAGAGCTCCTGTCCAAACACTGCAGGCAACATTAGAACCAAAAGGGTTCTTTATATATTGTCAGAATGGCATGTTTTCAAAAACTCCAAATATACTGTATATGTAGTCATAATTTTGCTCTTTAGGTACAAAATGCTTAATGTGGGGAATGTTGGGAGTCATAAAAGCTGGAAACCACATAAAGACCAAGACGTCACAGTGTCCACAAACACACTGTAAACAATCCAACTTATGTTTTGTATAACAAATTCAGCTTTTAAAGTTTATTCAACTATTTAACATGAAAAAAGTTTGTCCAACTAATTGACCCCAAGTTGAGAAATCTCAAAAATGTTCTGCAGCTGGTTACCTTAAACTTTTAAGTTTTCTCAACTTTTTTATTTTAATTTTTTACAGTGCAGATATAGAACATAAATATCAAACGCTAACAAGTGAACAAACTGTACACAAATACTCATTTTCCACCAAGGCAGTGCTAGAGCTAGATCGGAGCCAGAGCTAGTCCCAGTTCATAGTTGGTTCAACTGAGGAGCCTTCTAAGAACCGTTTGCTTTTCCACAGGCTAGAGAGCCACAACAGAGCCAGGTCTTACGTCACTGTATACGTATCATCTTTCTCAGCAACGCTAGAGGGAAACACACACACACCAGGCTTGTTCAAGATGCATCGGCGCTGCGCAGACCGATCCGCGTATAATATTTTAAACGCATGAGTGAATCAAAAGCATAAGGAGTCGTGTGCTCTCGCTGGACTCGTTATCATACGGCGATCGGTCTCTGCACAGCACCGCTGCCAACAAGCCTTCCATCAACACTGCAAACGTTGCGTTACTATTGATTCACATGGCTTTACGATCCTACATCGGCATCAAAACACAACGAAAACACAGCGAATCCAACACATTCATGCAGTTCGCCGTAATTTGTATAGACGGAGATTACAAACGAGCAGCAGCTGTTAGCTCCATTAGCTGCTATTTCAACAATGGCGGATCTCAAGTCTGTGTTCGTCTTGTTGACCCCGCCCCCAGCGCCTGACATAATCGGTTCTTACTTCTAGCCCTGTTCTAGCCCAGCAATGTTTTGGTGCTACTTAAGAACCACTTTTCCTGGCTCGGAGCTGGGGCTTTGGGTGTGGAAACACAAAGAACCAATTTGAAACTAGGCTCTGGCTCCGATCTAGCTCTAGCACTGCTTTGGTGGAAAAGGGGTAAAAGAGCCCAGGTGAGCACCGCTGCTATGTGACATGGTCACATGTGATGTCACCACTTCCTGTTAGCAGAACTCTTATTGCCTTTGTGATCTCTCTACAAAGCACTATAAGACCACAAGAACAACAAAGCATAATACATAGGTTTTTGTAGTTGAGGTAACTTTTTAAAATGAAGAACTCATAATTAAAGGATCCAACCCCAAATCCCTGAACAAAACAAAAGACAAATGGCTTAGGGAAAGGGAAACCTAAATCCTACAGGCTCTGCATGTGCGTGGACACCCCAGATTTCACTACCCATTGACACAGAGGGCAACAGCAGGGACAGAAGGGAGAGAAAGAGGCATTCCAGACTCCCTGGCAACTTCAATTGACCTAGAGAGCCATACCACCTCCCTCTTTACCCCAATTCTTTATTAAATAAAAGCAGCCTAGTGGAACCTCCCCCACTTCTGTCCCATTCCACAGAGGTAGAGTGACCGCCACAGCATCTGGACCAAATCTGCATAGATGTTCAGATCCCGGCACCTCAGGACCAAAAACTACACCAAAGTGGAGGAGAATAAGACTTCTTGGCTTGACCAAGAGCAGGGGGGTTAGGCGGGCTTCAATCATTACCTTTTAAAGACGTTTGATCTTTGACCAGTGGCCCACAGAGGACATGTTTGCTACATGGGTCACATTCAGAAGCAACAGATGTCCTTCAAAGACAGGAGGAAGGCTAGAGTTCCTCCATATGGCAGGTTTATAAAAAGAGAAACCTTCAGTCTGGTTATCTGGAGCAAAAACAAGGGGTGACATTAATCAACAATAGACACACAGATCTCCCTTAAAACAATACAGACTAAGCCATGACCTGATTTATGCCTAAACAAGCATCATATAAAATGAGTACTATGTCCTTAAGCAACAATCGAATGATACATAATATGTAATGGCAACAAAAAACATAGAGTACCAAATTTAGGGTGGTCTCGTCAGAATGATTAACTTTTTGTACTGTTGAATGAATATCCAGAATTGCAAAAAAAAAAAAAAAAAAAACTCTCATTTAGCCTATTCATGAAGCAACAAGTTTGTCACATAACTAGTACATTTCCCATCATTCTCTGAGGCAGATATCGTATGATAACATACACAGATAAAGCATCAATTACACACCTAACATAATGTCTTAATTAGGAGTTTGTCCTGCTGCGAATTACACAGTTGCACTAGGAAAGCCATAAAAAGCACCGCGTAGCAAAGCATCATGGAGGTAATGAAATTCAAGGTACATGTTTTATGCTGTACAAAGCGTTGTGAGTGAGTATACAGAGTCTACATACCATTCTGATTGGCAGTGAATTGTGTTTGTGTCAGACCCCATTTCTGCAGACAAATTGTTTTTTGACAGACAAATTGTTTCATCGCACCTAGTCAGGACAGTGTCGTGCATCCTTTGAACTTAATTTTGTTGCACTAGAAAGTGGGAATCCCCAGAGGCCCCACGATACGATATTATTATCGCAATACTTAAGCCACAGTTTTTAATTCTAGTGTCTGTACTCTAACTGAACTAAATGGTTTTTATTACTATAAATTAAAACGATGGTGGGGACCATGCCACGGTAGGAAAATCAACACGTGTCAAATCAACAGGTGTAACTAACACATAAACATGGACAGAGAGGTCCACGGTCAGAAATATGTGAGAATGCACTTCCTGCGTACATTTGTGTGAGCAAGAGTGATGCGCTGTTTGTGATATTACAGTCTGAAAAATTATTTTAAAATAGTATTATTTAGGGCTGTCAAAATAACGCGTTAATTTCGATTAATTAATCTGAGAAAAAAATAACGCGTAAAAAAAAAAGATAACGCAGATTAATCCATTCTGTATTGGACTTTGACCCCGAGCTGTAAAATGAAGGAGGGAGACGAGAACACACTGCCTGGATCATTGATTGGAACATTTACGTATAAAAACGGCCTGATTGAAGTGTTGATGATAATATCGTCTAAAAAAAGTCATCTGCAATGTCCACCTCTATCCTACCCAAGAGCGTGTCATATACACGCCATAAAGTGCATATCATATACACGCGAAAAACTGCGTAGTGTATACATTCCCACGACATTGCACATTGCTCGTACTATTGATATGAATTCTCATGTGATCGTGTTGGTTTGCAGCAAGCAATTTGCATATCACCGGAGTTCGTCAACTCTAAAAGTACACATCAATGCAAAGCATCCAGGAGTTAACGTTAATCCGGAGGTACGACCTAGCACATTTTTACATTTATGCATTTGGCAGACGCTTTTATCCAAAGCGACTTACAGTGCACTTATTACAGGGACAATCCCCCTGGAGCAACGTGGAGTAAAGTGCCTTGCTCAAGGACACACTGGTGGTGACCGCTGGGATCGAACCAGCAACCTTCTGCATATCAGTTCAGTGGTTTAACCCACTGGACCACATCCCATGATACCAACTCTATCATTCAACGTCATCTTCAAAACACATTGGAGTAAACACTGAAAAGGAAATTTAGCAATCTGTATGTGACCGACTTAGCAAAATTCCCTTGCTAAATGGATCATAATGTCCTGCAGACCAGTTACCATGTATGTACAGTGAAAAAAAATCTTCATCCTGAAGCACTTTTGAATTTATTTCCTCAGCATATTAGGTCATATTTATTGTTATGGCCAATATTTGAACAGTGAAAATAATAATAAAATAGTTTTTGAACTTAATGTCAATAATGCTGATTTTTCATTGATTCATTTGAATTGAAATATTTAAAATTTCAAAAAATATGCATGCGATTAATTTAGATTAATTAAAATCACAGAGTATGTAATCGATTGACAGCCCTAGTATTATAATTACATCCCGCGTTATAAGCGCAGAGCTTACAGTAAGAATTCTGCACAATACGAGCTGAAATTCCGTTCCTGAAAATATCAATACTTGCCATCCTTGTATCAATACAATATCCCCACACAAAACTATGCTGTATCGATTTTTCCCCCCACCCCTACAAGTAAAAAAGTGAGAAAGAGATTCTCAGTTACACTTTATTTTAAGGTGTTCTTCTTACAGTGTAATTATTCATTCAAGTACTGAGTAACAATAATTAACAACATGTACTTACTATAGGGTTAGAGTTTGGATTAGGTTAGGTTAGGGTTAGTTGCATGTAATTATGCACAATTTAGTTATTACTATAGTAACGACATGTAACATTTGTAACACAAGGACACTGTAAAATAAAGTGTTACCTGATTCTCATATTGCTTTGTAATTACAACTTCCAAAGTCATAAGTAGAAAAATGACCAATCAGTAAGCCCCTCCCATCGAACGCAGATGAACCAACGGTAGCTGAGTATCGGTCGCGCTGGGACCGGAACTCGGACATCTTTAGGTTTCAGCGCCATAGAGAAACATTGGAAAATCCGAAGCGGTCATCGGTTTGATGGTGTTTATGCTACAAAAAAGGTAAAAACGTCATGTCTGAGGTACTGCAACACTGATTCCAGGGATCCTGAGAGGATTTTCTGGTTGTCATACTCTCATTAAGTTTCTATTAAAGTTGGTAATTCCCTGTTAACGTACAAACCGACTAACTATAACTAACTGTTCTCATGCAACGGTGTAGGTCAGAAACACGATGGTCTACATTTCAGTGCTTCTCTCCATATTAAACTGATTAAATGTGAATTTATGTAATCTTACCCTGCGGTACATGAACAGTGTTGATCCTGTATGATATCATCTGCGATCGTAACAAGAGGCTTCTCCCGTTTGCATTGAGATCTGTAAACCATCGCTTCCAAATTAATCTCTCACCATATTTATTTTATTCCCATCTTATTTCTGTGAGTTTAGAGATGTTTAAAGGTCTGCATTATCTGTCTTATAAGGAGGACTCCTATTTGGATGGGTATTATAGTCTACAGGTCGTGAAAGGGAGAGCTTGCACGCAGTTTATCGGAGTTGTTTTGCAGATACAAAGTTCACCAGTTATTAACTGCACTCCTGAAAAGGCATAAGCTGTGTATATGTTTGTTTACTGAAAGTGTTTTTGTGTAATTTGATGTGTATATTAATGGTAATGCCACGGAGAGAGGGCTAGAGAGAGAGAGTTTGTGAATGAGACGTTAATGCGCACTTCTTATGCTTTGTTTGTTTGTTCAGCTCTTACGATGATTTTTTTGAGTGAAAAACGATGTAATTAACTTCATAAACCATCAGTAAAGATGTGGCCATCATTCGTACGGGGTGTACGCTACATGCGGTGTCCAAAAACATCTTGGGATAAGGTTTTCACACTGACAGCTGTACTTTGTAAGTTATAGCAACCCTGTTTGTTTGTCCGAGTTAGCAACAGTACCTAAGAGGGGCGGGGCTTACCGATAGGTCAAATCCCAGGAAGACTTGAAGGCAGCATTATCATAACAGCATTACCTCGTTAGGATTTTACATTACAGCTTTTCCTGAGCTTGTTCTCCATTCTTTTGCGTGAACATATGATCTCACCAAACACATGAAAACATGCTGTGCCTAAGTCTGTATTACCAAACGTTCTGGTCTATCGGCTTGGAAATCTATGGACAAGTAGCAGTCACTTTTGTGTAGAGAAAATCTTTGAATCTTATCGTAAAGTGCTGGCAGAGATGAGAAAGAGAGAGGCAGAGAAAATACAAGAGATGGAGAGGGTAAAAGAATAAGAAAAAAAACTCTAGCTTTAAAACAGTCCAGGGGGCTTTGTTTTTGGGTTTCCCACAGCAGCCTGTCTCTGGAGGGGGTTTCCTGTGTCCAGGGACAAACACACAGGCCTTTTAAAGGTAGTGAGAATTAGCAAGTGTATGTTCATCTCATTTCGAGCATTAAATGAATCGTGCATTACAAGACACATCCAAAAGAAGTGTTGCATATACATGCTGGAATGAAGCAGATCATGTAGAAATGAAATGGCGTGTCAGACCAAGATGAGTGTTTGAGAAGATCTCATGCCTCTGAGGCTGTTTAGGTATATAGCAAAAAGGGAAACTGTACACCTCTGGGAACAGCCATGTCATCTCCACTGTACACAAGCAAACAGTAGAACAAAAAGCTAGCAAGCTAGCCCAAAGAGACACCTCCCTTCTTTTAAAGCTACAGTGAAGCGAAACCTGTAAAAACCCGCCAAGAGTGTAAAGAACGGTAATTCAACACATGACTGTCTTCGTTTACAGGGCCTGTATGAGGGTTATTCCAAAATTCAACGAATGAGTCTTAACCACATCCTTTAAGACAGCTAGTGAACTGAATCAAACTGAACAGGTTGTACATGTGGCAACAATGAAGAGGGGTTTTTGCTTTTACAATATTGCACATGAAAGGGAATGGTCAGACTGTTGGGCTAGCTGAAAAGGGCAGGTGTAGGGGGCAACCCTAGAACACAACCCATAAACTACAACAGTTGGCATGTCATTGTCTGAGACAAACTTTCAGCCAGAGCAATGTGAAGCATTATTGAATAAACCATTTTGAGTGCAATATAAAACGAAAAAGCTTCGACTGGAACATGATTATAAGTGTTGTTGCGGTCCACTGTAGTTCATTATGCATGGGCCCTGGGCAGACCAGGGACCCGGCAAGGCCACATAGCTCATGTTCAAGCTCTGAAAGGAGTCAGCTTACAGGACCTCATGCTCACAACGACTTGTTCTTCAGACAATAGGCAGGGCGGATCCAACATACTACCCATCCCCTCCCCCAAAGGTCCATTGTTCCCACTGTCTGTAGCGCTGATCTCTGCGGTGGGATGCTTTTTAGTGAGCAAGCAAGCACAGAGTCATTTTAGAGCTAATGAGTGGAGAGCAGAAAGTGTGTGCAGACAGCAAGAGAGAACACTGGGACAGTGAAATGGGCTGTGGCGAGACCCTAACTAATAGTCCCAATGGATTATTATACATTCTCAATTCCTTGATGAAACTGGGTGATTTAATCTACACCGACCATATTTGCCCCAATGTGAGAGGTTAGGCTTAAACATAAATCTAGGCTAAGCTGGGAGAATGCATCATTTTGGCACTAGGTATTGAAGACATGTAATCTGGGATCTCTTTCGTAACCTACCGTGATAGACAGACCTTTGCTTGATGTGCAAATATTTACAACGTTCAGATCACAAGTCCTTATAAACCATCCAGTGCCTATCTGTGGGATCTAAACTTAAAAGTATGTTGTTTTTGATCTCCCCAGGCTGCAGTAGTATATGCAGCAGAAATAGAGTTATCACATGTCCATATGTTTGCCCAAAGAGAACCAATTAAAGGGGTCATGAATTGAGAAATCAACTTTTCATTCAGCTTTTGTTATATAAAAGTTCAGTGTGATATAAGAATATCCTGTAAGCTTGTTGGTCAAATAAAAGTTTTTATTGACACCAGTCCCAAATGAGCAAATGCTCAATCTCAATGTGCCAAGCTGTGACGTCAGAGTGTGGTGAAACGCCGCCTCAACAGAAGAAGACGAACGCCTGTAGCTCCGCCCACTGATTTGTGCATGGCATGTTATAGATAAATAACATAGGCCTACGTGGAGCTGCATAAACTTTATATTTATATTATGAATGTATGGATGAACTTTATTTTTAATGAATATCTAGCTCAGGTGGGTAAGACATTTTGTAAACAAGAGACAGACAGACAGATTTGCAGACAGAATGAGATTGCATGAATGAATGAAGCAAAACACTTATGTGAGTAAAAAATGTTTTTTAAAATGTGATAGTATTGCATTGTTACAGATCATTTGATATCTATTGATTATGTGTACGTGTCTAACTGAACATAACTTACCACGATGTCACAGGGCTCACAAAGCCCAACGGCACAGGGCTATGCGTTTTCCATACGGGCTACCAAAACGTATCACTGGCCTGACGACGGGCTATCTTAAATAGTGAAATAACATTCCTTTCTTGATGTGCGTTGTTCACTCTCTTGACTTGATATTTGAAGGAAAAATACAATCACGGAAGTTTTGATAATGCTGATTTGTCTGACTCTGCAGTGAGGCTTGTGCGTGCGTGTGTTATCGGTGTGTTATCAAGTAATAAAAAATAACATTCCAATTAATTGCGGGTGGATGAAAGATAAATCATTGTGTTTGTTTAATAAAGACATTTTGCGAGCTCTGTAGGCGAATCTTTCCGGTTGCCGCTTTCCCACACGCTTTCAAAACAATTCCTCACGTGTACTCATGGGGGAGTCAATCGCTCATTATAATATGCAAAGCTTATCCAATCATAGCAGTGGACGTTTACTTCCAAGTCTTCAGTGCGGCACGCCCATAAAAACAGAACGTTCCATGAAAGAGGCTAAAACCAAGGTAGAAAATAGCCTTTTACATATTCATTATGTTTTTGAATGTAAAAACCGTGCAAACGTCATTAGTTGGCCTCAGACAACAGTATACGTTTTAAAAAAAAAAGCCAGTTCACGACCCCTTTAAAGGGTTAGTTCACCCAAAAATTTTAATTCTGTCATCATTTACTCACTCACATGTTGTTCCAAATCGTTCATCTTCGGAACACAAATGAAGATCTTTTTTATGAAATCTGAGAGCTCTCTGACCCCTCCATAGACAACCTATGAGATTATTAACTTTTTGAAGAGGCAAAGTTGCAAAGAGATCGGAAAACTAATCCATATTAATTGAGGGGTTTAGTCAAAATTTTTCTAAAGAGACACAATCACTTTTTATGATGAACAGATTTAGTTTAGGTGCTTACTCGCATATAAAAATTGACCAGCGATCATAAACAGAAGCTCAACTGAACTCGAATGATGCGCAAGAACAAATGTGCAGCAGTTACACGTAACACGTGATAATGAACCTCATTGGTTACGCAGCACGTTTGAGCTTCAGCAAGAGGTTTGTTCTTGCACGTCATTCAAATTTGTTGAGTTTCTGTTTATGTTCGCTGATTAATTAATGACAGAATTTTCCTTTTTGGGTGAAATAACCCTTTAAGACCATCTTTAGTCATTCCCACAAACATGGAAAAACCCCGGCTTAAAATATAGTTTTTCCCTAAGTAAGTTTGAGTGACACAAACTTGAGCAAAACTTGGCATCATAATGGCCAGATGTTGTCTTAAGGCTAAAAAAGTAAGCACACATCTCTTTTACAAGCCATGAGCTATCATTCATGTCTGTGGCACAAACAAGATGGAACAAAAATGCACCAATGTTTAAGGCTTTGTGGTTTTGAAATAGTATGAGCAAAAGTAATAGCAAGACTTGCCTTAGCAAACACCACCAATTAATCACTAAAATCATCTTCCTTTATCACACTCACTTCCTGTGATGCTGCTACATGAACATGCTTAAACAATTTGTGCTATTTTACCCTTCATGTCAACAACCATGTTCCAGTTTATAGATCTTTTATAGAAATTAATGCCATTGTTAGACTTACTCACATGAGCATAAAAGACCAGTCTACAGCCATCTGCTTATCTCACTTGCCTTCTGGGCCATTTCTGTACACAGTGGCTGAGACCACTGTTGACACTCAGATACAATGTAGTTTATGGCTGAGAGAGAAAGCACTTAGAAAAGAATGACAGTTCATCTCAGATTTCTGTGTTGTGGTGATCTCAAGTAGAACGCTCCAGTTATTTCTGCAAATCAATCCAAATTAATAGAATGAGGGAGACAACAAATTGATTAGTTCCATTTGTGAATTGCATATTGTAACTAATATTGATTGTGATCATGTAACAGTATAGATTTTTGGCATTGACTATTGATATTCAATAATGTGGTTGGTGTTGGTATCTATCTCGCTGGTGGCTTTTCAAAATTATTTGAAAAATGCAGTCACAGCAGGTTACATTTAAAACAATTTAAACAGAAGCCAAACTACACAAGGTAAGCACAAAACCTGCGGTTAAACCAATTACATAGGTTTTGGGCGAGATATCACATTTGGGCAAACAATGGAAAACATTTTGTTAGTTTTCCAACTACATTTTGGTGCAATAAAAAGTATACACTTTGTATGCAAGTGTAACTAAATGTTGTTTTTGATTGTCAGCCAAATATGACACTTCAATCCACTGATGTGTCAAATAAGGCAACACATTTGCACAGCAGATGGGTAAGCAATGCACTGATGCGTTTTATTGCAAATTTGTTGATAAAAAGAATGATACATGCATATTACATGTGGATATAGTACTGCTAGCAAAAAAAAACCCAACTGATGCTAAATTTATTTCACTGCACAGTTAAATAGTTATTTTAATTAATTTATTGTCTTTTGAACATTATGTAAAATTCTATAGTAGTCATATAACATATCCAGTTAATAAATTAAAGATGAATTAATTGTTAACTGTAGCTAGCCACAACACTGAGTGAGTCACTCGATCCAGTGTCCACCTAATTTCTTATAAAGATGCAGCAACAGCACAGAAGTGTGAAGTGTGTTATGCTCTTATGTAATTAGGTCTGTGAGGGACCACCATAGTGATTCACAGCTTAGAAAGATATTAGAGAGGATACCGAACAAGGAGTGAATGACCCAATGCCTGAATCACTAGAAGAAAACAAGCAGGCCTAATTTGCAGTGAGAGAGCTAATGTGTTACAAAAGCATTTCCTTTGGCCATTAGTCGCATGTCTTTAGGACAGCATTTCACAGGGTCTTGAGGCTTTCAGTTCTCACATTACAGTGACCCTTCCCCCTCATCTAGACCCCCATAGGTGGGTCTCAGGGGGAGCGATTAACATGGGATAAAACAGCACATCTGGTTCTGTTAAGCAGAGCGTTGACCCAAATCATATGCTCAAACGTTTCTGAAGTCCATTTCCAGGATCATATGGGACAGTTTCTCTTGGGTTGAGAATGAGCACTTTGTGTGTGTTTTAGACAAGCTACATGAGGAAATTGAGACTGTTGACCAGTATCGAACTACACAGACAACCCAGAGTGTGTATTTACCCCTCAGTGTAAAGATTTTTAATGAATAACCTACGTTTTACTAGCCTGGTCTTACCAGACTCTCGTACATTTCATTTGTACATAGAGTCTGGCCACTCTCCATTGACAAGCGTTGACTTCCTTGAAGGCGGGTACTCTGTTGAAGTTTAAAACTATTGGATCTGCCAAGAGTCACTCTGGATCTGCCTAACCAATCGCTAACGTTTGGCCGTGATCTATGTCACGCGCTGTTCGCCTTTGTTTCTCACATTAACTTCCAAATTATAGTGCACGCAACCGCATGGTGCTCTGCAGGGGTCAAAAAAGGATAAACAGTGAATTTTGAAGTGATATATTCTTGAAAACTCAGAGATGTGGATTCGGAGAGCAATTACATTACCAAACGACCTTGGTGTTTGTCAAAAGCAGTCGATAATTCAGCCTGGGTTTTTTTCGCGGGTGGCGGGAGACGGGCGGCTTCAGCCAACTCCTTCACCACTAACGGAGCGAACTGAAAAATACTTTTCCCGGACCACAACATCATGGCCACCAGAAAAACTCAGCAGTGATTGTTCTTGCACCGTGTAACGGAGTTAGTTTGTTCAGGGAAGAAGGAGGCGGGAACCGGCGAACGTTTAACAACTTTTAATCAAATAATAAACACAAAATGAAAGTAAAAGCGGCAACCCCTCACGGACAACTGCCGCGCACATACATAACAAGACGTAAACAAAACAACTTAAAATCCAGGCCTGGTCCTCTCTCCTTATATGCCTGTCGCTCGTCCTTATATGCCTCCGTGCTCCCTAATGAGAGGACTCGAGACCGGTGTGTCTCAATCACGCACACCGATCTCGCTCGCTTGTCCACCTTGCCACACTCCGGCTTTAACTTCTGGACATTCGTCAGCGGTGCCAGTGCCACACACACTCGCATCTTTCACCGCCACCATTACTGAACTACAACTCAAACTAGCGCACAACATCAACATTATCACTCTCAGCCACTCCCTCTGTTCGCTGATTGGACCGGTAAAAAATTGTTTGGGAGAAAACCTAAGCATATACAGCAGTACCAGATGTAGTACTGAAGGAAAATGAAAGTACGTAGGAGGGTGGAACCAGGCTAATGTTTTACCAGGTTGACGCAAAATATCTGACAGATAGCACCTCTTTTACAGTGCTTGGTACTTACACCAAGATGAGGGCACTTCTGTATGAACACAAACAGCTCAGTTACTTATTACTGAGCCCATTGGTTGACCTATATATATATAAATAAATAAAAACACTAAGATGAGCTCCACCCAAGACAAATATGTGGTTAAGGGGGCCTTCCATCACTGGAGGAGTGTGCACTGTGTGTGATTACTACATTCGGACACTCTGCTAAAAATATTGCATAATACATAAGAGGTTATTTTAATATCTCAGCTGCTTACTGCAGAGTGTTCATTTAAAAAGAACAAAGAAGGGAACTGTTGGATGGCAAAAGTATACGATGGGGCAAAAGAGCAGGACCATCAAAGATACCCCCCACCAATATTTCAAATAATGGCGAATAATATATATATATATATATATATATATATATATATATATATATATATATATATATATATATATATATATATATATATATATATATATATATATATATATATATATATATATATATATATATATATATATATATATATATATATATATATATATATATATATATATATATATATATATATATATATATATATATATATATATATATATATATATATATATATATATATATATATATATATATATATATATATATATATATATATATATATATATATATATATATATATATATATATATGTACAGGGCTTCCGGTACGGTGCACGCATGTACCGAACGGTTATGAATGTAAACATGTTGTAAGCGCAGAACACACTTCAATTCGAGTTCCCACACGAACATATTAAGTGTTCAGTCCATTTTATCACGAAATCAAACGATAAATGCCGTTTTAACGCTCTTTAATGTGACGTGACTGATAGACGCCTATCAGTTCAACATAAACAGCGTGCGGCGCGCGAGTCAATGCGATCATCTCTTCCTAAAGAATAAACATAAATCAATACATCTTAAGGTATGTTGAGGATACATTACAACTTACTGAAATGTATCATATGTCGTGTAATCGCTCCATCTGCGTTTCAACCGCGGAAAGACAATAAAACAGCTTGTAAACAATGTCATGCAGAATCACGTTTACTCAGAAGTCATTCAGTGTCCACAGCTGTGAGCTCACTAGAGAAATCAACTCTTTCACTGAATGTTCTGAATTAGGATATATCTGGATCAATGTGCACTGACCGCCACAGTGTTCTTGTCAGAGAACTCAGAGTCATGGATAGATGATAGCCTTTTAATGATTGCTTTGGTATCAACACAGATGGACATGTGTGTAGTAGCGGTTAGCAAATGGCTTTACTTCCAGGCAGGAGACAACACAGAGCATAACAGGCTGACAGACTGTTCTTCAGCTAGCTCTACACAAGTTTATTTGTCTGTTACTCATACAATGTCATTAAAGTGCGAGCAATCCAGCGAGCGAACTTTCCAGTCGGAATGGCTGATGCAACTAGTGCTACACATATTCTCAGTCTACTAAATGAGCGTAAGCTCCGCAGCTGCGCATGTTGCGCAATATTCTATAACGTGCAGCGCTGATCCTGTGCGCATCTCCGGTTATTATGCTGAACATGGAGAATTCAGAACACTGAATACATGCACTATATTAGCCGTTATATTAATTATATTAGCCTATATATATTCATTATATACTACTTAGCCTGTTAGTGATGTCTTGTTTATTTAATGTATGTTTAAATAAACCTGTCATGAAAATTACAGCCACTAAATGATTATATTTCAACAACGAATAAAAATAATTTGATTTAGAAGTTAATGCAAAAACTGCCTTAGGTGAAGCTTATGAGTGTTGATTATTATATCTAAAAATAAATAGCAACTGAATTTAGGCTAATAGTTTGGGCTCTGTTGTTAATCTTTAATAGCTATATGTAAGTAAGGGCTCCCTATATAGTTTACAGCATTATCTTTAAGAAACTTTTAGTTATAATTTAATTCATTTAAGGACAGACACAATTTTTTTCATTAAACCACTGTTGAATAAAAATGAATAAAAAGCAATTTTGTAAAACTGCTGTACCATCCATACCGAACCGGGACTTCAAAACCGAGGTACGTACCGAACCGTCAGTTTTGTGTACCGTTACACCCCTAATTTATTATATATATATATATATATATATATATATATATATATATATATATATATATATATATATATATATATATATATATATATATATATATATATATATATATATATATAAAGATTTCCCAGCGCAATCAGCTGACACACAGTCTTTTTTTCACCAAGTTGGGATGGAAAGCAGTGAGATCTGAGAAGGAATGCTTCTGAGACACTCTGCCAAGAGAAAAGGGGGTCAGATGTGGCAAATGCTTACTCAGATGGTGGGACGGTGCCCAGAACTGACCAAACCAGTCAAAAGATTTCAACTCCCAAAACCAACAACATAAAAGACTCTTTCCAGCAGTAATTGTGAGTGAGAACTGTTTTCTGTGAGATCAGAAACTGAGTCGATGATGCATTTGGTTTAATATAGTGCTGAGAAAGACTGTCCTTTCATGTCTCCCTGTTTTCTTCACAATAATTACTATCATTATGTCTACAGTCTCTCATAAAAATAAAAAATAAAACGTATAGACCACCTTCAACTCCATGAGGTCTTGAAAAGAACTCTCACTCTGATATTACCCCAATAAACATCCATATAAAATACTAGCATTTAAATATAAAAGCATGTTCACAAAACATAGTAATATGGATTTTAAAATATGATATTCAATTCTGGCCAATAAGCTGATAATCCTTTCATGTTATGGTCCAAACAAAACAAAAAAAAAAACTTTTGTATTTTGTGTACATAAATTCAAAATAAAACATTCTAAAATAAAATGTTTTAAAGGGGTCATGAATTGTGAAGTCAACTTTCCCTTGAGCTTTTGATATATAAAAAGCCATCGTTATATAAGAATATCCTGTAAGTTTCAGCGCTGAAAACTTCCTTGTTAGTCAGCTTTTATTGACAGCTGGCTCAGCAAACGACAAATCCTCGAATGTGTGTCCCTGTGACGTCAGAGTGCAGTGAAACGCTGCCTCAAGATGAACGCCTAATGCTGTAACCCTGCCTACTGACTCATGCATTTCTTGACATGTAATAGATAAATAACATAGGTCTACGTGGAGCTAAACCGGATCGAACTTCCCAGCAATAAAGCTTATGGCATGTTTCAAACATGCCATAAGCTTCCTTCAGATACCAATATTAGGAATGCATGGTTGAACTTTATTTTTTACTGAAGATCCAGCTCACGTGGGTAAGACTTTATTCACTTCCTTTCACTGTGGATTTGCAGCAGAAAACTATGCTGTGCCTTCTGGATCTGACAAAAATGATGCCACAATTATGTGAGTAAAAAATGTTTTATATGTGATAGTATTGCATTGTTACGTTTGATATCTACTGATTATGAACATGTCTAACTAAACATAACTTACCATGCTGTCACAGGTATCCTATTTGAGGTGTTGTTGGTTCATTGTGCTGCGATTCAAAAAATGCAAATCGCAGAAGTTTTGCACGTGTGTTAGTTATGCACACGGTTATAGCCACTGATCGGGCTGGCCAAGTATAAAAATAACATACCAATTAATTGCGGGTGGATGAGAGATAAATCATTGTGTTTGTTTGATAAAGACATTTTGCGAGCCCTGTGGGCAAATCTTTCCGGTTGCCGTTTATCCACATTGGAAGTTATCAAAACAATTCCTCACGTGGGAGCCGCAACTCATTATAATATGCAAAACTGTTATCCAATCATAGCAATGGGCGTTTACTTCCAAGTCAATGCAACACGCCCATAAAATCCAAACTTTCCAAGACCTAGGCTTAAAACCAGGGTAGAAAATAGCCTACTATTACTTATTCATTATGATGGTTTTGAATGTAAAATTCACGCAAACGTCATAAGTTGACCTCGGACAACAGTATAAAAAAAATAAAAGCCAGGACCGCTTTAATGCTACAACTGAATTTATACATTACAATATTATAATGTAAAGTATGAAAAATGGATATTCATTACGAGATTTGCTAAAAATATAATTTAAAAAGGTTTTTCAATTAAATTTGATAAAATATTATTTAGGGTTTTAAAGATTTAAGTTTAGCTTTGGGTGATGGCAAAAGTAATATAAATATAAAAATAAATGTAAATTTCCAATATTAACTGACATAAATACAAAATCTATAAAAAAAAATATATATATTATCCATATATTGCGCATCCCTAGTATGTACTATGGCTAATTCAGGTTGATCGACTAGTTCAACAATCAATTAATCAGTTAGGGAGGTCAAATAGTAAATTTTTCTTAATTTCCTTCATTTTTGTTCAAATATCAATTAGAAACATGTCTGATTGGTGGCTTGCAGACAGGACTCTTAACCATCAAATTATGCATGCCATTCATAAGTGACTAGTCATTAGGGGTGTGCGATATATATCGTCTGCGATATCGTAATTGGTGTTTTAACGATGTGCGATCTGACATTATCGAGTATATCCCTCACACACACCTACTGTGCGTTCACACTGCCGCCGGCGAGAGCGTCAAACTTCGCTCTGGCCGCCCTGCCATCGACGCTGTAGAAAGATCTGTGGACGCGCTGCCGCTCTGACGTAGTTCGAATGCTTGGTCTTTTTTAAAACTGCATTTAAAGGGGCCGCAAAGCAAACAATCATGTTTGCATTTTTAAAATCGGCATTTGTGCAGACTGACCACAGTAGGGAAGATAACATCATGAAATAATTTAAATGTGAAAGTTAACTTAATTATAGTTGCATGTTTGCTAATGAAATAAACCACTTAAAAGCCATTTGTGTGGTGTGGCTTTTGTGTTCTTGGAAGTGCTAGTCTAATTTCAACAAGTTTATAGGTGCTAGCCTTGGTCTTTAACATTAACATTAATTTGTGTGCAACCTACTTTACAATAACTGTCCTGGTTTAAGTGCAGCATTCATGCAATTGGTCAAATCGGTGTTGTTTTGAGCAAATGAATTGCATTCCCGCTGAAAAAAAAGGCTTTCTAGCGCGAAAATGTTGCATATAAAAGGCGTTGCGCAGAATATATTATATATATATATATATATATATATATATATATATTATAGGGAAACCCGCTACCGCACTGATCAACCTCTCCTCTATTTTGCTGGGGAACTAATGTGGTCGGAACCAAAGTTTCCAGCACTGCGTTCTCTGGAATCATTTCAAGCGGAGCACTTCTATATTCCCATTGGTTGCCGCCGGTTGCCGCCGAACCGCGTCATAGCTCATTACCATAAAGTTGACCTGATTCCAACTCTCCTCGACGCCCAAATCGTCAAAGACGCGCCGCGCCGCTCTCGCCGGAGCTCGCCGCCGGGCTCCCATTGAAAATGAATGACTTCCAGCCACTTTGACGCTCTCGCCGGCGGCGGTGTGAACGCACCACTAGAGGGTGCATGCATACACTACCTGATGAAGTCTAGATTAGACTAGTGCGGGTGCGCATTTACAGTGCACACTTTCACTGCGTGATTTACTCTATATTAGGCTTGTGACCGGCCGTGAGTCTCGGCAGGATTCATTCATCAGATTTCATTAATCACGAGAGTGACAGGAGCTGACTGAGATGACAATTCAACCAACCCGTCACCGAATTGCCGCTAATTCAAAACCGAAAGTAAAATGTAAAAAAGTAAAATGCATAGACTGCGCGCCTCGTCTGCTTGGCACTCTGCGATGACGTCATTTTTGCCGCGCGCACCTTCGCGCTCGTGCGGACGCGTTGAGTATAAACAAGGCCCAGTGAACCGGAAGTTGCTACCGACTTTATTTCAGTGATTTGACGTATTTCCGAGAGAAACAGAATACTAAATGAGCAGAACAGAGGGCGTGGTTTGTTTCCCCCCCTCCCCCCCGTGTGACCTGATTGGATATAGAAACATAGGCGTTTCATTCAGAAATGGAGGCAGATCTTTTTTTTTAACGCAAGTTCAATGGGCGTGTTTAATGATGGCATGTCCAAGCCCAAGTCATCAAAAATGGCCTACCAATGTAGAGGGGAGGAGCATTTTCAGATTTTGATTAAAGATTACGAAACCAAATAATTTTTTGATGCGGATTGACTTGCACGGATGGATTGTTCACCACAAAACTAGCAATTTGCGCTTACAAAGTAAATATGGTAAATTTAGATTTCATGAGGACTTTAACGGACGAACTGTCATTTATTCATAGCATGTGTGCATCTCAATCATAGACCGATCAATGCCTGATCAGTGCCCTGACTTCCGAACTAGGGAGCTGATTGATTGAGACGCACCCATGGCCTCACAGAGCGCGCATTTACAGACGACGGAGTTCTTGATAGCGTCACTCAGCTCATCGCTATATGTAGCTTTATTTTAGGCTACAATAAAACGAAATGTGTCTTAAAACATAGGGGTCCTAAAGCTGCCAAGATACAGCACAATAACACACTCAGCAAAATTATCGTTATCGAGAAAATCCCAGAAAATATCCTTATAAAAATATCAGAGATATCCTTTTTTGTCAATATCGCACACCCCTACTAGTCATTTAGACAACCCACCAACTAGATGATTTTAAAAATATTCTGCACATCTTTACTGCTTACATTCAAATAATAACTGAGATCAGAAGTTTAAACAGGCTTGACGTAACAGAAACTCTTCTATATGGATAAAATATAAGGCGCACTGCTACCCACAAATCACAGTCACATCTGCAGACAGGTTTAATCCTCATGACACCAGAATCACCACCTTGTGTATTGCAGAGACCAGCCACTGTCTGGCATCTAATACAACCACACACACACACAAAAGCCTCTTAAGCTCTTGCTTTCTAGTGATCATCGGGAAGTACTTTCCTATTGCAACACAACATGAAGGAAGAAATCTTACCTGGTAGTAGTTTTTGATATGTCTGATGACAGTGTTGAGGTTCTGTATTCTTAGGTTGACATCATTGTTTACTTGTTTGTTCACTCGCTGATTCATGGGGCTTGGGTCTCTGTGGACCAAAAGCAACAAGAGAATATTTGAAAATCTTCACATAAGCACAATTTAAATAGGGCTGGGCAGAATTTTCAACAAGCCAGCCAACAACCTAATCAATTAGTGAGAACAACTAGTTATATCTACCCATCCATTTTCTCTTAATAAAATATCCAAGTATATATTTAAATCCGATTAATTTTACACAAAAACTGTGTGGCAAGAAATGTTATAATATTACTAAGCATTATGTTGCAGTTGGAAAATTGATAAGAAAAAGAAAAAGCCATTAATTATTCCACTTGACTACACTTGGAATCTTTCATTTCTGTTCCCGAATCCTTTGTCTCTCTTTTGGTCTATTTTCTGCATTTTATTCACTTCTAATCTATATTTATATGCCTTACTGCGGGAGCGCTGCGTTTCTAAAGTTTAGAAATGCAAACACAGTCATAATGAGAAAAGGCACTCAACTGACTGGGTTCCATCATTGCATCCAATGATCAAAGTCCAGTGATATGAAAGCCTAAACAATATGAAAGTTTTGTTTGTTTAAAGGGGTGAGAAATCAAATTGGGCTTTTGACATATAATATTGACATATCATTAGGCTTATGACATTGTCTTTGTACCATTACAACAAAAGCAAATGGAACACATTATAATCATTGACACTGTGTACACTGGATACAGTCAGTTTCTGACATACTGTACACACTCGAGTCTGCCGAAAACAGGACAACTGGAAAAGTTAAAGAATGCTTGCAAACAGCCTGTTTGTGTCTCTGTACAGACTTCCGAAGGATCCCAGCATCTGAAATAAGTGGATGGTTTATTTTAATGGCGTCCCGGATCGCATCAGTGGAGTACATGTTTGTTCTGAGCATTTTGTTTTGTAAACGAGGCACAGAGTAATGGAGAGTTTGCAAAGAAGCTTTTGTTGAAGGATAAAGCAGCCAACTGTATTGGATCTGACAGCAGCTGCATCACAAACCATAAGTCAATGATTTTGTGATTGTTTTTAAATGACAGTTTATATGGATACTGTTTTCAAAAACTGGGCGTTGATATTGTTTCCTTTGCAATGACTTTACCCAATCATAACAGTGGGTGTTTACTGACAAGCCTTAAAGGAGCCGCCCCTAGAATGAGGGTTGAAAATAACCGTTTTTCCATGTATATATTTGTGTTTTTTGCGTGTGCAAAAAAACAAAATCGCATAAGTGACCCTCAAGGAACATCAAAATATTTTTTTTTAAAAACATGTCATGACCCCTTTAAAAGATTTAGCTTATTCAGAACAAATATTTGTTTGTAATGCGAGAGAAAAAAAACCCATATGCAAATTTTAATTCGAAAATACATTTGGCACATGGCTATTTTTAAAGTGTACTGACCTAATGTGCAGCTGCCTCAAAAAAATTGCATTGTTACTTTGCATATAGATTTTTTTCCTTGCGTCACAAAACAAAATTTTCCATATTATTCTGACGCAAGTATTTAGGCTTTCATATCACTGGACTGGATCAGTGGACGCAGCGACTGAAGCCAGTGAGTTGAGTGACGCTCAGAGGAGGGTCCTCGTCTTGGCGCGGACAGTTCTTAGGTCCTACATAGACTCTGTTTGTGTGATCCTCATTTACATTTGTTTTGTGAGAATGGCATGCAAATTCTGCCAGCTTGGCCCACAAATTCCCACTTGCTAGTGAAAGAACCTTAAAAGATCAGGGTCAGTTTTCTTTTTTTCTCTGCTGTATGGCTCAACTGTTTTCTATTGCCTGAAGCCAAGAACACCGCATTGAGTTTCACTTTTTGTGCCGTTTTTACAACCATAGATATAGCAACTGACAGCATGGTTGGAAAAACAATGATTGTTTGGTAAAAGTCGAGGGAAGACTGATAGGGTGCACAGAGAGGACATCTGCCAGATGGGATGCGTTAGCATATGATCTCATTTGCTAACAGCGATGGTGTTTACCGCATACCTGGTGCATGAAAACACTGGCAAAGGCATCGTTTGCCGCAGGCATACAAGTGTGGGCACATTATAAATGGATGTGGGTGACGAGAAAGAAGCAGTGTGCACATTGCCTTCAGAATTCCACATCTCCACTCATTTGTAATGGTTCAGTGGAAACACAATGGACACCTGAGTCTTCATACTAACAATATACAAGAACTCATTCTGTTCCAAAGCTCACATATACTGTAAATATTAGGCTACGTTCGCACAGCAAGCCTTAGTGCTCATTTCTGATTTATTTCTGATTTTATAAACAGGTTGCTAGAGTTGCGGGATTATTGTCCAGTCCTTGACCAATGTGCATATCAAAGAAAAAAAGATGTGATTACAAGGGGATGTTCGTGTTTACGCTAAGAATTATGAGGTCATATGAATAACAATAATAAAAAAAACACTGTAATATTCCATTAAAAGAAATGTCAGTTTTGATTTGACTTTTTGAATTCATCAGGAAGGTAAGCAAAATGGGTGGCAAAAGCAGTTTTGTGTTGCCTTTAAGACAACTATAGGAATGAAACTGATGCAGGCAGTCCTCTAAGTGACATGATACGCAGAGAACATGACACCAGGCTACAATAATTTATCGAGGACAGTGACAAGAGTGTCCGAGGACGGCTCATAGAGTACATGTGTCGTCTTCCCACTAGACATAAAAGACCCCCCCCCCCCCATTTATAGGGAAAATATTTCCTTTGTTTGAAGAGGTCTAGTGTTTAAGCCCCTGATTAAGGCAGAGAGGGCGGCAAGGCAGCTTGAGTAAAAGTAGGTTAAAGGACAAAGCTGATGCAGCGGATTTGAGAACAGTGGTTTTATAAAGCTCAATCTAGATGTACAAACTTCAGGTGTCAAAAGTGTAATGAGCTGCTTTACATGATGCAAATGTTCTCAAAGAAGGGATTTCCTTGTTCATTAGCAACACATTCACACAAGAGTGCTGCCTAGTCACCTGTTTAGCTGAGGTTAGGCTTGAGCTAACCAAAACTTCCGTGACCTAACGTTCAGTCAAAAGAGGCTAAAATGTGTAAAACAAGCTTGCTAACTAATGTAACACATGACCTTAAAACTCTGGGCAAAGCACAACCCCAAATCAGCCATAGACCCTTTATTAACACACTAATTATACAAGAGGAACAAAACCGATGGAGCGTGAAGATTCAGATTGAGTGTCTGCACAGTTGGATGGCAGGCAGGAAAGGATAGGATGTGGTTTCTAATGAAAAAAAGATAGGCCCACAACAGCTGCTAGATTACAGTATGTACGCACAGTCGCACACATATACAGTTCAGTCACTCACATGTGAGTCATTATCTTATGGAGGAAAACACCATCCACTAAGTCCATGAACATGGAGAGCTTGTCTTCTGAACTGGACCCAAGGGGTCCAAAAGTCTTGACCTGTTAAAAAAAAAAGAAAAAAAGTAGTAATATCATGACAGGATACATGCACAGCTGCACAATAAAATCAACCATGCTTTCAGTTTCAGAACAGAGCTGCAAAGTATACACAATTTTAGACATATTTGTAAAGAGAACCGTGTATACAAGTCTGTGTAAAGAATAAATATTGTTTGTCAATAGTTTCAAACAGTTAACTCTAAAAAGCCTAAGTACAACCGTCTTCACATTTCTATATGTTGTGTTTGTGTTTCTTTCAATGTTATAAAGTATCAGGGAACAGACAATCATTAACATGGGAGTGCTGATGATTGTCTAATGTGGGTTAAATGTTTAGTTCACCCAAAAATACAATTCTGTCTAAAATATTAACAACTCATGTTGTCCCAAACACGTAAGAGACACGCTCATCTTCGGAAAACAAATGAAATTGATGAAATCTGAAAGCTTTCTGTCCCTCCATTGACATCTTACGCAACTACCACTTTCAAGCCCCAGAAAAGTAGTAAAGACATCATAAAAGTAAACCATGTGATGTGACCTCAATTTTTATGAAACGATGCAAGTGTTTTATTTGCACACAAAAAAAAACATAATTCACCATTTACAAAATTATAATCTCAAATGCACGTTCAAGCAACAACATCTGCTCTCACGTCAACACAACATGTATGTGTCATGGTGCTCTCGTGAACACGCGTTGGAGATTAATATTTTTTTAAATGAAGGGGTAAATTATATTTTTTTGTGCAAACAAAGCCCTTGCATCGTTTTATAAAATTGAGGTTAAACCACTTGGGTCACATGAATTACTCTTATGATGTCTTCCTTCCTTTCTGGGGCTTGAAATTGGTAGTTGCGTAGGCTGTCAATGGAGGGACAGAAAGCTCTCAGTTTTCATTAAAATATCTTAATTTGTGTTCCTAAGATGAATGAAATCCTTATGGGTTTGGAATAACATGAAGGTCTGTAATTTTTCATTTTTATTGTTGGGTGAACTAACCCTTTAAGATGGTGAAACACACTGGCCAGGGAAAGCACAGTCAAACAGGACACAGGGGTCAGGGTAAGGGGGTCATATTTCCGCAGGTTTCACCAAACCCTGTCAACTGTCATTAAACTCTTCATGCATGTACTGTGCACATAAAAACTAATGCAAATGTTGTGTGTACAGTTTAAAAACACATCTAACTTATGTTTAACATATATTGGGACTTATTTGGGGGGGAAATGTTTATTTGCTACATTACATTTATGGGAAAAATAAATAAATAAATAAATTATATATATGTGTATGTATGTGTGTGTGTATTATATATATATATATATATATATATATATATATATATATATATATATATATATATATATATATATATATATATATATATATATATATATATATATATATGAATTTGCTAAATGGAAAACATAGTCAGAGATTATTAAAAACAGAAACAAAACATCCAGCCCACGTTAGAAATTGCTCAGTTCGGCACTGTCACCGACCGCTAGTGAACAAACTACACAACGCAAATGCAAACTTCGCACACACAGCAGGTGCCATCATGTCTTTGTGACTTACCCAAACCACAAGCGGCGAATCCATGAAGTTAGACATCAGTTCAGACACTGTAATATCCATGTTGGGGGAACAGCACACAAAATACCCACGCAAGAGTTAAAATAGTTTGCAACTTAAAGTGCGTCTAAAGAAATAAATTAAAAACAAAGTGCGTCGGATTCCTCTAAGGCTTTAAGTACTCCACATCACTGTCCGTCGCAGAACAATGCAGAGGACGCGAATTAACTCCATTCTGAAAATAAAAATACATCCCTTGGTTTAAAAGACCTATAAATGATTTGCAATCCCAAAGTGAAAGGTTACAAACACATAAGTGAAGCGCTACAGTCTGCGCGGACTTGCACCATTAAAGTTAAACTTCTCGCCATGTACTCTCAGCTATTGCTCGAGTTACTTTGTCGCCGCGTATTCAACCTGTACCCGCAGTCCCGCACACGAAGAGCACAGGGGAGTGACATGCTCATAAGCCAATCAGCTGCGAGTTTCCACCGGCGGGTGGCTGTAAATCGACCAATAGCGGACTCGTGGGCACAGTTTTTCATTCAAAATGACGTAGCCAACAGGCCAAACTGTTGTCGGGACAACCAGACCTCAACTGTACAGCTCGTTGGCACCCTCAGCAGGTAACATGTATATTTTCGTAGGTCTCTAAAACATACCCTTGTTTACCACTCTTCCGTGCTTTATAGGTAAACATTTAACTATACAATTACCCAGGTTGGACTATCATTAGACACTGGATACAAAAGTTAATTTATGGACATGAACCAGTAGCTTAATTTGTCCCCTCAGGTTTTAAAACAATAAAATAAACTTTATCTTTGGTTTCAGGCTTATTGTATGCACATTTTGAATACAAAATATGTAGGCTAATTTACGTTCATTGCGTATGATTTGTGCACAAAAGCGAACTTTGAGTTTCAGAGAGCGGTTGGTTGATCGCCTGACAAAATTTTGACAAAATAATAATTTGTTGACACAAGACCACCGAGAAGTTTGGGCATTTAAAAATATATTATTACAATGTAAGCCTTCTGTGAAAATATATTTCGGTAGAGCGAAGTATTCGAGTATTTATTGGTTTGTGTCAATTTGCCACTTGATATTCCAGCATATTAATCATCATCATTGGGCCAGGTGAGTCTTTGGAGTTCAGTGGTCCCCATAGTGCAATTCTGCATCTGGGCTCAGGTGTGTTATGCCCATGATGTAACCTGATTTCTGTCAAATGTTCTGTCATTATTGACATGTGTAAATATATTGACCACTGCAAAACTTTTCTAGATTTATTATTTATATGTATCTGTTTGAGTAAAATTCTATATTTTTTATTTATTCTACAAACTACTGACAACATGTCTTCCACATTTCAAATAAAAATATAGTCATTTAAAGCATTTATTTGCAGAAAATGACAACTGGTCAAAATTATGAAAAAAGATGCCATGTTTTCAGACCTTGAATAATGCAACGAAAAGCATTAAAAAAGCAAGAATTTTTAAGCAACACGGGCATACGTCTTTGTTTTGCTAGGAGTAGCATAAAGTCACACAACAGCAATGTGACCTACTTGATAGGAAGCATGCCAAGACGCATGAAAGCTGTGATTGGAAATCAGGGTTATTCCACCAAATATTCATTTCCGATTTTTTTTTTTTTTTTTTTTTCAGAAAAAATAAAAGTATTGTGTTGTTTAAAAATGTATATAATCTTCTTTATAACTTCTTTGTCTTATTCGAGGTCTGAAAAAATAACTTTTTTTGTTTTGTTTTCATTTTCTGCAAATAAATGCTTTAAATGACAATATTTTTATTGCAATTTGGAAGAAATGTTGTCAGTAGTTTGTAGAATAAATAAAAAAAGTTAATTTTCCTTCAAAGAGATGCACATAATAAATCCAGAGAAACTGCTAATGTTGTCTGTATATATAAATGGGGGGGTTAAATGCTGTTTAACTTTTGTAAACTAAAGGCTTTAAAAAGACAACAAAGGTCAAAGGATACTGCAAACAGAGTTTATTGATTTCCATACTCCCAAAATGAGTCATACCTTGTTTTCAATGTTTGTGATTTTGCATTGAACATACAGATATAAAAGAGAATGGAGGCATATTAGTTGAAAGGGAGTTAATTCTAAAGTAGACTGCAGTGTGTTTAAAGCAATAAAACGGAAAGATCTGGAGGTCCGGGATGTAGTGGCCAAAAAAAAAAACACCTTAATAAAGCACCACACTGACCCTCATAACACATGACTCTGTAAACATATTCATATTCAAAACCCAACAGTGAGATGAAATTTAACTGCTGTTAAAGATGATGTTTCTGCATTTTATTTTAAAACATTACTGGTTTTAGCTTGCAGTATAAAACTGAGAGAAACTAAGACTTTGAAAACAGGGCATTTGAATTCTAATCCGAAGATTGTATTAAAGATACAACCTTTCAGAAACTTGTGTGATAAATAAAATATAAGTTATGTGTAATTAATATTTCATTTAGTATGATCTGGATATAGGTATTAAGTTCATGTATGTAGGATATGTTATGATTATTATAATTATTATTATTTTTTGTTAATTTCCCTTCACCATTTCTTCTACATTCATATTTGTATGACACACTATTCCCCATGTTTTTAAACATTCATTGGCTACCAAGTTAGATTTATACTGCATTATTTAAGCTGTACACCTCTCTTTCAAATGTTAATTATTGTTATGATAATGTAAGAGATATGTTTTAGTGCTTATAATGGTTTTGCTGTCCTAGTGTAAGGACAGGTTTAGGCCTGTAAACCTGGGGAACCTGAGTTATGAGAGGGTAAAACTTATCTTTATGATATAGCACCATATTAAATAAATATATCAGTTCATGCTTTGCAAAAATCATTAACATAGCTGAGGTTTTGGAACAAAAAAAAAAACTGCCTTTCTTTGTCTTTTCTTGAGTACCATGACTGTACTTCTTAATGCATTAATATATAATAGCATTAATACGTTCACATTTGAATATAATATTATTATAATATTAATATTCATACGTTTGTTGGAATAGCTTTTACAACACTTAGGACAGTCTAAAAGCATACTAAAACACTGTGCTTCTTGCATATAGTGCATGTAACGTCATGCACCTTCATTACTACACCTCCTGCTAGCTGAGCGCCATTTACAACAGGAAATGCCTCTCCCGTGTCTCTATAAGTTCCAATGCAAAGAACACAGTATTACATGTGCAACCATTTTAAAGGAATAAGGCAGATTAACAAAACTATGCATGTTATTTATAGTCAAAATACATAATGAAGCATGCCTGGAAGAAACTCAACACATAAAAAAAAATCAAGACAAAAAGAAAAAATATTTTCCTACAAATATTTTTGGTTAAATTTGATCAGGTTCCTGTGCTTTTATTTGTATACAGAGTGAATGTGGTATGTGACTCTAGTATAGGAAAATACAACAAAACATAAAGAGCAATACATGTGGACATTAGCAACGCCTCATTAGCTTAGATACAGGCAGCAGTGTAATCTACATTTCATATAGCTAAATTCTTACAAATTAATATAATGTAAAAAAAAAGAAAATGGTGTTATAAACCTGTCACATTCTTTCCAGGTGTTTATTTCTTCTTAGCGAACAGACTAAACCTCTTCTCCTTGTCCTTCTTGGCTGAGGGGACCTCTAGAGTAGTGGAAGAAGGTGGAGGTAGGCTTTGGGCCTTCACTCCTGATGGCCCTGCAACTGGTTCTTCTGTCAGAGCTTGTGCTGCCTGCTCAATAGCCTGAGTCCAGTTCTGGAGCTCCTCCTGTGGACAAACAGACAAAACATACATTAACCATCAATGAAGTTGTTCACTTGCTTATTTCAAAGATTATGCTACTAATTAGGGACTAATTGGAAGAAGCCGTCAACAGCTCACCTCATCTTTGCACTGGAACAGATATTCACTTCCATCTTCGAGTCTAAGAAACCAGGAAATGGAACAAGGATAAAACGGGTTAGCGAGGCTTATATGTAATATACCTCACACTTAAATACATTTAATTTTTAGTACATTGTTCTAAAGATTGATAACCAAGACCCTTACCGGAGTTTGAACACCTGCTTCTTTTTCTTATAGTTTGTCAAGATCTCGCATAAAGCATTGGTGAGGGTCAGAGGTTCCTCGCCATGGTAGGTAACACTGTGACTAAAGCTCTTGGCATCCTTGTAGGCAGAGAGCTGTCCAGGCTTGAGCACACAGTAAAGGTTGTTCCAGGACCTGAGAAAAGATTGTTCTGAATTTTGAAGTTAATTGGTCAAATGATGGCTACTTTCAATCATCATACTTAATCAAGACAAATAGATTTCTTCTGAAAATGTAAATGGCTGTCTGTGCAAAACTCGCTGCAACAATGCTAGGGTGTTCTGGGTGGTTCTCGGTGGTTCAAGTCAAAAGAGCCAAGTTGCTTTGAAATTCTGGTCTCTAGATATTACCTTGGGTCCTTCAATATAGCTCTGTAGTATTTGTATCTGTTTTATTGTCTGCCAGGTGAAAATGACAAGTTTGTTCACTTATTATGCATGTTCTGGGTGAGTTATGTGCTAAAGTTGAATACTTAAGGCTAGGAATTTGTTCAAAGTATCACCAATAGTAATAGTGATAACTACGGAAGCCCTGAACCACAAAGTAAAAAAAAAAAAATCTAGAATTTTGAGATTAAAGTCAAAATATTTCGATAATAAAGTCGAAATATTTCATGAATAAAGTCGAAATATTTCAAGAATAAATACTGTACGTTAAGGGCAATTAGGCTACCTGATGGATGATGAAAGTGTTCAGCCCCCAGGTCAAATACAATATTTCGACTTTATTCTCAAAATATTTTGACTTCTGTTCAAATACATTAGCGGCTGCAGCACTGTAGTGTGTGTGTTACGTCTGAGGCTGCGTTTGTAATTTTTACTTTAATCTCGAAATATTGTGACTTTAATCTCAAAGTTCTAGATTTTTTTTGTTTTTTTACAGAATTTTTTTTTTTTACTTTGCGGTTCAGGGCTTCTGTAGATACCTCAGTAAACACCAATAATTACATAATTTTGCTGGCCAACAAAAATAACAGCTAACCTGTTGGATGCCTTCTTATTATGTCCTTCCATCTCATGTTTGCGGGCTAGAGTTCCCTCCATCAAGACAGGTTCAACTTGTGAAGATTCAGCGGGAAGTGTGGCAGCTTTTTCTGTCTCTTTGGTAACCTGAATGGATGTGGAAGGGTCCATCTCTAGTGAGCCACTTTCCTGCATCTCTGAGATCAAAGGCACAGTGGAGTCTCCTGCTGTGCCATCAACTCCACCAGAACTAGGCTCTATTACTCCTAAACCAGACTGAAGACCACATGAGAACAAAGTTCAGGTATTTAGAAGGATTATATTATTACATTTAATATTTCATCAAACATAGTGCAGTACAAAAATTAGTAAAATAATATTATAGGCTGTATTTTCATTAAGAGATAACAATATGAAATGTGAAAGTATATCTGACTGTCTGAATGTTGTTAGTATAATGAAGAGAAAGAAGATGGCAAGATTCTAATACAAAAAGGTGCACTAAATTCACCAGAGACTGTTCTTCTGTGGGGTAGAGTTGTGAGGACTCCTCTGCAAAACCTGTGTCTTCTCTCCTGGGGGTCAGGTGTCAAATTTTAATATGGAATATGGAGGAAGGTAAGTACAGTGTTCCCAGATCTTATGTTTACCTGCTGTCTTTCTCTGCCTCTTGTCTGTACTCTTCTATGTCCAATTGTTGTTTCCGAATTTCCAACAGCTCCAACTACAACAGATTATAAATAGTCATTTTATAATCTGTCAAACTTTTTTTGCATTTCCTGAAGTAAATGTGAGTATGCCTGCCAATGCAAACAATTCACATAATTTGAGGTATTATCAATGTCTGTAGCACAAATTGTGTAGGATGAGTTTAAAACATGTCAAAGTTAAAACACACACGCAACACGTACTGTTGTAAGACGTTCCAGTGCTGAGAAACGCTCTTCCCATGTAGCAGTGGATTTCTCAAAGGCTTCATGTCTTTTGAGCAGTTTTTCAACCTCATCTACTGTCTCGCCTAGATCCCTGCTCGCCACGTATGGCTCCTGGGCAATCAGCCAAGCCTCTGCCACAGATGCATCCCGAGCAAACTGACATACCTCCAACACTAGAAGGAGATATAATTATGAGCAGCAGTGAGAACTATTAGTGTTTGTTTTTTCATGTGTGTTTGCTGACATTTGTGGACTTACAAAGTCTAAACCAATCCCATCTATCATCCCATTTGAGCATCATCTCTTTCCTCTTCTCTACCAGTTGATTCAGCTTCTCCGTAATCTGTGAGTACAAGTATAAATGAGAATGAATGCCTTCTGGACACTTTGTCAAGGCAGACTGTTATGCTGCTACCTCTTGTGTCTGGTTACCTCAGCAGAGTCCTTGTGCTTGCGCTCCAGGAGGGCCCGGCCTAGTTCTACACACTGATTAAACTTTGGTCCACGGGTCTCAATCTCAGCACGGATTCCTTGGTGATACTTCATTAGGAGCTCCACTGAGGAGACATCTCTTCAGTGGACAAAAAGAAACAAACATCATCACAAAAAGGAACATGGACACATCTACTGGGATGACCACAATGATACATTTTCTTACCGTGGCTTTTCCTGTGTCTCTATCTGCTGAATGATGCTTTCCATCCAGGCCAGCAGGTCTCTCACCATGGTGAAGAAGCGGAATTTGTCTGCTGTGTCCTCCAGTCGCTTCCTCCTACCCTCGCAAGCATCCAAAAGACCCTTCCAGGCCTCCACAACCTCTTTTTCAGTTGCTTGAATAGCAGTGGCCTGATCTCCTGCATACTGTGCACGCAGTCTATTTGCAGTCCCCTGGAACTGTTTCACCTGCAAGGAGAGAAATATGGAACATCCTTAACTTTTCAATATATTTAACATTTGACATTTTATATACAAGCCACTGACTTATAAATATGTACAAGGCACTGGGATTTCTTGAGATGGAAACATAAAACACATGAAAACAGTTGTTTGTGTAATGTGTTTTCCTTGCCTGTTTGCCCAGGGAGCTTATATCCCTCTCAAATCCAGCATGCATTCGGTGGAAGGACTCTGCTTTGCTAAAGTCTTCTCCCAGATCATCAGGAAGCTCATTCTTCTTTTCCTCAATGTGAGCGACCAACTCCTTCCCATCATAAAAATACCTGACCAAATTCACAGACCATAATGTTTTCCAGTGAATTTCTGTACCCCATACAACTCCTTACACAGGTGAAGTTATTGCTAAATAATTTGTAATCTTGTTTCGTGAGATACAGTGTGTCAGTAGTAAAAGCACTGCACACTTTAGTGACATTTTAGTTATTCTATACTTACTTAAGCAGGTCATAGGAGGATGTGAGGAGCTGGGCACGAGTGTCGATGAGTTCCAGCAGATCTGCCCAACTCTCGTTGACTCCATCCTTCCACTCTGCCATGGTTGCTGCCTCACTGTGGCCTGCTTCGATCATATCATCTATGATCTGGTTTACAGTGTCTACACGTTCTTGACCCACTGTCCCTGTCTCCCGTGCAAACTCCCTGAACTTATCTCGCAGGATCTAAAATATTGATACAGTAAGTATGGCTTTAACAAGACAATATACTAGTGCTGAATATGCAAATTCTTGTATTGTACATTACAAAACATTCTTTTGTGTGAGAGGTATTATATGTGCTTATGTGTGTGGGTAAGTTCTGCTTTACCGTCACATGGTCAAGGTCTTGGCCCATCTCTTGTGAAGAGGCCACCACATCACGCTCAGCAATCCACTGCTCAAGATCCTCGACCTCACGGCTCAGCAAGAAATGATGATATGTATGGTCCAGCTTCTTTTTTCGATCCTCTGCTTGCTCCTTCAGCCCAGCATACTGCTTATCAACTTGTCCTTGTCTCCGGATGATGGCCTCACTACACATACAGACAAATAGAGATTCATCTTATTTAAAGAGTGTTTTAACTTACATTGGTCTGTCAGGGTTCAGTTCAGCTTGGTACCCTCATCTCAACATGCAATAAATTATTCAAAGGTGACCTATTATGCTTCTTTTTACAAGATGTAATATAAGTCTCAGGTGTCCTCAGAATGTGTCTGTGAAGTTTCAGCTCAAAATACTCAACAGATCATTTATTATACCATGTTGTAAATGGCCATTTTTGAGTGGAAGGGAAAACATGCTGTTTTCGTGCATGTATCTTTAAATGCAAATTAGTTGCTGCTCCCCACCCCACTTTCCAGAAGAGGACAGAACCTTTACAGCTCATGCATTGTATACTCTGCCAAAAACTAAAACATCTGTTTTGGTTTTGATTATCACCTCTATCGCGCTCGCGTGACATTGGAGTACTTCATCATCATGAAAGTTTATTATCTGCATGCGTTTTAAAGCCATATCAGTGTAAACTTCTGATATATGGTTTTTTGAGCTCATAGTACGTGCATATAAAGCTGGATGTCAGCCAGAGCGTCCTGTACGTTTTGAACTCTTTCCCTAAGTTTTAAGTTCTCTTTCAAAAGAACTTTAGTAGCTTTAATAAGAATACATAAATAAATAGATATAAATATAAAATAAATAAATGCTGTTGTTAAATGCTCTGGCCAGGAGAAGATAAACATGGGCAGAGTCTGTCAGCCTAAGGCCTAAGCAAATGTGATGTCACAAATGCTAGAATCTGCAAACAGTTTGTTCTGAGACACTGCTGATGATTTATGGGGATTAAAAAAGAGGAGTGGGTGGATTTTTACCATTATACGGTGATTGTATACACACTGCCAACACATTTATGTTCAAATACCATGTAAAAGTGAATTTTGCATAATAGGTCCCCTTTAAATATATACACATACATACATATATAATTACCAATCAGGCATAACATTATGACAATAATAATAATATTGTGTTGGTCCCCCGTTTGCTGCCAAAACAGCCCTGACCCGCCGAGACATGGACCCCACTAGACACCTGAATGTATGCTGTGGTATCTGGCACCAAGATGTTGCAACAGATCCTTTAAGTCCTGTAAGTTGCAGGGTGGGGCCTCCATAGATCAGACTTGTTTGTTCAGCACATCCCAAAGATGCTTGTTTGAATTGAGATCTGGGGAATTTGGAGGCTCTTGCTTTGTGGCAGGGAGCATTATCCTGCTGAAAGAGGCCACAGCCACCAGGGAATAAAGTCTCCAAGGGTGTACATAGTCTGGAACCAGCATTAAAGGGATAGTTCACCCAAAACTGAAAATTCTGTCATTAATTATTCACCCTCATGTCATTCCAAACCCGTAAGACCTTTGTTCATCTTCAGAACACAAATTAAGATATTTTTGATAAAATAAGTATAAGGTAGCTTGTCTATTTGATCAGACCACACAGGCCAGCATTAGCTCCCCATGTACATAAATGAGCCTTGGCAACCCATGAGCCTGTCGCCAGTTTACCACTCTTCCTCCCTTGGACCACTTTTGATAGATAATGACCACTGCAGACCGGGAACACCCCTCAAGAGCTGCAGTTTTGGAGATGCTCTGACCCAGTCGTCTAGCCATCACAATTTGGCCCTTGTCAAACTCGCTCAAATCCTTACGCTTGCCCATTGTTCCTGTTTCTGACACATCAACTTTGAGGACAAAATGTTCACTTGCTGCCTAATAGATCCCACCCACCAACAGGTGCTGTGATGAAGAGATAATCATTGTTATTCACTTCACCTGTCATAATGTTATGCTTGAACGGTGTGTATATTGTATGTATTCTGACAAACAATCAGTCCAAAATACCCATCTGGGTGCTCTTCAGCCAGCATCTTCTGGGCGCGATCTGCCAACTGCTGAACGGAGTATGCATAGTCATCCACTACCTGCTTCAAAAGCAGGTGTCGCTTCAGCATGATCAAAGCACTCTGTTCATCCTACAATCCAGAGAGAATAATTGTCAGTGATGGTTTATTTTAGTATGGCTTTTATGGCAGCTCTGCACAAAAAATTTGGAACCAGCACAGAGTTGACCTAACACAGAGTTGGCATTTTGAAGGTTATTTAAGACATAAAGCAACACTACTGTTCTTCATAGGCTCTTTGCATTCTATCATAGTCTTACCTTGGCCTTTTCATCAGCAATCATGTATAGTTCTTGTTCCCCTATCCAGGCCTCAGCCTCATCTGCATCATTGTAATACTGCTGGGCCTCGTTAGAGCCATAGAGCCGTGCCCTACGTTTGTTCATCTCATCCTGCAGCTTTGCCCACACCTCCTGAAGCTTCTTCATCTCCTCAGACATGTGTTCTTCCTCTGGACTGCCCTCTGCTGCTGCCATCATTCGCCGACCACGCTCTAACACCTCATCAATGCGTGGCTGGTGACCGTCAATCTCCTTTTGTAGAGACTGTACAGGATATGAACGGTGTATATGAAAGGGGTATAATGAATATAAACGATTTCCAATAATGAGTTGTAGAAACAGACAATGTTGTCAAGTCATTGATGATCAGGAATGATTTGTGTTGGGGTAAGTGAAAAAAAAATGGAAAACTCACTTGGTTCTTCTTGAACAGAAGTTGAACAGTCTGAAGATCGTTGCCATGATCCTCTGACATTGCCATTGGTAATCTCTCGTTCACCCAGAGCTGTGGAGAACAAATGAAAAATTCTATGTAAGAGTTCATTAGGAAAAAAAGTTTAAAAGAAATAATGATGCATTCTGAAAAGCTGTAGTTTGGGTATGCTATGTATGAACATACTATCTCATCTGCAAGATCTCTGAAGAACTGGTGCACTGCCTTAGCAGCCTCCAGCTTGCCCCTGCGTTGGGTGAGAGGTGTGAGGAGCTTCTGGAAGTCCCTCTGAAGAGTTTGCTGCTCAACCTCAAATTCGGGTTGGTCCTCTCTTAGGGAAGCATGCTGCTGTACAGCTTCCTGAAGTTCTTCAAGCTCCCGTGCACGATCCCGAACTTGATTCTCTGTTATCTAGGGAAGAAAAGGGTAGTATTTATGCAGTGTCTTATAATCTACCACCAGATATGGAAGAACAATGCACAGACCATAATATACCATAATTGTACATTAAGTAAGGTAATCTACTGTAAAATGGAAGCACATACAACACGGTGACAAAATAGCCAATTTAATGTCACACCTGATGCTTCTTCAGTAGGATGTTTGCACTGGTAAGATCCTTGACCTCTTCGTCCACATCACCCTGGAGTTGCTGCTGCAATTTAGCCAACCATTTCTTTAGGTCAGCCAGGCTCTGATCAAACAGCTCAGAACGGTTTGCATCGAACAGCAGCCGAGCCTTTTCTTGTGTGGTGCTCTCCAGCTTATCCCATAGTTCATGAAGTTTAGCAAGACGATCCATAACAATGGGCTCAGTCTCAGGCTTGGATTCCATCAATTCCTGTCCCTCCTAAATATATGAGCATGGTTCAATGTACACATTATTTTTTCCAATCATTTGAACACATTGATACTAAGGAATTATTGGGATTATGATACAGAGTAGAAGGGGCCAGTCCACTTTATAAGTATTATTCAACACAATTTAAAAATAATGTGAACCAAAGGCTTTAACAGAATCTTATATCATAATTTCATCAATTCATAACAATTCATCAGAGCTCAAGGTAGGTCTGTCTATGAAAGATATTGTTAAATCATTTCCGCTATGGAGAAAAAGTTTACTTCTGACACCCAACTGCTATGCTCTATTAAAGATATGGTACACATAAAATTGCTATACCTTATCAATGTTATGAAGCCAATCCTTGTTTGATGCGAGCTCTGCCATGAAGGCTTGGTGTTTTTGCCACTTGCTATGGAGGTTTCGAGCCTCATCATATGATGTATCTTGTGCAGTCAGCATTTTCTCATTTATCCAAAGTGTAAGCTAAAAGAGAGAAGTAAATGTTTATTGAATGATAGAAAGTATCACAAAGAACATTTTATAAGCAAAGCTGTGAGATCTAGTCAATGAACATCGAGTAAAGTATTGCTCACATCCTGGGTGTTCTGAAGGAAGTGCTGAAGTTCCCTGTTGTCTTTAAGTTTCCCTGAGACTTCCTTGGCTTTGTCTTTGTTCTTGTTGTACCTGAAGTTATATACACAAAAATACATGGGTTATTTACTGGTATGTCTCTAGTGCAAAGTGGTGTAAAAAGTGTATATGGTTAAATGTGAACACTAGCAGACATTGACATGGCTTTTCTTTACTCCTCCATATCCACTTTAGAGAGAATACTTTAAAAGAGCAACAATAACCCAATGGATGAGGTCTACTTTCACAAAGAAATCAATACCCATCAGAGCAGGCGCCCATCTTAAGGAGTTACAGACTGCCTGGGCAAATAGGGGAAATGCAGGACACTCCTTTACAGAACAAAGCTTCTCTCACTCACTGCTGATTCAGCACAAGAACAGAGAAAGCACAAATGCATGGGTGCATTAATATGTAATATATAACTTAATATTAATATTTAACTTCGAAAAGAAACCTAGTGTTGTTTTCTGAATTACACTGACACTGAGGAATGACAACAGTCAGTATTCAATGTAAAGGTTCTTGTCATGCCAATTTATATCCTAATCCAGAGGAGCAATTTAAAAAAAATTCTTTTCAATAAAGCTTTTGTTTGCAAATTTCTGCTCAGATGCTATACAGTAACAGTCAAACGTTTTGTGTACAATACTTCTTGTAGCCATTAAAAACATATTATGTTTCATATTTATGTTTAAATATTATAGCCTAATGTTGTTTTTTTATTTAATCTATGTTGATAATGAAAAGTGAACAGCATGAGTAAGATAGGACACATCATACAATGCGCAATATGCCAGAAGACATGGAGTGGGTCAGACATGATTTTGACCACTTTATTAAGTTTTGTTTTGTAGAAAGCATTTCTTTAACGTGTATTTTGTATAAATGGTATCTTAATTTGAATCAATGTTTCATCAGCCAATTGCCTGGATTTATTCAATAAGAAGCAAATAGGCTATAGAAGACAATATAATGACGAGGCGCCGACAAACTCGCTTGCATTGCACATGAACTGGAGTGCATAGGCTACTTACCATACAGACATGACATTTGAGTATTGTGTGTATCAGATAGTTAAAATCAAATGATTCTGAAAATGTTTTCCATTGAAATGACTGGGAAAAAAGTGTCCCAATCACAATAGTACTGTTTATTTTAGCATGAGACTTCCTTCAAAAACATAAAAAAATATCAATGTTAAATGTCTTTTGATAATTTAATTTATATTAGGGCTTTGTAATGTGCCTTTGGCTCTAAATAAACTTCGAAAATATATATTTATTTTGTCCTGTTCCTTAGCTCCCTCTCATATACCCGACTCAAGGTTAATTTCTTATACGGCTCATCATGCGGTTCTTTTGTTCTTTCAGGTGTAAATCACATCATTATTCATGATCGTTCATGCCTCTTCGCATACAAAATTTAAATCAATATATTGTTTTATGTGAATGAGTAGGCACAATGATTCTCACATCAGTTTGAAGCAAAAACTCTAGGCAACAACACCCATTAGTCAAAAGTCTTGTGGACACATATCTATTGTGTTATTGCCTTATTTCAGTGACTTTTCAAAAACCACGCATGGACGTTATTCTCTCAAAAATACAAGCATGTATACATACATGTTGCTCACGTATTATGGTAGCCCAGTTTGTGATGAATACAGTGTAATGGCACGTTTGTCATTAATATGTTTATAAGCAACTGAAAAAAGCACAAATGTCAGAGCATGTCAAAACTTCTAAAGGGCCCCAAAACAGTGCAGACCCATAAGAGTTAAAGGCCCTTATGTAATTGTTTTGTTGTCACAGTAATCCATAGTGAACTAAAAATCCACCTATTGATCCATCCATTTTTCAAACCACTTGTCCTATGTGGGGTCATTGGGATGCTGGAGCCTTTTGAAAGTAAAAAACCCCACAGGATATTTCAGTCTCTTTAATTATGGAATTTAAAATAAAATGGCAAGCTTATTTTTGTGGATAGCTCATATGATAGGTCACAGAAAAATGTCCTATGTCTGACCTTGGATGTAAAATAGATCAAATAATATAAAAACAAACCTATCCTCAATGGAGCCCATCTTGTCTTTCACCCTTCCTGAGTAAAGGTTTCCACTGTCAACCAGCCTTTGACCATTCTCCAGTGTGCTGAGTATCTTCTCTTCATTAGCATCCATGGTGGTAACAAAGTCCTCATGTTTTTTCAAGGCCTTTTCTGCTCCATCCAGGGTGTCAGGCTTGTCTACATGGGCAAGAGTGTATTCCTTTCAAGAAGTACAGAAATGCAGAAAGAAACATAGCAAATTTTAAAGGGAGGAACAATGTTATGGAACGGCAATTGACAGTCATTTGTAAAGAATATTTAGCAGTTAGTAATGTTTGGTTTCCCCAAAATTACTCTTCTCTTTGACAAGAAGACAGCATAACAAAATTACATTTATTTTTGATAATATATTAAAACTATGAATATGTATACCTGGTTATTTAAAATGGCCTCAGCCTGCTTGGCGTCCCTCATGAATTGTTGGAAGCCGAGACCCTGATCAAGGAAGTTCTTGCGACTGTCCCACATTTTGTGCAGTTCATTCCAGCCCTTATCAAGACCCTCCAGCCTCTGCTCTAGCTGCTGATACTGAGGATCATCTTCTTGGCCCTGAATGACTGCTGTTCCTGTGTCCCTCACACGATGATAGTCTTCCTCATGACCATCCATATCATCCCTCACAGCATCATGGATACTCAAAAACTGCTCAGCCTCTGGTAAACCATCAGGCATATCTTCATAGGCAACAGCTTTCTGTGTTTTGAACAGCCAGGCTTGAAAATCATCCATGTCTTGTAGGAAGGTCTGCAGCTTGCTGACCTCCCCAAGAGAGTCTTCACGGTCTCTCAGGGTACGTTTCAAGGTGTTCCATGCTGCGTCCAACTCTTCCTGTCTGGCAAGTATATCAGAAGCATTTTCTGGGTGTTCCTTCACAAGCTTCTGGGCCTCATCATGCAGGAAATCCAACTTGTCTTGGATGGCAGCAAGATCTCTTTCCATGCCAAAGAGCTTCCTCTGAATGGTAATGACTGCAGCCAGGTCATTCCCAAGGTCCTGTGTAGACTCAATGACACGTGTCTTCTCTTTTATCCATGACTCTGTTTCATCACATTCAAGATCATAGTTATGTAGGCTGAGGGCTGAATCTACTTTACGTTTCTTATCCTCCACCATTGCTTTAAAAGCTTCCCACCTATGAGAAAAAGGAACATACAAACGTTTGTAAAGTATTTTAATTGGAACTGGCATTCATATCCAGGGATATAACTCTTACCTCTTATTGAGACGAATTTGACAGTCTTTCACTTGTTTTGTTTGTGGATGTCTGCTGTCTTCGAGTTGCTTGGCTACTTTATTGATATTATCAACCCGAGCCTGCATATTGCCCATTTCTTGAGCAAGAATGCTTAGCCTACCAACAAACAGAACAGAATTTTATGACAGTGGCATAAATTAGAATAATTTACCATTTTATGAAACACACTTACAGTAATGTCTCTGGGTTCATAAAACCAATAGCCATACCTGTTTTGTACAACTTCTAGATCATCCAAATTCTCAGGTGTCTCTAGCCCAACCAGCCAGGTCTCCTTCTGGCCCATCCAGAGCTCACAAGCGTCTGTCTCACTGAAGATAGTGTAAAGAGCCATGGTGTCATCCAGTTTCTTCTGCCTCAGGTCTGAGAGAGTCAGAAGCTCAATATACATATCCCGGATATCATTCAAACGCCCCTGGATGTCTGGTGTGTTCCTTAATTCCTCAGGAAGTGCATTGGCCTGTTTGGATAGAGCATCAATAGTGGCAGCATTTTTAGCGGCTTCATCTCTTAAGTTATGATGTTTCTTTAGAAGTCGCTGGGTAGTGTATTCATCGTGCCCAACGTCGTCACTGCTCATTTGCCGCATAGCTTCAACCATCCAGGACTTGAGGTCATCAGCATCACCCTGAAACTGGAAGAAGCGCTGGGTGTCTTGCAGATTCTGTTTACGGAAAGCAGCCAGTTCCTCCAGCTGCTGCCACTGTCTTCGCACATCATCCATACACTGCTGAACTTTGGGGGAGCCCAAGTGCTTGGCCTGGATCATGCTCTCTCCCTCATCCATCACCTGCTTCAAGTTGTCCCGCCTGGCAGCAAGCTCATTCTCAAAGACGCTGTGTTTGCTCTGCAGTACCAGCACACTGGTCAGGTCCTTACCATAGTCAAGAGAGGAGAAAATGTGCTCCTTTTCCCTAATCCAGCTCTCCAACTCTGCCATTTCCCATAAAAAGTTCCAAAGCCTTCGTGACTGCTCAAGACGGGCTTTCCTCTGAGCTGCCAGAGCACACAACTCCTGGTAGCACAGGTCCAAGTGCTGTACCCGATCACGGATCACTTGTGGGTCACATGGTTTATAACCTTGACAATTAAGAGCAGAAAAGTAAAATAACAGTGAATAGTATGTAAAGATTACAGAGACACCTACATCACCCAAATAAACAGCTAAGTGCATAAGGGTTCAACTGTACTTACTATCACCATTGGCAAATTTAAGAGCAGCTGCATTGGCTGATCGTACTCTTTCTGCCTGCAATGCTATATCAGCCTCTAGCAATGAATGTTTCTGCAGCAAGTCTTCCACTTCCAGTAACTGTTTTCCAAAGTCTGGGGACAAAAGCCGGCTCTGAAGAACAAATGTCCAATAAGAAATAGTTTAAATTATGCTTTTTGCTTCAATTACATGAGTTACAACGCAACCATAATATTAGCATATTATAAAGCAAATCATATAAATCAAGCACACTATTCACTATTCCTACCTTCATTTCATCCATCCAGCTGATTATGTAGAGCATCTCCTGGAAGATAATCTGAAGGGTAAGATTCTTGTCTAGACGACCTCTGCGTGATTTCAAGAGCTCCTGCAGGTAGTCCCAAAGCCTCAAAATATTGTCTTTTCTAGCATCAATGCGTTTAGCATCATGGTATCGCTCTGCTTCCAGTTCTTTAGATAGGGCCACCAGTGCCTGAACGCGTTCTTCATATGCAGCAATGTCTGTCTCTATGGCATCATGTTTCTTTTTAGCTGCCTCCACTGCTGGTAAGTCATAGCCAAAGTTGTCCTTCACAGTAGAAAGCAAAATAATGATCATTCATTATAATCTTCAGGTGTTACAACCATGAAAATATGGGTATAACAAATGGGTGTCATGGGTAAAACAAAGGCTCTCTGCACAATTTTTCAGATGACCTGTGGAAAATGTGTTACCTGTGCAACTAGTCTCTGATTTTCTAGAAGCCAGGTCTCTCTCATGGCTGCCTTCCTGTCAAAGCGGCGAGCCATCTGCTCCAGTTTCTCCTGTCTAATGAGTTCATCTCTTAGGACCCGCTCACGGTCGTGTTCTGCCTTCTCCAACCGCTCCCATGCCTGAGAACAAAGGCACAGACACACACACACACACACACACACACACACACACATACATTCAAACAGCTCAGAGCCTCTCAGACCACTAGGATGACTATCATGTTTAACGTGTGTCACTGCCTGCAAAACATTTTTTCAAAGTGGTTGGGACTAGCAGGTTAGTTTATGGTGCCTTCCATTCAAACTCAGGTTTGGCAAATTCCTACTTGATGTCACCAGATAGCTACCATATTCTAGTGGCAAGTGGCAAAGTTTGTTTTGCAGAAGTACATTTATAACCAAAAAAAAAAAATCTTCTATTGTCTTTCTATTGTAAAGTAATATAAGAACATTTGATGCATTTTAGTTATTTCCGTTGTCTAACCATATTTGCATGATGTCACCTGTATCACAATGAAATCACAGTTGTAGATTTAAGCATGTTCTAAAGTTCAAAGACTGACTTTAAGTGGAATTAGATTGCACTTAATTGGAGATTGGAAGTTCATATTTTCTGAGTTGAAACAAATGCAGCATTAATGTTAGCGTCTCACCTTGTTGATATCTGACACCAGTGCACCCTCTTTGGGTGTGTAGACTCTCTGATTATTGGCCCTCATTCTGCTCTGGATGGTGAACAGCAGTACTTCCAAGTTGCCTTTCTCCTGAAACCTGAAAGTAAGAGATACAAAGTAATTCACGTTGGTTGCTTAAAAGTCCCACAAAAAAAGAGACATTTGTTCATAAATAGCCTGAATTACTTGGGTGGTTTCTCCACGGTACGGTACGAGTTGAAAGCCTGCAGCTGCTGTTGGACACCTGTAAGGGAGTTAGCAAGCTTGCGATTGTTCAGCACAATGATGGTTTGCTCAATCCATTTTAGCAGGTCTGATGACAGTGTCTCAAACTTCTCAATCATCTTCTCTGTTTCAATGGCCTGGTCCAGCACCTGGAGAATATGACTGTAGATCAATACAAATGTCCTCTTGCATTAAACACAAATATTCACATGGGAATGGACTGGCTCAAATTTTGCACCTTCCCAACTCGCTTGCCCTCAACTGCCAGAGCTTTCATCTTAGAGAAGTAGTGGTAAAATGCAACAACGTATGTGATTATGGACTTCTCATCTGGGTTCTCAGTGAACACATCTGCAAACAATACAATATAAAAATGTTATCTCCATAGTGGGTGGATAATTATTATACATTTTGACTTAATAGTCAGAAGGTGTTACTTGCCTTCTGGGTCCAGGAGCTTGGTGACACCAAGTTTTTGTTCAGCTACGTTAAAAGCCTGCTGAAGGTTGTGAGTGGGGTTAGACCTCTTTAGATTGCCATAGTCCAGCAGATCTGGCCTTATGGAGTGAAATGAGAATAAAAAAGTATGGAGAGGAGAGATTATTTGGTTTATATCTATTTTGTATTGATAGAATAGTATAAAGAAGACAAGGCAAGAGGGGAGAACAGGATCAGTTTCAGTGTCAACTTTTTGTTACCTGTAAAACTAGCCTTGGACAAACTTGATGAATGAAAGAAACAATTGACATTCATATGAGCACATCAGCTCAAAATGTCATTGCATCTCTCCTGACTACTAAGCAACATCTTTTGTCTTAATATTTATATTTGATGTTGGAATTTGATCTTTCTCTTGATATTTATCACCTGTGTTTGTGAATGAGAGCGTTGAAAGCCATGCCGTCTTTCCAGCTTGTGGTGAAATTGGTGATGTTTATATTAGGGTACCTGCAGATACAAAACAATCAGACAAATCCCTTTGTAAACACAAAATACTCAATATATGAGTATCGAAAAACACAAATAATGGCTGTCAAATTCATTACTACTAAAGTACAACAATTGTTGTCCTACCCAGCAGTCTTCATCTGGCACCAGAGGAGCAGTGCATCTTTGGCCGAGCGGGTCTCTAGCCGACCTGTCTGGTCAGCTTGTCCTGTCTCTACTATAATGTCTTGAATCTGTATGCACATGAGGAAAGAAAGAACAAAAACTGAAATAAATCTTACTTACTTAATATATCCATACATCTATTCATGTCAACTTGACAGTCCTGTTTTAAAGCATTTAAAAGCAATAATAAAAAGAGTAAATTCTCATATAATTTCATGTACTCTAAATTAATTAGAGGGGCTACTGTAATTCTCCCATGGGCATCCATTCTTGGATATGTAGAGGCATTGTTACTTTATTTAGATTGTGACTTTTTATGTCTCAATAGTTTGTACATTGCTTTTGGGAATCAGGCAGAATAAATAGCAGTCAACAATTCCCATTACGGTCTGTTTCCTTTCATTTTTGGGGATCTGAATTATGTACCAGACTAAACTATTTGAAGTGGGTGGGCTAAAAATATCCTGCTATCAAACTGAGAGATTAAAAATAAATATAAGCTTTTCCAATCAGCCAAATAAATGTAAGCTTTCCCTATCAGCCTAAGGCACAATACAAAAACTCTGCTGTAGGTCTACTGTAAAATCAGAAAGTTTGGATTGTTCTGTATGTTTTATATCCAGTGCAATGTTTTATGATAGTTAAATTATCTAAACATTCCTTATTCCTTGTTATACAGTTTAAATAATACTTAGATGCACAGAATGAATAGAGCTGAACAGAATGATGGGCTGACCTGGAAACGAAGAATGATGGTCCAGATGAGGCCCAAGATGAGCCGGTGATTCCCATCTACAATATCATGTGATCCCATGTTCTCTAAGTGCACCTTCTGCTCCTTTAGAAACTGTAGAGCTTTATCCACATTCTCCAGACAGTGGATGCGCATTCTGCCCTTGGTCGGCTTGGGCTGAATGGTGGAAAGATGGGGAATCAAAGACATTACTGTAATGACATCAGCGGTGTGTTCAATTCAAGTTTTGGCACCATTACACACTAAACACACTCACCAGTCTCTCCCCTGACAGAACCTCCAGTAGTCGGATGAGCATTCTACCATCCCTCAGGTCTAGATAGAGATCTGAGATTCGGCAGCTGACTCTGGCTAATATGGAATTCACCCATTTTGTAAAAGTCTTCTTTTGGACAGCCTCTCGCTCATCTGGTTTTGACAGCAAGAGAAGAACATTCAGCTATTTTGATTTTTACTGTTACTTTATATTTTTACTATGACAATTGTATGTCAATTAAGCAGTTCTCCCCCAAATTATCACTCAATAAAAGTCAACCTATTCAGACAGTATTTAATTTATTAACATCAGCTTAAATTCAGTACAACAAATATCATGATGTATACTTACAAATGCTAAAAAAAAAAAATTTGGTAAATGCCCTTAATTGCCGGTGTGCTAATTCGTACTGAAAATAATGTCACAATGCAAAGAATCTTAATGGTCCTAAAATAGCCTTTATTATCACGCTTTTGTAGGGAAATGTAACCTTTCTTGACAGTTTTCATGAGATTCACCCATTTAGATTAGGAAGGGATGTACAGTATAAGGAATATGTATAGTTACTTTACTTATACATTAAAAAGGTAGCTCATATTGTCACAATCATACAGTTACTTACTGAAAAACAGTACAATCTATGTATGTGTATTCTTCATAGTGTATGTAGGCCTATATCCATGTGTTTTTCCGGAGCAAGTCTTCTGCAGTACCACGTTTATTTAAGATTCTACCACAAAAAGAACAAAATTGTGCATTCTTAATGATGCGTTTTATAAATGATTCAGATCCTATGGCTGCAGAAAACTGGAAGGATGGAGGGATGGAAATGGCAAAAAGAGAGAGGTAGAAAAAAGAGAGAGTGAAAGAGGGAGAAAAAGACGAAAGGAAAAACATTAGAATGTGAAGTGGGTGGAGAGTGGAAAGGATACATTATTTTAAGCCTATCTGGAAACATCACCTTTCCATTTATGCTGAAACTACAGATAAACAGTTCAGGGACTATCTGTCATATATGGCCTTGTTCTGCCAACATATACCTGGGTTTTGAACTATCAATTGAAAGATACAATACAGTCATTTAATTACAATGTTAGTTTAATACAGTGTAGTACTTGAGAGAAGATTATTAAAGTACTACAACACTGTGGATACATTTTGTGGTCTGTGCCGACTCGTGCATGTGATCTGCTCTGTGCAATTGTGTCTCTGGACCAGAGCCCGCTGTGTGTGTGCTGCCGAGGTTTGTGTGGCATTGACACAAAACCAGGCCTCATTCACCCCAATGGAAAACATATTTACACACGACTGAATCATTCAGATCCTGAGGTCTCTGTGTTAGCTCTTCTGGTCTCTGTGTTACCTATTCTGGTCTCGGCCTTGAGTCAGACTCAACCTACCCAGGTCTCGGCCTGGACTTGGATTAGAATGAACTGGCCTCAACTACAACCTTGTTAAATTACTGTGAAGTTTTTTCCATATTCTCTGAATAGAAAAACTACAGTGTGGAAGCATGTCTCCTCCATCTGGATCGCAAAGCAATAAAAAAAAAAAATTCATTCAAATGTGTAATGCGTGATGTCTGTTTTGAGCATGTGCAAGAATAATATTACAAAATGTTTTTTCTGAAAAAGGGAAAAAGAGAATATAATAATAAATGGCTAGTTAAAACAGCTGTAAATGGAAATATTTCTTACAGAGAAAAGTACTTTTTAAGGGTCAGGTCTTGTTGGAAAAGCTCTCTAAGGTACTAGATGTACAGTTTCATTTTTTTAAAGTGCAATTTCCCATGTTCTTGTCAGAGTTAGGAAAGCTCCAGATGTGCTAAAGCATAATAAGAGAGCTAAGCCCGGCAACACTACATATTTCATGACCAAACTACTGCCAAATGATCCCTCTTCCTGTTCACACTTTGTACAGAAGTGCTGCAATCTAACCTCTACTAAATGATTCTCTCTCTCCATTAGAACAGCAGTGAGACTAAATAGAGTTTGCTTGGGTCCTGCTGATCTCTGATATTGTCTCCAGCTCACACGAAAGGTCTGTGAAATATTTATATTGATGGATTTTCCCTGTACACAACAGGCTAGTGTTTTTCCCTGCCACAGTCAGTCTTCACTGGATGTGATCTGCAGTCTCACTAAATTCTCATACCGGAGTCATTGTTTCTGTATAGTTCCTTACTAACAGAGAACGTGATTTCACCAAGTACAACATGTTCCTGGATCAACATCTTTGTTGATTGTGGAACAACATTCCAATCAACCAATCAGATTTGAGGGACACGTTTACAGTTTACAGTCAAGTTTAGGCTTACAACTAGGGATGCACCGAATCCAGGATTCGGCTTCGGATTCTGACGAATATTGGGCTTTTTGACTGGGTTCGGTTTCTACCAAACCTTAGAATTATTTTCCACGGAACCGAACCCTATGCTTGCACTACCCACGCTACAATAGTCGACGTAATGACGCCGCCGTTGATTACTGGAACTTTTTACTGGAACTACTAGGTGGACTATTCGAATGCAGTAGGCTGTGAGAAAGTGAAAATGGAACACGTGAGCAGAAAAAGTGTTGTTTGGCAGTACTTTCAGTCAAAAGAAGGCGATTCAAGTCAAGCTACATGTTCAATTTGCAATGAAAAACAATAGCCTAAACAATAGCCGCTGTTAAAACATTTGCGTATGAAACATCAGAAAGAATACGAGTTGTGCATGAAGGAATCTACAGACAGCAGCCAAAATGCAGCAACTTCAGGTATGGCAAAGGAAGGACAGTCATCCTGCGTAATGTTGCCTATTCTTTCTCTTTTTTTTTTACAGTTAAAATAAAATAAAATGAAAAATACACTGCTGTGGACGTTGTTTACATCATTAATGTGTTTACTATGATAATGAACTGAGGATGGGAGTAGGATTCAGTATTCGATTTCGGATTTGGCAGAATCTTAACCAGTGGATTCGGTATTCGGCCGAACCCCAAAAATCTGGATTCCTACTTACAAACAGGGTTAAGTGCCTCTACATAAGCGTTATTCACCTATAATTTATTTTTGACTTAGGGATAAGTTATGGGTAGGGTTAGGTTTAGGAGTAGGGATAGGGTTAGGACTAAAGAATGTTGATACAGGAACATGTCTTAAATCACAGTGACCTTTTAACTAATGCAGAGTTCACTATTTTCAAAACTGCATGACTATCTGGGGTAGCATTCAGTTGCTGCTATGTGTACACTGCACTGGGGGTTTCACACTGCATGACTTTACAATAGGAAGAATCGCAGACAACTCTGTCCGGTCTGCAAACTACATTTCACTACCAAACATGCGCGTTGTGTCAGACAGGAGTTCTTGCGCAAGAGTAGAATTGTTATTAAAAATGATAGCTTTACGATCCAAATTGTCTGTGCACTGATTTGCAGCGAAAAGGAGAAAAATAAAAAAATATGGAGAAATAGTTGGGGAAATGGATGGGGAGATGCAAGGATTGTGTTCTGCAAAGAGAGTTGGAGGTAAATAAATAATTTTGCAATGTGCAGCTGTTGCGGCTGGCCAAGCAAATGTTTGTGCTTTGTTTCTGACAAGTATTTAGCATGCCAAATATCTTACGGGCGACGGCGACTCATCAGCGATTCTCTCGGATCACGTCTTTGATAATTCACACTGCGTGATTGAAACACACGTGAACGAGCACCAATCTGCACATGTAAATGAACGAGCACATGATTTCTGGCATTTGTCTGAGATTTCGCAAAACCAATCGGCGAGTCAAAATTAGGGCTTAAATCGTGCAATGTGAACTCGGCATAACACATTAAGTAGCACACTACATTCACAAGTAGCAGAGAGGTTTGTGATGGGAGGACACAGTAACAATACATTTAGATTCAATGTAAGTGGTGCTTGTCCATGTAAAACCTGCAGCCATGATGTAGGCATTTTGAGTGGTCTTTATGATGTTCTTGTCATTAGATATGGCACGAATCCCTAAAAATGGGTGAAAAATAATATTTTTTTCACCCATTTAATCATCCATCAGGCAAAAGCCTAGGTACTTGCAATTTTATTTCTCATAATTGCAATTTTATACCCACCAATTGTGTTCACAATTACAACCTTCTATCTCACAGTTTAGGTTCATTTTTTATTTATATTTCTTATTTTAAACTTTCACAATTACTTTATTTTTTATTCTAAAATTAGTAAATATTCTATATTTCCATAAATCACTGTAACCCCAAGTATGAGCAAAAAAAGTAGAATAGTATGCAAATTATAGTGCATGTTTTTTTCCCCCCTCCCAATGCATTCATACTATGCATCTAAATATTAGGGATAGAACAAAATACAATCTCTCTGAACTATGCTCTTTCTGTTTCACAGCATTAAAGAACTCTCTCATCAGAGAGAAACAGGAAGCTCAGTTTTACGCAAATTAACAGTGACAGTCAACTTCTCTCTAAAAATAAACAGAGCTGAATAAGTGAGGTAGGAGACCTTGATGATGAATACCCCAAATCACAGTAAGACACAGACAGAGAAAACATATTCCTGTAAGAGACAAGAATAGCGGAAGACAAGAAGTAGATGGTGGTTAGTCTGCCAATGTATCAATCACACATCAGCAAGAACTCAAAAGATTAATGGGGGGGACAAGTAGTATTTTTTGCGCTGAATGGTTTTTTTAGTTTGTCAAATAAATATTTAGAGGTAATGCTGTGAGCAATTGGGGTGTATATACTGTACAGCATAAATAATGAGATTAATAAATACTGCACATAAAAAGACAAACCAGGTTTTCAGTTCCCACAGCGGCTAATAGAAAACAATCTAGCATACCACCTTAAAGCCCTTCCCAGACCTTACTCTCTACCTAATCTAACAATTCCCCTGTGGCGTAGTAAAGGGGTATGTCGGGAAAGACTGCCCCCTCTTTGAGGGTGGGAGGAAAAACTCCACCAGGACACTACCTTGCAGTTGTCTGAAGCGCCCATCCAGGATGGAGTTGTTGAAGCAAATGTTGGAAGCACTGTAGCTCAGCCAGCGTGCTCGTCGCATACTCCGGGATGGGGATAGGGGGCAAGATGGTGAGGATCGTGGAGGTGAGGGCCGATGGCCCCTCGGGGTGCAAGAGGAAGAGGACGATGAGGTTGAGGAGACTGGAGTGAAAGTCATGGGCGCTACTTTAGGTGTGATGCCCAGTAAAGTTCCATTCCTCTCTGGCAGGTGCTCAGGTTCACGAACATGGGGACTATTGGTTTTGGCCCCTCTCCTGCTCTGGGCCCTATAAACTGGTGGGGTGCTCCTGCTCCGGCTGCCTGGTGCATTGGTCCGGGTTGGGACTTCTTTCACCGTGGTATACTGCCGGCTGCTGACCTCCCGGGAAACTGGGGTAGGGCGGATTGCGATAGTCTCTCTGCTGGTCTTCAAGCTGAGTTTGACCTCCCTCAGCCGGGTTTGGCTCACGGGCACCGCACGAAACAAACAGGGGCTGCTCATCCTCACCACGCTAAATCAACACGCACAACCAGGAAAGAGCGAGACAAACAGGACACTCTTCTTCCCTCCTTCTGTCTCCGAGTTCTGTTATCTTTTCCTATCCTCTTGCCCGCCCGCCTGCCCGCCCTCCCTCCCTCCCTCCCTCTCTTTCTTTTTCCCTCCCTTACTCACTCTTCACTTAGCAATGATGCTGTTGTGCCTCTCCCCAGTAGCACATGTGTAGATCTCCAGCACCCCAGCCATGCATATAATATGCCCCCATTCCTGACTGCCCCATAACACACACTCTCATCTGAAAACTCATCTAAAATGTCTGTCTTCAAATAGGCATTTGCATGTTTTTGTGTGTGTGTTTTGATTTGTGTTACAAATACAATGTGATGTCAGACTGTAAGTGCGTGCATAAGCAGTTTTGGCCTTGATGTAAATACAAACTACAAATGTATCAATGACAGTGTACTCAAAGTGTACTTAGTATACTCAGAGGCATGCGTGTCTGTTCAAAGCTGTAAATCAAGGGTGAAGAATGGGAACCACTTCTCTCTCTCTCTCTCTCTCTCTCTCTCTTTCTCGTGCTCGCCCCCACTTTTTAACTCTCTCTAATTGCATTACAGAAAGAGCAGAGCACAGACGCACCAACAGAACACATCACACCAGCCCTGGCTCAGCAACATACACTTGGCTTAAAGAAGCAGGTCTAAATTCAAGTTCACCATCACTAATGCATTTCAGACAGAAAGACCCGTAGTCTAATAAACTGTGCATAATTCATTCTCACAAAACTCTCTCACTAATATATATATATATATATATATATATATATATATATATATATATATATATATATATACATACACACACATACATACACACACACACACACAATATAATTAATCGCATTTAATTTTCTGTTAAGTTTCATATCAATTATAAAGTATTGCTACTGACCTATAAGGCCCTAAATGGCTTTGCCCCTGTGTATTTAACTGATCTTCTATCGCCTTATAACCCATCACAATCTTTAAGATCACTAAACTCTGTGCTTCTGGTAATACCTAGGATATCTAAGTCCACTAAAAGAGGAAGAACGTTTTCATATTTGGCACCTAAACTATGGAATAGCCTTCCTAATAATGTTCGGGGCTCAGATACACTCCTCCAGTTTAAATCTAGATTAAAGACGCATCTCTTTAGCCAGGCATTCACATGATGCATCTCATAACCTTGTACCCCAGTTATATCAGTGCACATGATTGTCTTTGCTTAATGCTTTGAACAGCAGCTACACTAATTATTTTTCTGTTCTGTTTTATCTCGGGACGCCCATCCCGAGGTAACTAGAGAGTCCGTCAGCTTCAGTCTGGATCGAGCTTCTCGTAAAGACTTCAGATGACCAACACCTGTGAAGAGACGACTCAACTCCTGCGAGGACTTCAGATGATGCAGCTCTGCATCAGCACACACCCATGCTCATCTCTATGTACCCTTTTCATTAAAAACATGTATTTTTATTTCACTTATTTCTGTGCCTTAATTATTATATTGATTACTAATAGATTGTTAGCTAATCTGTGTGCTTTGTATATGTGCATTTCTGAAATGCATAACATGGACAAATCACTTTAAATTGTAATGTAGACGCATGCATTTTCTGTGAAGCTGCTTTGAAACGATATGTATTGTGAAAAGCGCTATACAAATACATTTTAATTGAATTTAATTGAATTTTCACAAGTATCCATATATATATATATATATCGACACCTGTTAGTCCTGTTGACTTACAGGACTTAAAGGATCTGCTGCTAACATCTTGGTGCCAGATACCACAGCACACCTTCAGGGGTCCATGCCTTGACAGTTCAGGGCTGTTTTGGCAGCAAAAGTGGGACCAACACAATATTTAGAAAGTGGCCACTGTTCCTTCCTTGGACCACTTTTGATAGATACTGACCACTGCAGACTGGGAACACCCAGTAAAATAATCTGCCAATGGGGTAAGCAAAATAATAATAAAAAAAAAGATTATTTTGCTTACCCCATTGGCAGATTATTTTGCTTATTTTAAGCAAAAACTCACTTAATTTTGAGTTATTTTCCCCCAAAACAAGACAAAAACTTTTGCAGATTTTTTAGACATTTGGACTGAAAACAAGACAAAAATACTAAGTAAGAAAAGCATTTTTTGCAGTGCATGTTGTCAATGAACACAAAAAACTCATTAATATCAAAGCTGAATATTTTTGGAAGTAGTTTTTAGTTTTCGCTATTTTAGGGGGATATCTGTGTGTGCAGGTGACTATTACTGTGCATAATTATTAGGCAACTTAACAAAAAACAAATTTATACCCATTTCAATTATTTATTTTTACCAGTGAAACCAATATAACATCTCAACATTCACAAATATACATTTCTGACATTCAAAAACCAAACAAAAACAAATCAGTGACCAATATAGCCACCTTTCTTTGCAAGGACACTCAAAAGCCTGCCATCCATGGATTCTGTCAGTGTTTTGATCTGTTCACCATCAACATTGTGTGCAGCAGCAACCACAGCCTCCCAGACACTGTTCAGAGAGGTGTACTGTTTTCCCTCCTTGTAAATCGCACATTTGATGATGGACCACAGGTTCTCAATGGGGTTCAGATCAGGTGAACAAGGAGGCCATATCATTCGATTTTCTTCTTTTATACCCTTTCTTGCCAGCCACGCTGTGGAGTACTTGGACGCGTGTGATGGAGCATTGTCCTGCATGAAAATCATGTTTTTCTTGAAGGATGCAGACTTCTTCCTGTACCACTGCTTGAAGAAGGTGTCTTCCAGAAACTGGCAGTAGGACTGGGAGTTGAGCTTGACTCCATCCTCAACCCGAAAAGGCCCCACAAGCTCATCTTTGATGATACCAGCCCAAACCAGTACTCCACCTCCACCTTGCTGGCGTCTGAGTCGGACTGGAGCTCTCTGCCCTTTACCAATCCAGCCACGGGCCCATCCATCTGGCCCATCAAGACTCACTCTCATTTCATCAGTTCATAAAACCTTAGAAAAATCAGTCTTGAGATATTTCTTGGCCCAGTCTTGACGTTTCAGCTTGTGTGTCTTGTTCAGTGGTGGTCGACTTTCTGCCTTTCTTACCTTGGCCATGTCTCTGAGTATTGCACACCTTGTGCTTTTGGGCACTCCAGTGATGTTGCAGCTCTGAAAAATGGCCAAACTGGTGGCAAGTGGCATCTTGGCAGCTGCACGCTTGACTTTTCTCAGTTCACGGGCAGTTATTTTGCGCCTTGGTTTTTCCACACACTTCTTGCGACCCTGTTGACTATTTTGAATGAAACACTTGATTGTTCGATGATCACGCTTCAGAAGCTTGGCTATTTTAAGACTGCTGCATCCCTCTGCAATATATCGCACTATTTTTGACTTTTCTGAGCCTGTCAAGTCCTTCTTTTGACCCATTTTGCCAAAGGAAAGGAAGTTGCCAAATAATTATGCACACCTGATATAGGGTGTTGATGTCATTAGACCACACCCCTTCTCATTACAGAGATGCACATCACCTAATATGCTTAATTGGTAGTAGGCTTTCCAGCCTATACAGCTTGGAGTAAGACAACATGCATAACGAGGATGATGTGGTCAAAATACTCATTTGCCTAATAATTCTGCACTCCCTGTATATGTAGCTTTCCTGTAGCTCAAACAGTAGAGCATGGTGCTAACAACGCCAAGGTCATGGGTTCGAATCCCAGGGAAAGCAAGAATTGGCAAAAATGTAAAAATGTGTACCTTGAATGCTATGTAAGTTATATATACACATTCAGTTATTGATTTATGCCTTTTTAATCCATCCAATCCAAGTGGATATTAAGTGTCTTAAATTAGATGCAAAACATTACATTGGACATGTGTTCTTGCCATTTAGATGCATGTAACAAAATCTGGTCTGCACTAAATCCAAAGATCAGAACAGGTTTAAAGTGTTCATGCAGCCATAGAGATCTGTATGTAAGGCTCTTTTGACTTGGGCAAGTTAACAATACCCCAGAAACCCTGTACAACACCCACGCAACCACATAGCAACACCTTGGCATTATGAAGCATTTTGCTAAATAAAATGTAAAAAAATTGATAGCATAGAGTCACTCAAACAGTTTTCATATGTTGTGTCGATTACCTACTCCCTGGAAAGGGGCTTGTAAGTCTGTCGTGAAATCACTATTTAAAACCTGCTGTTTCTGAGAGCAACAGACCCCACAGGTGTGCCAAAAATGACAAGCTCCTGCAGCCATTACAGAGATCTAAGCTATGGGAACAGACGGGCAGGGCAGCTGTCCAGCTCAGTCATACAGAGGCATGCTGGGTATGTGCAAATGATCCTGGCTAGTCAAGGGGGCAGGAGAGGATAGGGTTCAGCTGCCTGTACGTGTATTTGCACGTTTGTGGGCATCTGTATATCTAAACCACATGTGCTCAGTTTTATGTCACCTGATACGATTTACCTGCAAGGGCTTTAATGCGCGAGCGCTCAAAGAGTCTGGCCGAGCTGTTGTCGTTGTCAAGCTCTTCATCAGACAGTTCGAAGCGGGTGTTGATGCGGCTGTACTGCTGAGTGATTTCAGCATTGTCAAAGTCTGTCGTGGAGGTCATAGTTGCCATCGAGATGCAAAGTAATTAGAGGGACCATACACCTCAGCGGGCCACACGAACACAAGACAGTGGAATGCCAGAGATGGATGATCTGAAAGGAGAAAGAGACGGAGGAGGAGTTTAACTGGACATTTAACTTTAAAAAAGACTTTAGATTTTGCACTGAAGTGACAATTATAAATTTGCACCTCGCTATATTATTTAGACATTCAATACTCGTTCCTAAGGGGCCATTCACACAGAAAAAGTTTTTGCATTGAAAAACACGAGACAGTGAAATTCAAAATTCTCAAATACACTCTCAGCACACATCATGATTATATAAGCCTATTTATATACAGTGGACTCCAAAGTCAGAGAACACACAGTAATTGTAATGGAAAGCATAAAGTGCAACAGTGCCCACCCACTTTTTTAGCGGTGTTGGTTCAAGAAGTGTTTTTCCCATTGGGATTTAAAACTTTGTTAAAGCATTATAAGCCATGAACCAGCTATGAGATGAATCATAACATTATAAACTTTGATTTGAAACAAAAAAGTATTTGAAAATCAGACAAAAATACAAAGGTACAAGATTGTGTACTTAAAGGGATAGTTCACCCAAAAATGAAAATTCTGTCATCATTTACCCACCCTCAAGTTGTTTCAAACCTGTATGAGTTTCTTTGTTCTGCTGAACACAAAATAAGATATTTTGAAGAATGTTTGTAACAAAGCAGAGAGAGCAACCATTGACTACCATAGTATTTTTTCCCCTACTATGGTAGTCAATGGTTGCTCTATCTGCTTGGTTATAATACAGGTTTGGAACAACTTGAGGGTGAGTAAATGATGACAGAATTTTCATTTTTGGGTGAACTATCCCTTTAACGGCTTTAGTGAAGGAAATAACTAACTGTAGAAATATAATATAATGTTGATTATATCTATGTAAACTATAGGAAACTATAGAAACTATATATTTTAAGCTTATTGCAAAATATAGAGCGTAGCTAGATCAGCTCGATTACATAATTCACAGTGCTTCCATAGGCGGAGCTATAGAGCACTTTTAATGCAGTTTGCTTGTTTCGACTCTGATTGGTGGAATTTTCTGTACAGCATAATGGGTAATGTAGTTTTTCAAAACAAATTCCACTAACTAAATAAGTTTAAATAATGCAGGCTCATGGCTTTAACAGAAGCAAATATCATCGATTAACAATCTGGTAGCTCACAGCAGGGCTGTAAAAATAGGTTTCTAAATTATCATTAATAAATCAATATCCCTTTGGAGAAAATTAATGGAGTTTTTACTTCCGGAACCTGACTGTTAAACTCTATTTGAAACTAAGAAATATCTTCAATCTTAGCAAATTGGTGATACTGATCGTGCAAATTTCTTTGAACAAAAAGGTCAGATGTTCTTGCTTCCAGATGCTCTTGTGGAACATTCTCAAATTATGCTGGAGAACATTGATCATCATTTTATGTTTATGTCAGCTTGAGCGCAGCTGGCATTAAAGCAAAAGGGAAACAAACCAATTACAAAGAAATATTGAAATGTATTTAAAATTTAACTTTTTACTCACATTGTTATATTGATTGATACAATTTGTAATTGAAAAATATAAAATTAATTCAAACTAAAATAGTGGTCTCTAATTTGAAACTTACTGTGTGTGGTCAGCAAGACCTGAAACATCATGTTTTGCAATAATCAGATAGAATTTAGATGATATGGTACATGAATGTAAGAGATAGCCATGCTGTACGTATGAGAAAATTTGTGGTTGTACTACTTATTTGAGCAACTACTTAAAAAATTGGCTCTTTGTCCTAACCCTCCTATATAATTTCCTATCTCTCTGATTGTCCCTGTCTATAAAACGGCAAAATAATAAATAATAAAACTAATAAATGTATCCCTGTTTATCTTATAGATTGTTTCACCTCAGGATTCCAAAGGCCGCCATTTTCAGCACATGTCCTCTAACCGTCAATTGTGATGAGGGTGTGTATTTGCGCGTGCTACTGTGGAATGGCGGGTGAAGGTTAGCTGCTAAGATAGTTCTATCTTTGTGAGGCATGTTGCTCATGTGTAGTCTTATCGCCCTGAACGGGGGGCTGGGCAACCCCTCTGAACAAGTGAATGTGAAGAGCACCCTTCACAAATTTTCCTATGTCGTCATATACTACGTGATCAGATATTAGCTTGCGTTCTTTCCTTGCAGTAACAAGGAAATGCTTAGCTAAACTTTAGCAGTGAACTGCTTCAGACAATCCAAAACGTCTGCTCTAGTTGGCTCCTAATATCTATTCTAGGCCATTTAAAAGCACTGTACCAAATGAAATGCATCTATTGTAATGTTACTATTTCTAGTAGGTCATCATCAGGGTTAGTGTACTGTCACAGTGCTAGGGGTGGAGAAGTCAATTGTACGTGTATAATCAAAAATATAATCAACAGACAGATAAAGAAACTGAGGAAAGAGGAGAATCTAACAGGTCTTAGAAAGAGGGGTGATGGTGGCTCTCTCTCTCTCTCTCTGTATCAGGCCAGCGCAGGGGGGATGTTATCAAAGAACTATTCTCCACCCACCAGCGGGAAACCTGTTATCACAAGAGACACAACTTTGCTGCTCTCTCTGCGTATGGTGTCGCTGCAATGTGCTCACGTGCACACATGCAGTTTATGACAAAGTTTCCACTATCTTAACTGAAAGAGAGGGACAGAAGGGGCAGCTTTATAGGAATACTTCACCTAAAAAAGAAAATCATGCCAGGCATTCCAAACCAGTATGACTTTCTTCCTTCTGTTGAACACAAAAAAAGAAATTCTAAAGAAACCTATAAACATATAGTGACCAGGCACTGTCAAGCTCCAAATATGTCAGAAAGCACCATATAAGTATGATTTGCTTTCTGAAGCCATATGATAGTTTTGTTGTTCACTTAAAATATACCCCCTGCATTAGCTCTTAAAGGGAAAACTGAAACTGAAATCTCTAGCTATAACTGACACGGTAATGTCATAGTGTTTTTGCTCAAATTATGCATCCAAAGCTGAAAGGGTGGCTATCTACTGTCCAGGAAGCCAAAACAGTGTGGTATTTCATGCATGCGTGAGGGGAGAGGCCGATCATGACGCACTATGTACCATGTTACTGTAACAGCTGAACCCATGGAGTTATGGCACAAGAGTATTTTTTGTTTTAATGAGATTAATGAAAGAAAATTTTCCTTAATTTACTTAAAGAAATAAGTTTACCCAAAACAAAAATTCATTTATTCACACTCATGTCATTCCAAACCCCTATTATTTTTATTATTTTTTTGTAAAACAGAGATGTTTTAAAGAATGTTAGCTCTGCTCTTTTCTATATGATGAAATAAACTGACATGAATTAACTATTCCTTTAAAGGTACGTTTTAAGCACAACAGTGGTCATCAGGTAAGCAGAACAGACAGTATAGCAAATGCAATATATATATATATATATATATATATATATATATATATATATATATATATATATATATATATATATATATATATTCCTGAAATTAACTTTATGGTCATATTATAAAGTTCTGGGCAGTATGTAATGGTGTTTACATCACGGCAGTTCTCCCTATAAGGTGAGGTTGGAACAGCTCACCTAATTGTATTACTTCCAAGACAGCTGTTTTCACTAATATTGTGAAACTGCTTTCTTATGTTTATTCAATCAGAAACAAAGAGCAGGAGAATGTTGTAAAATACAGCTTGAACTGATTAGTTTTAACTGCCCAAACTGGTCATTGTTTCAAAAGTTGACCAGTCGGTATGTTTCAAAATCCAACTTGACTGCTCTTACATGACAAGGTGGTTTGTTGCTGGTCCAGTGTGGTCTACCAAGCTTGGCCCAGCTAATAACCAGCTTGGACCTCGGACAAAAGAGTTGCTCACAGTTTCAAATGAATGATCATATAAAAGAAAGCAATGTATGAGAGATGACTCAGATAAGAGTTATCAAATGGTTGTTGTAATAGAATTTAACTTCAATGTTAAAAGACAAAAGTTCTCAAAGTGGAAAGCAAATAATTAGCCTACTTAGGAAAATGAGCAGTTCTGACATTTTGTATTCATGTTTTCTCTTTGTTCACATTGTTCAGTGCTCAACAGGTTGTTACGCTTCACATAGCTACCACTGCGATACTTTCACGACAAGAACAATAATTAAACTGGTCAGTGGGATATTAAAAATGCCTTTGCTATTACAGATAAACATGGTATATCAAATGTGATTCTAACAAAGCAAGAAACAAACAGCGAAATAGGCTATCAAATGACATCCTAACCTGAAGACAGAACCTCTATAACTATAGCAGTTTAAAATGAAGCAAACTTACCTATACAAATGAAAACCAATCCGGGAGAATGACACGCTTCGTTGTCAATGTCTTTATAGTAAAAGTCCGTTATTTGAAGGGCAATAATAATCCCATGAGAGGCGGTGAGGTCTAGGTCACGGTGGGGGAGAGCTGCTGAAGGGGCAGGGAGCGCGCGCAGGGTCGCCGCTCACAACGCTCATTCTCATCAGTCGCTGTTTGACCCACCCAAAGTGTTAAAAATAAAGTAGAGGAGCCGAGCGCTGCCTGAGCGCAGGGGACGCGCATTCCTGTCAAGAGTCACTGACTTTAAATGGCGTTCCCCACCCTTCCACTGCCCGCCTCTACATCACAAGCCCTGCATAAATATAAAACAATTACAACCCGCTACTAATCAATAGAGACTAGTACCTGTAAGGATATTCTATTTAAAGGGATATTTCACCCAAAAATTCCTTCATTAATTAGGCTACTCACACTCGTCTTTCCAAAACAGTGAGACTTTCTTTCAACTTCAGAACACAAATGAAGATCTTTCTAATGAAATCTGAGAACTTTATGTACTACTCTCCATTGACAGCTATGCTACTTTGACGCTTCAAAAAATGTAAACTAATCCATTTGGATAGAGTGGTTTAGTCCAAATTTTCTGAAGAGACAATTGCTTTATTTGATGGACAGATTGAATTTAGGCTTTTATTCACATATAAACATTCATCAACTCACACATCATTTGTGGTAAACAGAAGCTCAAATGTTTGCTTGAAGTGCAAGAACCAATGAGGTCCACTCTTGTGTTATGCAGCACATTTGAGCTTCCGCAAGAACCAACGAGGTTCATTCTTGTGTAACCCAGCATGTTTGAGCTTCCGCAAGAACCAATGAGGTCCACTCTTGTGTTATGCAGCACGTTTGAGCTTCCGCAAGAACCAATGAGGTTCATTCTTGTGTAACCCAGCATGTTTCAGCTTCCGCAAGAACCAATGAGGTTCATTCTTGTGTAGCCCAGCACGTTTGAGCTTCCGCAAGAACCAATGAGGTCCACTCTTGTGTTATGCAGCACGTTTGAGCTTCCGCAAGAACCAATGAGGTTCATTCTTGTGTAACCCAGCATGTTTGAGCTTCCGCAAGAACCAATGAGGTTCATTCTTGTGTAGCCCAGCACGTTTGAGCTTCCGCAAGAACCAATGAGGTCCACTCTTGTGTTATGCAGCACGTTTGAGCTTCCGCAAGAACCAATGAGGTCCACTCTTGTGTTATGCAGCACGTTTGAGCTTCCGCAAGAACCAATGAGGTTCATTCTTGTGTTATGCAGCACGTTTGAGCTTCCGCAAGAACCAATGAGGTTCATTCTTGTGTTATGCAGCACGTTTGAGCTTCCGCAAGCACCAATGAGGTTCATTCTTGTGTAACCCAGCACGTTTGAGCTTCCGCAAGAACCAATGAGGTCCACTCTTGTGTTATGCAGCACGTTTGAGCTTCCGCAAGAACCAATGAGGTTCATTCTTGTGTTATGCAGCACGTTTGAGCTTCCGCAAGAACCAATGAGGTTCATTCTTGTGTTATGCAGCACGTTTGCGCTTCCGCAAGAACCAATGAGGTTCATTCTTGTGTAACGCAGCACGTTTGAGCTTCCGCAAGAACCAATGAGGTTCATTCTTGTGTTATGCAGCACGTTTGAGCTTCCGCAAGAACCAATGAGGTTCATTCTTGTGTTATGCAGCACGTTTGAGCTTCCGCAAGAACCAATGAGGTCCACTCTTGTGTTATGCAGCACGTTTGAGCTTCCGCAAGAACCAGTGAGGTTCATTCTTGTGTTATGCAGCACGTTTGAGCTTCCGCAAGAACCAATGAGGTTCATTCTTGTGTTATGCAGCACGTTTGAGCTTCCGCAAGAACCAATGAGGTTCATTCTTGTGTAACCCAGCACGTTTGAGCTTCCGCAAGAACCAATGAGGTCCACTCTTGTGTTATGCAGCACGTTTGAGCTTCCGCAAGAACCAATGAGGTTCATTCTTGTGTTATGCAGCACGTTTGAGCTTCCGCAAGAACCAACGAGGTTCATTCTTGTGTTATGCAGCACGTTTGAGCTTCCGCAAGAACCAATGAGGTCCACTCTTGTGTTATGCAGCACGTTTGAGCTTCCGCAAGAACCAATGAGGTCCACTCTTGTGTTATGCAGCACGTTTGAGCTTCCGCAAGAACCAGTGAGGTTCATTCTTGTGTTATGCAGCACGTTTGAGCTTCCGCAAGAACCAGTGAGGTTCATTCTTGTGTAACCCAGCACGTTTGAGCTTCCGCAAGAACCAATGAGGTTCATTCTTGTGTTATGCAGCACGTTTGAGCTTCCGCAAGAACCAATGAGGTCCACTCTTGTGTTATGCAGCACGTTTGAGCTTCCGCAAGAACCAATGAGGTCCACTCTTGTGTTATGCAGCACGTTTGAGCTTCCGCAAGAACCAACGAGGTTCATTCTTGTGTAACGCAGCACGTTTGAGCTTCCGCAAGAACCAATGAGGTTCATTCTTGTGTGTTACGCAGCACGTTTGAGCTTCCGCAAGAACCAATGAGGTTCATTCTTGTGTAACGCAGCACGTTTGAGCTTCCGCAAGAACCAATGAGGTTCATTCTTGTGTGTTACGCAGCACGTTTGAGCTTCCGCAAGAACCAATGAGGTTCATTCTTGTGTTACTCAGCACGTTTGAGCTTCCGCAAGAACCAATGAGGTTCATTCTTGTGTGTTACGCAGCACGTTTGAGCTTCCGCAAGAACCAACGAGGTTCATTCTTGTGTAACGCAGCACGTTTGAGCTTCCGCAAGAACCAATGAGGTTCATTCTTGTGTAACGCAGCACGTTTGAGCTTCCGCAAGAACCAATGAGGTTCATTCTTGTGTGTTACGCAGCACGTTTGAGCTTCCGCAAGAACCAACGAGGTTCATTCTTGTGTAACGCAGCACGTTTGAGCTTCCGCAAGAACCAATGAGGTTCATTCTTGTGTAACGCAGCACGTTTGAGCTTCCGCAAGAACCAATGAGGTTCATTCTTGTGTGTTACGCAGCACGTTTGAGCTTCCGCAAGAACCAATGAGGTTCATTCTTTTGTTACTCAGCACGTTTGAGCTTCCGCAAGAACCAACGAGGTTCATTCTTGTGTAACGCAGCACGTTTGAGCTTCCGCAAGAACCAATGAGGTTCATTCTTGTGTTATGCAGCACGTTTGAGCTTCCGCAAGAACCAATGAGGTTCATTCTTGTGTAACGCAGCACGTTTGAGCTTCCGCAAGAACCAACGAGGTTCATTCTTGTGTAACGCAGCACGTTTGAGCTTCCGCAAGAACCAACGAGGTTCATTCTTGTGTAACGCAGCACGTTTGAGCTTCCGCAAGAACCAATGAGTTTCATTCTTGTGTGTTACGCAGCACGTTTGAGCTTCCGCAAGAACCAATGAGGTTCATTCTTGTGTGTTACGCAGCATGTTTGAGCTTCCGCAAGAACCTTGCAATCTCTTTATGAATCGTCAAAGTGTCAGTTGAGTAGCTGTCAATGGAGAGACAGAAACAATTAAACATTGAACAATAAAATATTTGCTACTATACATTTAATTTACTGTATCTGTAAGGTTTCTGATAATGGCAGAGTATAGTGCACTGAGCAGAATGTGAGTAAACATCTAGGCCTACTGAAGTGTTGGCGTATACTTTTCTTGCCTAGGTGTATGTGTGAAATATTTTAATTATTTTTGTAAAACTATATAATTATTGTAAAATACATTATTTTGCTGCAATGTATACGTTAGCCTTTCTTTAATCTATATTTGTGTAATTTATGCTTCATATTTCATACACTCTGTATACTTTTAAGTGCAAAACACCCCCCAGTGAGTGGGTGATGATGTAGGGTAATGATTCATTTTATTTCAACTAATAAGGATTAAGAAATAAAGGATTTAAAAGGATTTAAGTGAATAAAAGTGCTAGAGAAAAACAAAAATGGTAAAATAACCATAAATAGCCTTATTGCAAAGTAACACATTTGCAAATATTATTTGCCTATATTTTTATTTTAATAAATTAATCAGTCATTTTAATAAATCACAACCTGAAAAAACACACTATGAGTCAAAGCCACATGTTTTATGTTGTTTGGGGATTTTAGTTGTATAAATACATTTCTTTAAATTTACTGAAAATGCTTCCAGGAAACCATGCAAAGCCTAGCAAGCTTTACTAGCCTACTAGAAACATAAAAAAACTAATTGTAAAACAAATTGCTAGCATAGTGTTAAAACATGCTAGTAATATGTTAGCAACATGTTAAAACATGTTAACAGTGTGTTAAAACATTTTCTGGACATGCTAGAAACATGCATGCTAAAATATACTAGCAACATAGTAGAATTGTTTGCGAAGTCTTGCAAACTTGCTAAATCATGCTAACAACACCAAGTAACATGCTAACAATGTCAAACGACACTTGTTAAGAAATGCTAACAATTAGAAAGATACTAGCAATACCCAGACATGTCTGAATTGAAGTGACCCGGACTGAACTGGTCAAGCCTTAAACTCAGAACCTTTTAAACAATTTCAAAACCAACATCAAAGTTTGTCATTTTATCTATCTATTTGTGATCTAAAGGCCAATTTACACTGCACCAACAGACGCAGACAGTAACCAGATTACAGCACATCACTTCTCAGACATTCTAATTCAGATTCAAAATGTTAAATCACTGAAAACAAGCACCAAGAGATGCCAACAGATGCGCTTGAAGCACATTTGTGAGGTCAGGCACTGATGTTGGACGAGAGAGTCTGGCTCGTAGTCTTCGCTCTAATTAATCCCAAAGGTGTTCTATCGAGTTGAGGTCAGGTCAGTCAAGTTCCTCCACACCAATCTTGCTCATCCATGTCTTTATGGACCTTGCTGTGTGCACTGGTCATGATGGAACAGGAAGGGGCCATCCCCAAACTGTTCCCACAAAGTTGGGAGCATGAAATTGTCTAAAATGTCTTGGTATGCTGAAGCATTAAGAGTTCCTTTCACTGGAACTAAGGGACCAAGCATAACCCCTGAAAAACAACCTCAAACTTTACACTTGGCACAATGCAGTCAGGCAAGTACCGTTCTCCTGGTAACTGCCAAACCCAGACTTGTCCATTGGATTGCCAGACAGAGAAGCATGATACGTCACTCCAGAGAACACGTCTCCACTGCTCTAAAGTCCAGTGGCAACGTGCTTTACACCACTGTATCCAACGCTTTGACTCTGCATAAAGTCGGCGACTTCTCACTCTGTGATTTTTTTTGTGGCCTACCACTTTGTGGCTGAGTTGCTGTTGTTCCCAACTGCTTCCACTTTGTTATAATACCACTAAAAGTTGACCGTGGAATATTTAGTAGTGAGAAAATTTCACAAATGGACTTATTGCACAGGTGGCAACCTTCGTACCAGCTTGAATTCACTGAGCTCCAGTTGTGAAACAGTTGTCTTTTAAATTCCCTCTGCACGCAATAGGATAGCACTACAACCAACCAGAGCAACAAAGAAGGTGAAGCGGAGCTAGTTGATAGATTAAACTTTTGCCATATCTGGGTGGCAAAACTCCAAACACATCTTCCTTTTTTACGAATGACTTCAGTGCCGTTTTTTGTTCTTTCCTCAAAGAAAAGCTTAAAGGTCCCGTTCTTCGTGATCCCACTGTTCAAACTTTTGTTAGTGTATAATGTTGCTGTTAGAGCATAAATAATACCTGTAAAATTATAAAGCTCAAAGTTCAATGCCAAGCGAGATATTTTATTTAACAGAAGTTCCCTTTCAAAGCCTACAGCGAACGGCCGGCTTGGACTACATCCTGGTACAGCCTGCTTTAATTACGTCAGTAGAACAGTACAACAGACTAACCTCCGCCCACAAGAATACGCGAAAAAGGGGGCGTGGTCTTGTTGCTCTCCCATGTGGAGAAGAGGAAGTGTTGCGTGGAGAAGACGAGGAAGTGTTCCGTTTGAGTATGTTTGTCGCCATGTCGTAGAGACGCTGTTATTTTCATCCCGGAGTCAAATCACCTTTGTTTGGCTTTCCCAGGGACGCTGTAGAGATCATTGAGCGCATACATCTCCCCGTTAAGAGGCGTGACCTTTCCGTGCAACGTGCGCTAAGCTGCTGTCGAATCACAACACGGGAACCGCTGGCACAATCAGAACTCGTTACGCATTTCTGAAGGAGGGAATTCATAGAACAAGGAACTCATCAACCCGTTTTTAGGACAGTGAAAACAGCGGTGTACAGATAAGTAAATTGTGTGGAAAATACTGTGTTTTTTACACGCAAAACATGAACACGTTATATTGCACACTGTAAACACAATCAAAGCTTCAAAAAAAAACACGAAAAACTGGACCTTTAACTCCAAGTCTTCCAGAGTCACAGCCAAAGCCGATTTGAAAGACCGCTATTCGCCAGCTTCTTTGTTTTCAAGTAGCACGCAGAACTGCGGCAACTTTGCCGTCATTATGTTAAGCCCGCCCACCTACTCTATACACAATGTGATTGGCCTGACTAGAGTTTGGTTTTTCCAGATCACAAGCCAACGGAGAGTTGCTAGACGCCCTGGCTGCAAATTATATTTGCTGCCACTAGGGTGCGTCTAGATTTCTAGGCTACCTGAGAACAGCCCAATCTTTCACAAATGTTTGTAGAAGCAGTCTACATGCCTAGGTGCTTGATTTTATACACCTGTGGCCATGGAAGTGATTGGGACACCTGAATTCAATGATTTGGAGGGGTGTCCCATACCTTTCGCAATATAGTGTATCTTAAAGGGTGAACCTTTTCTTTCAGTATTGGTAATCATATCTAATCTTCAACACGGATTACATGTGGTGTCCCATAATGCTCCATTTTGAGTCCCCTGATGCTGACACTGATGATACACAACTTTACCTCCCTGTCAAGTCTAATGATGGTAGTTCCATTTATAATCTCATCTCCTGCCTTAAGGAAGTTAAATTATGGATGTCTGAAAATGTCCTCAAACGTAATGGGGATAAAACTGAGGCCATGGCTTTTGGCTCTTCATTGTGTGTCGCTAATATTGAAAATCAGAGTCAAGAACCTGGATGTTATCACATTCTGTATAGGTCTCTTTGTTCATCGAACCGTTCATCGTTACTCTTCTGTGTTCCTTGTTTCCGCTTGAAAACTAAGGGCGATCAGACGTTTGTAATTGTGGCCTCCAGGATGTGGAATGCTCTTTTATTTTCTGTTAGCTCTTCTTCCACATTGGCCATATTCAAATCTAGGTTGAAGACTCGTTTTCTCTCTTTAGCCTAGTGTTGCTTGAGATGAATAGGGGTTTTTAGTGTGTGAGTTTTATTTGTATGATTTGTTTTACTTTCATGAGTCTTTTCAGTTTTTTTCCAATTATACTTTGCTAATTTGATCTAATTCAGTTTTTTTGTGTGTGTTTCTTTTACTGTATTTTCCTAATTGTACAGCACTTTGTTACACAAGTTGTTGTTTTTAATAGTTACGTCAGATCACCACCAGAGGTCATCTTCACCCCATAATGGCCTGAGAAATCATCTGCTGCTATTACTGCTTTATTCAGTAGCACAGTAGTCATTTCACTCTATTTTGGCTAATGTTCACGGTCAAGTACTTACAAATAAAAATCCAGAAAGATCTGAACAACTTAATTTACAATTATAGTAAATGTTGTGTACCAGCAAATATCTAGGTCAGTCTCTTTACTGGGGGTCACAAATTAAAATTACGGAATATACAGAATTATAGATAAACGATAAACAAACAAACATTTAAACTATAACTATCTGTGTAAATTATTACAAACATTGTCATTGGGAGAAATACTGTCAGTTGTTGATCACCTTCGCTTGCAAATATTGTTGATGTGCATGCTCTGGTTCAATATTGATTGCCAACGTAAGTGTCTTAATGCTGAATGAACTACCACAGAAAAAAAAAACTTTTTCATATGAAAGTAAACATATATAAGTAAATACAAGTAAAATGAATACATTTCAGTTTGAAAACATTCCAAAATAATATTGATGTTTTGTTAGAAAAATATGTGGGTTACTTACATTTGGATTGTTTGAGTTATAAAATCAAAGGAATTTAATGCTGGTAATCCTCAGATTACATGTTTTTATAAATGTAGTTATAACATGGTAGCAACAGTAACATTCAAAATGTTACATTTTTTCCACATTCACTCATTAATAAGAACATTTATTAGATAAAAAGTGAAAAGTGTTTTATAAGCTTACACTTCACCAGGTTAAAATAGAGTGTAAAAATCTTATTTTGAATGCATTATGAAGGTTTATAATAACTTCTGATTTCCGAAACCATTAAAAGATTAGATAATATTTTACATATAATTTATTTTAAATGTATTCCATTTTATAGTTCATATGTTAACTACATGAAGTAATTTAAAAAAAAATGTTTGTTCTCTGATGTGATTATAACCTTGCACTGAAGTACTTGTTGACTGACTTATCTCTTTTTATGAAGGTGAGATACTTTTAAATACTAAAATAAAGACTGAAAACAAGAAACTTGTATGAAAAATGTATTTAATAAAAATATGTTCTGATTCATAAATTAAAAGACAGAGTTTGGAAGCTCTTACAAAGAAACATAAAAAAGTCAAAATGAAGAGAACATTTTAAAACATAACATATCAAATAATTTTACATTTTTAATATAATAGATTACATATTATCGAAGGCCTTTACAGTATATTAAAACAATGTGATTATATAAAAAAATAAATATCCTTCATTTATAGAGTATATTTTTTTACTCTTATACTCTTCAGATAAGCTGTCTATTTTACAAATAAAACCACTGGTCTTGTAACATTCTACAGCGCTTGAGAAAAGGCTCTCTTGATTACCATGTCAAAAAGTAACGGCTTGCAAATCCAGATGTGTGTATAATCTATATATCTGAAGCCACTGTAGAGCATAATAACTCAGATTAAAAATGATAAACATTTGATTGCATTTCATTAAACAGAGAAACTTAAACATTTTGCATACACATTTCTAAAAACATTTTTAAAAAAATAAAAATGGCAATACTGAAAGTATAAACTATAGCTTTGCAGGCAATCTATCCTATCTCAGCCAACTTGTATAGAACTTCTGTGTACACAGAAATTCTGTACAAACAAAATGGTGTTATCAAAAAATACTTCACAAAAACAATGTGTATGGAAAGAACTGTACTGCATATTACAGAAACAAAGTAAAAAAAAAAAAACATCTTTACAGCTGATACCAATTTCAAGTTTTACACTAGTTATTTCTGAAAGTAGCTTAAGACCATGCTATGCATTAAAGGAATACTGTAATACAGTGGATTGTTTTGATATGAATATCCCTTCTTACAATAAGCAGAGCTATGTATAAAATCATAATCAAGTGATAAATATATACATAAAAGAAAAAAATAGCTTTGGGTCTTTACTTTGATCATTCAAAGTATTACAACCTGTTTTACAATAAGTGATACTTTGGCACATGGGGGCACCCCAAACAATTTTTTAAGTGGCAAGATAAATTTGTTACACAATGTAATCATACCATCAGTGCTATGTGAAAAATAATCTAATAAAAAGCATGAACATGAGGTGCAAATCTTAGCAAAAACCTTCAGGGTTTTAGAGTAAGTGCTTGTTGCTACATGTGTAACCTGATTTGTCACAAAGAAAAGAAAGAATCGAGGTCTGCTATGACAGCTGCTTGCTTCCTAGATACTGTATTCAGCAGTCTAGGAGCCAAGGATGGGCTTCCCAAATCTACCTATAGGGAATGATTGACAAGCGATTATTTACCATCTCAGATAACGTCATAGTTAAAGGGATAGTTCACCCAAAAGTGTATATTCTGTCATCATTTACTCACTCTTTAAGCTGTAAGATATTTTGAAGAATGTCAGTAACCAAACAGTTGATGGACCCTATTGACTTCAATTAATGGGGCCCATCAACTGTTTGGATATTCTTCGAAATATCTTATTTTGTGTTTAGCAGAAAAAAAGATATTCATACAGGTTTGAGTAAATGGCACAATTATCATCTTTGGGTGAACTTTCCCTTTAAGCAAGCATAATGTTAATGCAAATGCTAGTTTATTAAACTGATTCACAATGATGAGGGAAAGGACAGAAGGGTAAACAAGCTTACTTGTAACAAGTAGATGACCATGACAACCTCTCGACCGTTACGCTGGCTGGGTTGAAGGATCCAGGCGCTGGGAAACATCTCACCACGGATAGTATCCACACTGGGACGTGGCAGTGTCTCCTCAAATACAGACTGCATGGCGAGCACCCACATATCATCCTAAAGAAAAGAACATGGATCAAAATGAATGAGTGATTAAGGTATGGTACTTTTGGATAAAGCCAATCAGAGAAAAGAGTATACAGAACACCTGTTTAGATTCTCTACTGAGGCAGCAGAAGTCCTGCGGCTGTTTAAGCTGGCAGTTGGATAAGTCCGTCAAAAAATAGACTGATTGGAGAGAAAGATGGAGAGAAAGATAGAGACAAAGCAATATAATCAGTAAATGTTGCCTTTGTCAGCATTTGAAGGCAAATTATAATCATTACCTCTCTTACCTATTTAGCCTGCTGTTCATCTTTTTTAATTCTTTAAGATAATGTAATGACAGACTGTATGATGTGATCTCAAATAGATAGACAAGACAGATTGTGCTATATGTACAGTGTTTAATGCCAGACCGTATGATCAATTGTAGACTAGCCAGTGTTGACAAACCGTTCGCACAAACAGCACTGCGACACAGAACTCACAGGTATCGTATCGCAGACAGGATGAGTCGTTCTGTACTTGTGTTCTCAAGCTGAAGGTGACAGTTCAAAACAGTGAATCTAATCACCGTACAGGAAAAATTTCACTCAAACAAAGTGGCTTGGTGTCAGCAAACAGAAAACATTGCAATCCAAAGAAAACAATGCGTTAAAAATTCATCAGTCCTAATGGTTCTTTAGTGCACACGAGCTGTAAGAGCTGTCGCATTGTAGGAGTGTGATTAAAATTGTATGATGCTGCTAGAACTTCTGATCATCGATCACTAATTCCCCAGTGGTTAACATATATACATACATATACATATATATACACATATATGCATAATATGCATATACATATACACATATATATTATATATATGTACACATATACATATATATATATATATATATATATATACACACATTATATATATATATATATATATATATATATATATATATATATATATATATATATATATATATATATATATATATATATATATATATATATATATATATATATATATATATATATATATATATATATATATAGATATATATATATATATATATATATATATATACACACATATACAGTGAGGAAAATAAGTATTACACCCTGCTATTTTGCAAGTTCTCCCACTTCTGAAATTGTCATCGTAGGTGCATGTCCACTGTGAGAGACATAATCTAAAAATAAAAAAAAATCCAGAAATCACAATATATGATTTTTTAACTATTTACTTGTATGATACAGCTGCAAATAAGTATTTGAACACCTGTCTATCAGCTAGAATTCTGACCCTCAAAGACCTGTTAGTCTGCCTTTAAAATGTCCCCCTCCACTCCATTTATTATCCTAAATTAGATGCACCTGTTTGAGGTCGTTAGCTGCATAAAGACACCTGTCCACCCCATACAATCAGTAAGAATCCAACTACTAACATGGCCAAGACCAAAGAGCTGCCCAAAGACACTAGAGATAAAATTGTACACCTCCACAAGGCTGGAAAGGGCTACGGGGAAATTGCCAAGCAGCTTGGTGAAAAAAGGTCCACTGTTGGCGCAATCATTAGAAAATGGAAGAAGCTAAACATGACTGTGAATCTCCCTCGGACTGGGGCTCCATGCAAGATCTCACCTCGTGGGGTCTCAATGATCCTAAGAAAGGTGAGAAATCAGCCCAGAACTACACGGGAGGAGCTGGTCAATGACCTGAAAAGAGCTGGGACCACCGTTTCCAAGGTTACTGTTGGTAATACACTAAGACGTCATGGTTTGAAATCATGCATGGCACGGAAGGTTCCCCTGCTTAAACCAGCACATGTCAAGGCCCGTCTTAAAGGGTTAGTTCACCCAAAAATGAAAATGATGTCATTAATTACTCACCCTCATCTCGTTCGACACCCGTAAGACATTCGTTCATCTTCGGAACACAAATAAAGATATTTTTGTTGAAAGCTGATGCTCAGAAAGGCTTCAGACAGGCCTCCATAAGGATTCAGTGCATTTGCACCCACAAGACCCATAAAAGGCACTATAAACGTTGTCACAAAGTCCATCTCACTACAGTGACTCTACAATAATGTTATGAAGCGACGACAATAGTTTTTGAGCGAAAAAAAAATCAAAATAACGACTTTATTCCACAAGTTCTGTCTTCCTGTGCTGTGGACTCACGAAGCACCATGACGCATGCGCGAGAATATGACGCAGAACCGGCTTTCGGACACGTGACCCAGAAGCGAGGAGATTTGTTTACAACGAGCAGAGGAAGACGCGCCGTATCTAAGCTGTTGAATTCTACATTGATCGTGCTTTAGGTCTCGGCGTAGAGCTCAAAATGGGACTAAAGTGTTTATTTCATGGATTCCCGAACGCCGGCGCTACGTCATATTCTCACGCATGCGTCATGGTGCTTCGTGAGTCCACAGCACAGGAAGACAGAACTTGTGGAATAAAGTCGTTATTTAGATTTTTTTTTCGCTCAAAAACTATTGTCGTCGCTTCATAACATTATTGTAGAGCCACTGTAGTGAGATGGACTTTGTGACAACGTTTATAGTGCCTTTTATGGGTCTTGTGGGTGCAAATGCACTGAATCCTTATGGAGGCCTGTCTGAAGCCTTTCTGAGCATCAGCTTTCAACAAAAATATCTTCATTTGTGTTCCGAAGATGAACGAATGTCTTACAGGTGTCGAACGACATGAGGGTGAGTAATTAATGACAGAATTTTCATTTTTGGGTGAACTAACCCTTTAAGTTTGCCAATGACCATTTGGATGATCCAGAGGAGTCATGGGAGAAAGTCATGTGGTCAGATGAGACCAAAATAGAACTTTTTGGTCATAATTCCACTAAACGTGTTTGGAGGAAGAAGAATGATGAGTACCATCCCAAGAACACCATCCCTTCTGTGAAGCATGGGGGTGGTAGCATCATGCTTTGGGGGTGTTTTTCTGCACATGGGACAGGGCGACTGCACTGTATTAAGGAGAGGATGACCGGGGCCATGTACTGCGAGATTTTGGGGAACAACCTCCTTCCCTCAGTTAGAGCATTGAAAATGGGTCGAGGCTGGGTCTTCCAACATGACAATATATGTATGTATGCATGTATGTATGTATGTATGTATGTATGTATGTATACACACACACACACACATACATACACACACATTATATATATATATATATATATATATATATATATATATATATATATATATATTAGGGGTGGCACGGTTCACAAAACCCACGGTTCGGTTCGTATCACGGTTTTAGGTTCTGTACGGTTCTTGTTGTTGTTGTTTTTTTATCGTTAACACTCCAGAAATTTACTTCAGCATATGATATATAGCTTAATCATCCACAATTAGGATACAGTATTAAAAATTGTTACATCAAGTTGTTTCTTAACTGGCTGTCTACCGAGTCCGACACATTGGCGTAACATTTTTCATGTTAATCATATCAATTTTGATCAGAACAATGCACTGTGGCTTTAATTCAGCTGACCTGATTAACACATTTCACCATGAAGTGTCACAATCACCATATGACATCCAGCGCTGTGAAAAAATAAAATACACGAAAACACAACACTGCCAGAAGTTTTTGCCCAAACTTCAAAGGCATATTTAAATTATTAAAACTAGAAGCATCTTAACTTTTAAATGTTACATTTATCATGTGAACTACTTATATACAACATATGCATGTGTGTATGAGACAGAGGGGAACACGGTCGCATTTGCAGCAGATATACCGGTATGTTGCCCATCATAAATCAAAGCACGAGACAGACAGGGGTCGGAGGAGAACACCGGAAAATGTGACAAAATTGACTATATTTGCCTGTATTTGCAATCCACGAGCCGCGGTTCAGCTGCGCGACTCACGCGACGAACACTACCAGTGTGTGTGTGTGTGTGTATGTGTATGTGTGTATGCGCCACACGCGGCGCGGCTCCCGTTCTCCGCACTGCATCTGCCCTGCTATACGATGCTAGCGCATCCTCCAACTCCGGGCAGCCTTCCTTAGCTCTCCCACTTTAATTTCTACATGTGACGTGACCTGCAGCACTCCACTTTTACTATACTGTATGTCCACACACACCTCTTATTTTGCGTGTGTGTATATATATATATATATATATATATATATATATATATATATATATATATATATATATATATATATATATATATATATATATATATATATATATATATATACACACACACACTTTGTGAATGGCACATCTTCTATGGAACTGCCTTGGAACTGAGAAAACATACTGGGGGTGCATTCTCTTAAGAAAAGTATGGGCCATTTTTATAGTAATAAACTACTAAAAACAATCTACATAATAATAAAACTCTCATCATGAGCACGAAAGTTAACTAGTAAAAAAAAATTTTTTTTTGTCTTTCCTTGTCATTTCTAAATAATTTTCTAAATGATAACATTATTATGAAATGCTCTTAATTTTCTGATTAAAATTTCACTGTTTCTGCTACTGTTGTTAAAATAACCCATAATCTGCAGCTTATATTAAAGCGCTTTATGTCTTTAGCGAAAGAGAGAAGCAATGCACATGGAGCGGAGAGGGCTTGAATGAAGCAAGTATGGCTCTAGATAAAAATATTGGATGGATGTAGCAGCGAAAGATAATTTCAGTAAATGACCCTGAGCACTTGTGGTGTGTACCGCTTCATTGTTTTGATGCGCAGCTCACTTTAAACTGTAGAACTTGTAAAATGACGCAAATATGTCCTGCAGTCTGGATGGAACCAATCTGAGGTTCTGAACTGGACCGCTTTCCGCCATTTGAATACCACTGCAAAGATCCCAGAAATGTGTCTAAGTTGGCAAAATCGTACAGTGTACACTGGGATTTACCTAGTTGTGTGCATTCGTCTAGTGGTCGTGTCCAGGCAGATTTAATAGACTCGTGGTAGAGGTGAGTCTTTGAGTGATCGCGAACTATACACCACAGACTGGCCAAAGGTCTCTCCAGCTCTATTGCTCCAAGAAACCCATGAGCTGAGGGTCTGGAAGTAGCCTTGTGAAAGACTTGAACACCTCTCTCCACGCCTTGATGCCTGGTGAGAAATAGAACATGAGGACGGAATCCATGTAAAAGGGCTATACGTGCACAATATGCATATTAGTGTACCTCCAGCCAGAAGCTGCTTTCCCAGCCAGCAGATTCCTCGCATTACCTCCAGAGGCCAAATATACCTAAAATAGACAAGCAAGTCCATGAAGTATTTCACATTGACATGCTCTTGCATATTTTGAAACGCAAGTTGGAGTAGCATACTTCTGAAATAGCACTAGCAAGAGTGCAGTCTGCGATATCCTGATATGAAGTTGATATAGATGAGGGAGAGCCAAAGGAGAGAGTGCGTTGTCGAGCACAGGGAGGAGATGATGGAGTGAAGGAAGACTCAGGCTCATATCCAGTGACCGATGTCTCCAGGCTGACATCTACAGAGAATAGTGGATCTGATTAATTAATTGAATTTGAGGCATAGCCCTTGGGTTTCCAATTGTTTATGGGTTATTGCTCACCCTGGACTGACAGCCATCTACGCTGAGCTTTTGAAGTCTGCAACGGAATCATAGGAGGTCGAGTCCTTGCTTTGAATTCTGAGGCTCCATTTACCTGAGTAATGAGGTGAAGAGCTTGAAAAATAGCTTTCTAAATGAAAATAACATAGCAACACAGTTTTTAGTGTGGTGCCTTACCTGTATTAATGGTGAGGTAATGTCTTTCAGTATGGCCGCATTGCTGCTATTATACCCTGAAGTGGGCCCTGAGGAAAGACTCAGGTTTGAACCACTACATAAAGTACTGTTACTAATGCGTGTGCGAAACAGAAGGTCATCCTACATAAGACACAGAGAGAGAAGGAAAGACAATATGAAAAGATTTCAAAATAAGCAAAGGGCAGTAACACTTCATAAGAATTAAGCAAGATCAAATGTCACTGACCTTGACTGCCTGCGAGAGAGCTTGCTGCTGTAGTCGTCTCTTCTCCTGTCCGGCCCTCTCACGGAGTCGATCTCGTGCACGAGCAATCTCTGCTCTTGCCTCCTCGCGGGCTCGGCTATAGTCACGCAATAGAAGCTCAATGTCAGATGGACACTGACCCTCCCGCCTTGGTGGATCAGGGACTCTGAGGGAGAACATCTGGTTTAGTATATTGATTGAACTATAGAATATTACCACAAAATGAAACATCTGTAATGTTTAATGTATTTCCAAATCACCTGCTGGTTTCGACAATCTCTTGTCTGAGCTGCTGCAGATATTCCAGACGTCGGCTAGGCAGGTCTGAAATTCTTTGAGATTGCTCCTTCTCATGATTTATAGGGATCCGATGCTTACTGGGACTGAGACTCCGAGCACGACGACACATCTGGAGACGGGCATCTCTCTCTTTTCTCAAACTTTCAATGCTCTTCCTATGCCTAATGACAGAATATTCTATTCATAACAAGCTCTGTAAACTAAGGGTGCTTTCACACTTGGTTCAATTGCTTAGTTGGTCCAAACCAGAGCTTGATTGTTCCACTCTCCCCCTGCCCCCACTGGATTGTGTTCACAGTGTATTTTTTTGTTTTGTTGTGTTGCTAATGCTAATTAATGACTATGCAACACAACAGACAATTAGGAGACGGAAAAATGCATACTGTTGCTCACCTCATTTTTGTACTTTGCTTTTTGAACCATTTTGTTTCCAAAGCATCAACTTAGAAAAGGCACTTACATCTGTCTGCTGCAAATGTATAGCAAAAGTTGTAAAAAAATTCAGTTTCTGCTGGAGTTATTCACATCATTCAAATGAACCAAATTCTGACATCATTCAAACGAACCAAATTCTGACATCAAGCAAACCTGGGTACTCAGCAAAAGTGCTAGTGTGAAAGCACCCTAAATGTCAACTCTCAAAGATTAGAATAAATCTAAAGAACATGCAGAACTATGTAATACTTAAAATACATCATCACAGATTATGCATACCTGTTAAGGAGCTCCTGTTTGTTACAGGCTGAAGATCCTTCTTTAGAACCAGACTTGAGCATTTTAAGCAGAGTGTCTGTTTCCCCTTGGCCATAGTGCAGCCTGGCCTCAGTGAGTTCAACAGTCAGCTGATGAGGACTCAGATCCAGATGTACAGATGCTAAAACCTGTTCACGTTCTTTCCTCAGCTTCTCAATTTCTTGTGTTCTTCTATCCGCTTTCTCTGATGGCTCTGGTTTATAGATAGAACTGGGGCTTTGTGACTCCATTTGCTGCCGGTAACAAGGGCTGAGCCTTGTGAAGTGATGTCCATTTGTTCTGTTTATTTTACTAAGCGTTGATGGTGGCTGCTGGTTGATGCCCGACCAGTTAGTAAATTTGTTGTGCATGGGCAGATCATCAGGGATCCACTGATATTCCTTGAGCATGCTGGTCTCTGCCAGAGGATTGATGCTGACCAGAACATCTGTGTTGCAATCGCTTGGCACCAGAGACATCACATCATCTTCCTGCTGTTGCATAGTACTTTGATTTGAATGACCCCAATTCTTTATTATATACTCAGAAGATCTGTGACTCAACTGGCTGTTCACAGCTGACAAATGAAGCCTGTCTGAGGTTTCCATTTTAGATGGTCTAACTTGGACACCAATGGTACTGCTTGGAGGAGAGAGGGAGATTCTTTGTGGGTGAGATGGAGAAGAGTTAATAGTGGGTTGAATTATTACCCTGTCTTCAGCTTCATGTACATTTCTCTCGTTTTTCATACATTTGCTGCGGGGAAATACTCTATTTGAGTAGTCATCAGATCCATCCAGATTTTGACAACTAAGGTCACTTAGGTTTTCAAAGGTCAAAGATGATACTGATTTAGATATTGTTTTTGCATTTTTACTGTGAAGGTTCTCCTGAGCTAGTACTGTATTCTCATGGTTAGACATTTTATGACTTTTACATTTCATGTTATATACATTTGAAGATTGTTTCTCTGTGATATGTTGTCCCTCGGTTGTCTTATGGTTTGTTAAGCCATGGGTTATTTTTATTTGTCTTTTCTGTGTGTATCTTGCAGCCTTGACTGTAAGGATAGGAGAGCATGCACGATCCATGAGCATAATTTGTTTATTAAAGCAATTCCTCTGGTCTACATTTCTGTGATAAGTCTGACACTCCTTTTGCTTTATATGCGAGTGTTTCTTCTTACAGGAATGATCAACAGTGTTACCTTCAAATGCTTCCAACGTGAAGGAATCCTGTTTCGGCACAATAGTCTCTAATGAAAGAACCTTTTGGGGAGGGATCTGAAAAATTTGACTGTCAGTTACTTTCGAGCATTTGGGATGTAAATCAGGCAGGCTTTTAATCCTTTCAAAGGCTTGTTCACTTTCACATTTATTCGTCAAGATCTTGGCATCACCATCTAGCTGGGACACATTACAAATATCTGAGCCAATGACTTTGACAATAACATTTACTTCATGGGCCGTAGCAGTCTTTGATACTGGAGCATTCTCTGTCTGGACCCCAATATCCAATGAAGTTTTTGTACAACTGTTCATCTTGTGGTTACTGCCAGAATGCACAGTAGAAACCTGGAAACATTGTTTAGGATGGTCATATTTTGGTGGCCTTTCCCCTGTTCGCATACACTGTATGTTCCCCAGAAGATCAGAGGTGTTGTGTATCAGGTCAGAGAGATGTTCAGACATGTTCTGTAGACTGGCCCATGTGGTTGGGGCATCATTCCCCGGTTTGGACACTGGTGTCTGGGTGCTGCTTCTTCTGTGACGGCTCTTTCTTTTAAGGTCCTTATTAACCTCAATGGTCTGTGTGCCATGATCACACCTGCTTGGACTCGGATGTTCCTGAGATTCATGCTCAGAGGAGTAGACCAGTACTATTTCATCAACTTGACCTGAACTCTCATTTAACTCCTCTGAGGCACCACTGTAAGAGTCACATTTCAAAACAGTTAGGGTCTGCTTATTTGAACAACTAGAGGAATAAGAAGCGCCCTTCAGCAGAAGCTCAGAAGAAATTTGATCTCTAGAACATCCATTACCACTCAGTGTGCTAGAGAGCCCTTTATGATTTACATAAGAGCTCAAATGGGAACTGAAAGGGGAGTCCTGAATATTTAGGCCATTGTCTACACTACAGCACCTGGTCATATTCTTGTTGGAACTATTGAGTGGAGAGCGTTGGCCGGATATATTCGCAGCACTTCCAAAGACCTGCTTTTTGTGGACTGCTGTGTTCACCCCTATAGTAGTTCTTGTATGAATAAATGGGTTAATATCACTTGAGGCAAAATGCATTGCAGGATCTCTTGTCTGTGTTTGAGTCTCCTCAAATGGATGTGCATGCTCTTTTACACAAACCTCCAAAGTATCTTCTGAAGAAGCATTATTTTTCAAAGTAATGTCTTTATCGCCCTTTGATTTAATCATCTCTGTCTTTTGCATTTCTTCAGTGGAACAATGTTCTCGTTGACATTCAGTTGTCTCAATCTCCGTTTTCCCACGTATGGCAATTCCAAACACAGAGGGTGTAATACCTGTGTTAGGCTGCTGGGTATCTATCTCTTTTGGTTGTGCTTCTAACAATCTTGAACTAATTGCTGAAGGTAAAGGAATGCTTTCATCAAGTGGAGGCTTTTCATGTTTGCCAAGGACATTTTGACGGCTAGCAAGCAGGTTTGCCCATGAAGAAGGTTTGGTATGAGAAACATGACTTTTAGATGTGATACTCTCATCTGAGGATAAATCAGGTGTAGAATCAGTGGATGAACTTGGAGGTGCCATAAAGTGGGCCCTTCTACATCGCTTTTGTTTTCCTTTCCGTCCATTATCATTACCATTGCCAACAAAATGTTTTGTAGCATCTGCTGCGGTGCAATTTTCTCCTCTAACTCGGTCTGTAGATTTACACATGTTATAACATTCCTTTGTATTTTGACTGTAAGGAGTTTGTTTTGTGCTGTGACATACCTCAACAGTTGATGAGGGGTTGGCCACAGACTTATCAGACTCCCTTCTTTGCATAGAAGTTGACTGGTGACATGATTGGGGATTTTTAGGCATAAATGGATCTTGATTTTTCATTGGTTGGTTATCAAAACTTTTAGTTCCTTTGATGTAACTGTCATTATACCGAGATTTAATCACAAATTTCAAATCATTACTTGTGTAGATGGACTGATTCACGGATTGTAGATCCTTTTCAACTTTTTCGGTATCACAGGTTTTAAGCACATTGTGCATTTTTGGTCTTTGTGATGCCTGATGGCGTAAATCTGAAATTGTACCATCTTTTCTTAAATCTTCAGAGTAACTGTTAGGTATGTGCTCCTCAGATCTTCCGCTGTCTTTATGACTACTATTACTGATAGTAGTGGTAATGTTTTCCAAGGAATGTTTAGAACAATTTTTGTCTTGGCTTATACAACCGTGATATTTTCCAAGGTTTCCTGGAACAAATTCATAAAATGCTAGCTTGCTTAAAGGTCGGGCTTCAGAAGCAGTGTAATTGTCATCCACTGCCGAGTGGTAATGTTCCATACTTGATGTTGTAGAATTATGTGAACAAGTTTTTTTGTTTTGTACCTCTGGATTAGGTGACATTGAAGCACTTTCTTCCATGGATTGCTGACATGTATCAGCCATATCTCTATCGGTCTCTTCAGAGTGTAAACCTGAGACTGTATGTTTTCCTGTTGCTTCGGTAGGCAGTGACACTTTAGGAATGTTGCATTGACTGGACATTACAGGAGTTGAGATCTTCACAAAACATTTTTCACTTGGCGAACATTTGGTTTCATTCAAATGTCTTGAATGTCCATGTGTTAGTGGTTTGTTATCAAATTTGGGCATTTCCATTAAGGTCAGCCCACTTTCATTTGGTTTTGTTTCATTGTTGACAATCTGTGTATTCTGGTATGTGCACTGATTAACTTTCTGGATTTTATCTAACCCTTTTGTCAGCATAAGAGATGGAGTAGTTTGTGCAAACATGTAGGGTGGTTTTGATACTGTGACTCCATCCTTTATAACCTCTTCACTGGTGCAATGTTTCTTTTGAACAGGGTTTGAAGCATCAATATAATCCTTTCTTAGTTGGGTGCATACAATAATGTTCTCTCTTGATGTATTCACCCCAATAATCGTTTCTTTAACACAAGAAAACACTGATTCACATGAATTTACTCGGTCTGTGCTCTGTGCCTCTATAGCACAATATGGTACTGACTCCATGTTATTGTTAATATATCCACATTTTGGACTTTCTTGTTCAACTTTTCTCTCGGTCTTCTTCGCAAACTCTTCTGTGCCATTAGAGTTTCTACTCATAGTCAAAGAATTTCTTGCTTCTGTTCCATTCTCCAAGTGCACAGTAGTGTTGTCCGTAGGATTCTCAGATTTTTCCATACATGAGAAAGGCTGGGAATTCCTATTTTCACCATGTCCATCCTGAGTACTTTTGTAATCAAATTCATGGTCGTTTGTCTTGGACTTGAAATCTTCCAGTTTAGCAAAAGAAGGGCTTTGTTTCTTTGTGTCCAACTCGTGATCTTCACCACAGCATTCCCTCAGAGACATATTAAAGTGTTCTTTCACCACCTCTGATATTTTATCATTAATTGCTGAGTTGCTCATTTGAAAATATCTGTTATTAAATGTCTTTCTCTCCATAATCTGAATTGCATCTTTTGTATCCTCTTTGCTGTTGTCATTGATGTTTTTAATCTCAGGACTCCTAGAGGATTTCAGGCTAGTACAATTTGTTTGTGTCAACCCACTATTGTATGTACTGCTGTCATCTCTAAAAATATTGATGTGAGCTTTGCTGATTAAATCCTTGTGAGCATCGCTGGTTGGTGATGCACTTTCCATTTCCTTTTCTTTAAGCTCTTGATCAGAGTTTTCCATCTTAGTGAGCAAATTTTCCAAAACGGATACATTTTTTACTGATTCTCTGTTGATAGTTGAACAAGCAGACTGTTCCTGATCCATATTTAAGAGTGCTGTCTCAGTGTCAGGATCATATTTTTCCTTTAATAGTTTTATATTTCCCACAAAGTCTTTATGAGAGTCTTTCATTTTGCATGTTCCAGTGACTGGCTCATTCCCCAACTGGACACAGAAACGTTCAACATCTATGCCAAAACTATTAACTTCTTCATCATGCTTTTCTGATTGTTCGATTGTCAAGGCATAATGTTTGGTATCTTTTATGCAAGCCATTTCAGTGCACTGTTTTGTGTAGAAACAATTATTTTCTTCATCACAGTGTCCAGTAGTTTTGCCATGGTCATTGCTTGCATTGATGTGTGGTTCATTTAGAATCGGTGCTGCTTTTGAGTTCTTTACTTCTGGATCTCCTGCATTGTTGTATGTTGAAACCTGAAAGATTGTTAGGTTTAAGTTTGATTTCAGAGAAGAATCCTCAGGGTACATTGGGTACAATGATGGGTTCTCCTCACTAATATGTGAATTTTTCCTACTCAAGTTAACTGGGAGGAACTTTAAAATTCTAGTATCTGTTGAGATGTCACCATCTTTGGAACAAGAGTTGGTCAGCAATGCTTCAGTCACAATGGGATTCGGTGGTTCATATTCAGTGGCTGGTTTATTTGTATATGCTACACCATCTGGACTGATATCTATAAAATCACACACTGTGTGAGTTGTACATGGTTCTGCATTGGTAATCAGCTCCTTACAATCCATCTCCTGCTCAAAAACTATAAAATTAGGATTAATCTCCTGGCTATCAAACAACAAGGTATCCTCAAAGGACATGTCATTTTGTTCTTCAAATGTTGCATTTTCATCCTGAGTGGAGTCAGAGCGAGGTGAGCTCTGGCTTTCTGAGACATTCGTGTTGTCTGACAGATCCAGACTAGTAGAGCTTTGGCATATACTGCTCTGTGTGTGTGGATCCTGTTTGAGCAAGTGTCCTGAAGCCCTGATGATTCTGGGACTGTCTGTTGCGTCAGTGGATGACCAAGCATCAGTAAGAGCAAGTGGATTCTCTGTTTCTCTGATACTTGCACCGCTACAGGGTCTAGATTCAGATGATAGACAAGAGCCTTGACCATTCTTCGTTTTTAACTTTTGACTACCATTTAGGCTCCAGATAACCTCTGCAGGTACTTCTTTGGATATTTTCATCTCCTCTTTATTGCCAATTGACTGAGAGCTGCATGATGACGGTAATGGATGGGATGTTAAGTGGCGTGGAACTTTTTTAAACCCGAGCACTGGTCTGGCAGTCACATGCTTTCCGCTTCTCTCCATAATAAGAGAATCTTGAGACATCTGACTGTCTTCACTCTCAGCTTCAAAGGAATCATATTCCTCTTGCTGAAGCTGCTCAGACAGAGCTGTAGCATAAGCTGATGACAGTGAATCCAATGAGAAAATACTATCACAATCTGAAGAACCATTGGGATCCTCCCCACCACCTTGTTCCAGCCCAGCTGCTTCTTTTTGAACTGCAACACATTGCTTGGTACTCGTCAGAACTTCTGCACTATGCCAGTGCCTCGATGGCTTATATTTTAGTGAGCTAAGCTGCTCCAAACTTTCATAAGACATTGTTGATTTTATAGGACACTGTTCCTGTTTTCTCAAAAGTTTCTCAAAGTCTTTCATAGACTTATTTTTGTTTGACTTGTCATTAAATTGACATATCGATTTGTTCACAGATTTCCCACTTCTATGTCCCCTTGAGCCTGATGGTGGCTTGCGGAAAACTTTTGCCAAGGCAGTCCTAAACCCAGAACCAACCGAGTGTGAAAAAACCTTGCGGATGGTCTCTAAACCTTTATTTCCACCTTGAGATAGACTTTTAGTTTCTTTAACAGTAGTTTTCTGTTTTATTATAGGTAATACTTTTCTATTGCCTTTGGTGTTTGAATCCAGAAAATGCTTGTCTTGGTCACTTCTGCTTTTCTTGACTAACAACCTAGAGGAAGCAGTTTTTGCTTTTTTCGCTTCAGATGAATTAGCATCCTTTAAAGGGCTTTTGAAGCTGTCTGAGAAATTGGCCCAACTTGAAGATACTTGGTCATATCTTGAGGGCATTGTGTTTGAACGCCTTCTGATCTTTTGATCTTGGAGACATTCATCAGATTCCCATTTATTGGGAAAAGCAAAGCCAGTTAGAGATGCTGTAGACTCAGAAGATCTATTCCTTTTAAGGAACTGGCTGTTTGAAGAAAAAGAAAAATATATTTTTGAAGTAAAAACAAAATATACCGTTCTTAGTGTAATGATAGTGATTATTTTAAATTAAATGTCATCTTTACATGAATAAAACCTTTTTGTTAAAATGTACTACTTCCTTCTTATGACCAGGTAAACTAAAAAAAACAGGGGGTCTCATTCACAAAAAACACATCTTTTTTTTTTTGCCTAATTCACAACACGTGCATACACACATTAATTTGTTCTTAACCTTGTTCTAATGTTTATTAAAGCTACACTGTGTGATATTTTCCCCCATCTAGCGGTGAAAAGGTATATGACCATCCAGTAAATATTAGGTTCTGTTCCTCCCAATTCCGATTTCGTTTTAACTCCTACGGTGGCCGTTTTAGTCCAAGATTAACATGGCTTCCAGTTCAATCCAGACACGGTGCCATCGAGTGTTAAAACGCGAAAGGCGAAGCTTGAATTTACGGGTATGTCCCTCTTTGGATAATGTACTTTCAAGATGGAGGGGCAACATGGCGACCCCCATTCGAACCCCTTACCCGTATGTATTTTCAATGGCATATTATAAACTTACGAGAATACTTTATAACTTGAAATAAGTAAATATACATTAATGAGCACTTATATTTTTGAAAGAACTAAGTGTTTTTAGCCAAGAATAAACTAAAAAAGTTACACAGTGTAGCTTTAAATAAGCGAAGTGAAGCATTATAAATGAGCAATCACGTGCACAAGGTTAGTAATTTGCATAAAACATGCTCAAACCATCTAAGGCCTTTCCACACAAGGCTTCCTTAGAGCTTTTCTTCATTCTAAGCAAACATAAGATGCTCTCTAAAGGTGCACTCTCACCTGAAAACATTGGCAGCAAGATCCTAAAGGTATGCCAATCCTCAAAACCAGTTCAAACACAACAAAAACCTTTTATACAGAGACCCAGGTTTCGGACATCTTATTAGCCAGCTGTAGATATGCGTATCTGAGATTTTATTCAGAGGAACCTACATATGTTTTCCGTTGTTCCTACATTTTTTCATAAATTGAGGATAGATTTTGGTATGAAAGTAATAGATGAATCATGTTTCCTTTGTGAAAATGTCCGTATGCAGATTTCACACACAAATATGTGTGTATGCACGGTTAGTGAATGAGACCCAATGTTAGTTATTTACATGGTTTACACCTACCTAAAAATGGGAGTGTGCTGGGGATACAATCGGGACAGCAGATCAGCAGAAAAGGAATGCCTTCGTAAAGTCATTGGACGTCCCCTGAACTTTGAAGGGGACCCCAGTTCTGGAGACAAGGCTTCATCACCTCCTTGTAGAAGTTCATTTTCCATCCTCTGCAGCTCTCGCTTCGCCTCCAACAGATGGCGCTTTCGTGCAATCTTCTCCAGTTGGTAATGTAACCTTTTGCGCCGGACACGGTTCTCAGCTCTGCGCAATGCATGGTGTTTCAGCAGTTCCTCCTGCACCACCCTTTTCCTGTCACCAATTAAAAGTGATGGTGGGACTGTTTCAGCACTGTCTTTCTTCTCAGTCCCCTGACTTGATAAATCAATTGGAAGTATGAGATCTGTCTGAACCCCTGACTCCAGTGTTCCCTGTTCCCTGTGGGTTGCAAGTCGTTGCTTTTCTTGCAAGATCCACTGCTTGACTTTAGGTGCAAAAGAAACCAGAGTTTAGACGAGCACAAGGTTTATAATTAAAATAACAATTTAAAAGTACAATTTCTTAGTTCCTGTCAGGTATTCAAGGTTAATTTGCTTTAATATTTGACTAGGGCTGAGTAAAAGGTTTATATGGTGTCAAAAACAAATTTTTTCTGTAAAGTTTACAATTTATCTCTCAACATAAAGTGTGTAAAATGTCTTAATCCGTTACTTAAAAGCCTACGTTTTAAGTTAAATAAAGTTCTGTAGTGAAGAACATCTATTTCAGTTCAACCTTTCTGAATGCTATCAAAATAGCAGTAAACACTCTTATAACAAAAGCCTAACTCAATGTGTTCTGTACTCACTCTCAGTGTGCTGCTGTCGGAGACGTGCCTGCTCTCTTTCCAGATCTCTTTCCGCTCTTTTCTGTTCCATCTGAATCTCCTCTCGTAGACACTCTATGTACCACTGCTGCTCCTCTAGTCGCTGTCTGGGTGCTGTACCATTGTCATTTTCATGACAACTCACTCCTGCAACCCTGAGCACACAAAAACTCTAGGGATGATGCACAAATCAACCAGAAAATGACAGATAGTGCTGAAAAATTATAAACCTTTTAACCTAAGACTAATTTACTTCCATTTTTTACTCCTCATTTATTTTGTTGTCTACATACTCCCTGTAGTAACCAAGCAACACCATGTCAACTCTATAAACAATCTTTTCTCCAGAGGGCTCATTACCAGTTGAACATTTAGAAACATCATGAACTTACAAAAAATTGTATTGCTTTTGAATGAACAGAAAATATTTACCTGGTGTCAGAACTGGGTAGATTTAGCTCCGTAGAGTTGTATACCAAACCTCCTTCACTGGTCTGCAAAGACCAAAATTTAAGCAAGCAAATATTAGTGCTAAAATTTGTATTAGTTAATTAATTAATTGCATGTTAACTTTGAAAGTCCTAAAAAAATACATTAAATGGACCCACTTTATATTATGTGGCCTTAACTACTATGTACTAACATTTAAATTAATCATTTGATACAATGCACTTATTGTGTACATACATGTTTTTACATTGTACTTACATTAAAAGAAATTACCTGCATGTAATTTAATCTGTAATTAATTTCTGTAGTTACAGTTATAATTACACTGTTGACACTTCCCTTACACCTAACCCTACCCTTAAACTCACCCATACCACCACACCTGTCACTAACTTTACCCGTATCCCATGTCAATATCAACAAAAGTGTTTTGCAATACAATATGAACACAATAAGTACATTGTACTTGTTTTTTGATGCAAGTACATAGTAGTTAAGTAACAATACCTCAATAAATCAGATATTTCTCAACACATTTTTCAGAAGGTTTCTACCTTTTCTACCTTAAGAAATACAATTACTCTGAGTTTATTACAAGAACAGTGCACTAGTACAAATCAAACTAATATCTCTAGAAATGTCTCTTAAATTTCTTAAAGTCTCCCTTTAAAATCCCTTATTATTTAAGTAAATAAGGCTGATGGGACAATGATCTTGAAATATTGCTATTCAGGACCACTGACTAAAAAACTAAAGGGATAGTTCACCCAAAAATTTAAATACTGTCATCATTTACTCACCCTCATGTCATTCCAAACCCAAAACACTAAGTAGATTATTTCTTTAGACTAGTAATAATATTTTTGATTTCATCTCATTTTTGTACAGAATGTTTCACATCTAAAAGTACAAAAGACACCGTTAAATATCCATGATCACTTTATATGATGACCTCTTATTCACTGTCACATGCCTGTCCTGTCTTGTGGAGCACATGTGGTGTATTGTTGTTTTGGGCTGTGTGCTCGTGTCTCTGTCTGATCCTTCCCCCTTGTTATCTGATTAGTGTTTGATTTCTCCCACCTGTTCCCTGATTTCTTCCCCTTTAAATAGTTCCCTTGTGTTCTCAGTCCTTGTCGGTACGTTGTCTATGTCTCCCTTCCCCTATTTGGTATGTTTGTGTTCAAGTTATGTTGTTTTGATTTATGTTATGTTTTCCCCCTTGTGGGTTTTTGTTTTTGATTATGTTTATTTGTTAATAAAACCATCCCTTCCTGCATTTGAGTCTTCACCTTAGTGTTCTTTAAGTGTAAACGTAACATTCACATGTCAGCGAACATACACAAAGATAATCAATCAAACGCTTGCTTGACGTGCAAGAACAAACTCCACTTGTTCTTGTGGAAACTCAAATGTGCTTGAGTCACACGCAAAAACAAACCTCAATGTTACCTTTAGCCCTCTTATCTCAAGGTAATTTTAAGTGGATATATGCATTAAAAAGCATGGACTGTACCCGTCTCCTCTCCCTCAGAACAGCCGCCTCTGCAGGATGGTTGAACCTAAACTTATGGCGTCCTCCTAAGGTAATCACTGCACCTTAGGGGAAATAGAGATGCACAATAATACATCAGGATACTCACAATAAGTATTGTAAATACATTATTTTGTTTGTACATGAGATATGCATGAAGGGTTGCTTTCTGCACATTGTATTTACCTTGTGCAAGTCTGCAGGGCTCCGTGATTTCTCTTTCATTGACTATGCAGATATTCCCTGAGACTGGCTTCAGAGTCACCACCCCGCTCTTATTTTCGATCTCACAGGAGGAACCTTCAGGCAAGACTGAGGGTTTGAGGTGCACGTTAATCACTGCTGTCCACTTCAATTATATTTGCCATACTTCAGTCTATCAACACGTCAAATCAGAACACATTACGCTACAATTGCGATGTGGCCAAATATGCATCCTTGACCACTTCCAAAAGTTTGCGTGATCGGATCACAAGATGCATTGGATCTTATTTACACCTATATAGAGAAATCCAGTGATGACATTTTTGTAGACCAACCAAGAAGTTTGCATCACCCTTTCTCCCTCGACAAAAAAACAATACAATTTTCCCAATGCCCTTTGATTTATTACAGAAAATAAGCACTTTGACCAACAAAAGTATATAACTTTTTAGAAATTTCTTCATCATTATAATCTTCATAAATCAATTTTGAAGTCCAAATACAGTCGCCACAGGTAAACAGCTAAATGTAGGCTATAGACATCATCCCTGCAGAACTCTGTTAGAGTTAACGCTGTTAGAACCAGATGTAAACAGACCATAGTACTCAAAGATGTTGAGATGAATATGAGATACCTATGTGAGGCTCTTCCAGATTGTCGCCCTGAAGCCCAATTCTTGTCACTCCTTCCTGTAGCACCAAAATGAAAAAAAAAAAAAAAACATTAAAAGGAGTCGATGTAAGCATTTAGTGTATGGCACGTTCTTCTTCCATTTCTTAATTTTTGTTTCTTTCACACCTCAAAGCCTAGCAAGGAATTTGTCTACTGTTTGTGAAGGATAAAAAGCCTGCTTATATAAGCCCGGATACAAGGGCGCACAATCATTCCCAGGTGGTTTTAGCTTTTAAAGCAAGGAAACTGCTGAAATTGCTGTCTTGAGTCTTTTACAGGCTATCAGGACTAACCTCTTAGCACAGATTTACATACACCACTGAGTAACTCACTAAAATGTTCCAGCACAAATCACACAAAAGTACGAAAGAAGGAAAGTGAAAAGAAGAGGACGAATATCTGGACCACATGACCAAAGCTTTGGGCTGTTTTACCTTCCTGTGAGAAGAATCTCAAGATTTTTGCACATAGAACAAGAGAAGAAAAGACAGAAGAGAAATAAAGGTGAAGGGAGAATCTATTGGAGGGAAAAGAGAAAGAATCATTGGTTAATGACCCGAAAGAGTGAAGAATTTTGTAGAGAAAAGACTTGCTGAAGGCAATATGGATGTGACAGGAAAAAGCAATGAATAACTAGCTGAATAATTCTACCCGAAGGTGGTAGATGGTGACGCCTGTGCTGAGGACGTCTGGCTCTATAGCAATGAGGTGGGGCAGAAGCGAGTGGATAAGAACTCCTGCCCTGTCCTGGTTAATGTTCACACTGTAGCGCTCCAACAGGGCTCGCTTATCATGCCAACTGTCAGACCAATCTTTAGTCAGCTGCTCCACCTGCAGAGGAAACATTAGAGACTATGAAAATAAGCACACACAAAAAACACACACAGGAGAATGATAATGAAAAATTTAAAAACTGAATTCTATAGGAAACAAAAGTGAATCGTCCTAGGGAGACAACAATGCAGTTACAGAATTGCTTATAAAAGTACACTACTGTTCAAAAGTCTGGGGTCAGATTTTTGTTTGTTTTTTGTTTAGAAACAAATACCTTTATAATGCTTTAAATAGATCACAAGTTACAGTAAAGACATTTATAATGTAACAAAATATTTCTCTTTCAAACAAATGCTGTTCTTTTAAACTTTTTTTCATCTTAGAATCCTGAAAGTTTCCACAGAAATATTAAGGTGAAGGATCATGTGACATTGAAGACTGAAGTAATGGCTGCTGAAAATTCAGCTGTGCCACTTCAGAAACAAAATATGGTACATTTTAAAATATATTTAAATAGAACACTTGAGAGATAATTAAATTTACACACAATTAAGATAAATAATTGCAATAATGAGATTAAAGTCACACTGCGAGATATGGATATGAAGTTGCATTTACATGAAATAGTAGAAATTATAAACTTTAAAGTGATATTGTGACTGAGGTATGATATAACTGATATTACAGAAATATGAAGAAATTATGAGAAAAAGTCAAAATTATGCAAGATAGTATGCAGTATAAAGTCTCAATGCGATATACAAAATGCAGCCTTGGTGAGCATAATAAGAGCGTTTCAAGGAGGTGAACTAACCTTCATTTCATTCTGTAGGACTATATCAGACAAGCTACCTTCTCTCTCATCACTGAGCGATGGACTGGGGTTCCTCTGCTATGGATGGAAGAGACAATTATCAATCAGCAACTTGTGACATATATGAATATGGAAATGAAGCTAACATCATTGGCATTGTGACACCATATCCTAACCAGGCACCTGACAAGTGTCCTTTCCATCTTAATCCTAACCAGCAGCAAAGAGCACAGGACAAGAAGACTGGTTTCTTTTATTGTTGATGTGAAATTTGGACAGTGAAATCTCATTTGTTAAAATTCTGACTCCATATAGCTCATTAGTAAACTTCAAATATGTTCCAAATCGCTTGACAATTTGGTCTTTTTTTAAAGATGACACTACATATTTGGACTTAAAAAAAGGTTTTTAAGAAATGTTTATGCTTTCAAAAGATGCCTAAAATGATTACTAAAATATGTGATAAGGAAAAAAGACAATACAAAGCATGCCAAGTGTCCTGCTACCAGGACACTGACACTTTCGGATACCATTTCAAAGCTGAGCAGCATGCTCTTCAGACGATCAATTTCCTCGCGCAGTTCTCTGATCAACCTCACGTTGGCGTCCTGAGGCAAAACAAGTGTTGTTTTTTTTAGTTTCCTTAACTTCAACTCACAAGAAAAACATGTTCAGCAGATATCTGGATGCATTTGGACACACCTCATTGACTCTTGGCTTGTTGACGATGTTCCTGGCATGAGCTGCATAGCGGAGGGTGCTCAGAGTCTCATTGTAGCTGCTGCTGGATGGCGAGACAGCTGGCGGAAAATTAATCTCAGAATCAATTCTTCTGGCACTGCAAGAAACACCAATTTGTTTCACTCTGAATGACTTACTTGCAATCATGATGGTTTTGGAGTTGCCACCCAGACTGTCTTTTAGAAGCCAGGTGAGGACAGAGTCCCTGTAGGGAATGAAGCAGTGTCTGCGCCCGCTGCCCGACAGAGAGCTGGACTGGCTGCCCACGGTGCTCCCTTCACCCTCACTGAGCACACTGTTAATGCTCTGACTGCTGCTGAACATCTGAGAGTTTTGGGCTAGAAAAACAAAGTGAAATGTGATGACAAGGAAGATAAAAAAGGATGGTAAGAGTAAAGAAGGCCAGTGCCTACCAAGAGCTGAGATGACAATGCCAAGGGTGACAAGAGATTTGTTGATGTTGGCTCCTTCCGTTATTCTGTCTCTGCAGTATTGAGGGTCTGCTCGTTCACTGACACAACACAAAGAGGGTCAGTTTCAGAACTACTATGCTTGCCTTCCAGAGATCACCCACTAGGGGGCAACTTGGTCATATATCATGGTTCTCTATTATGTTCAGTATTATGTCCAATCCTGCTCCTAGAGCGCCACTGTACTGCAGAGTTCAGCTCCAACCCCAATTAAACACACCTGAACCAGCTAATCAAGGTCTTACTAGGCAAACTAGAAACTTTCAGGCAGGTGTGTTGAGGCAAGTTGGAGCTTAGCTTTGCAGGACAGTGCCCCTCCAGGACCAAGTTTGGACACCCCTGATGGGTGACATTTTCTACAGGATCTATACCGCCTGAAAGGAATGATTGTTTAAGTTCAAACAAAGACACTAACCTGCCAGCCAGGTCCACCAAGTTGATCTTGCTCACTATTTCTGAAGGAAGGTTATTTTCTAGAATAGCCTATAAAAAGAAAACACTGTTCTCACTATAATATACACCACACTGAAAAAATGGGTGTAGAAACCATGTTCACTAGGAAATTGCTATAACTATAACTGCAGTTTTATATAGAATAGCTGTAACTGTCACAAATAATTAGAAATACTTCAAGTAATACATTGAATTAAACATGACATTTTGAAGTAGAAAAACTGAAATAGAATTTTATAGTAAAACATACTCCTGTAATTTTTGTTTTATTTACAGTGTGTACCATTCAAAAGTTTGGGGTCTGTAAGATTTTCAGTCCTCAGCAAGCCTGCATTTATTTGATCAAACTACAGGAAAACTGTAATATTGTGAAATATTACAATTTAAAATAACTATTTTCCATTTGAATATATTTTAAAATGTAATTTATTTCTGTGATGGCAAAGATGAATTTTTAGCATCATTACTCCAGTTTTCAGTGTCACATGATCCTTCAGAAATCATTCTAATATGCTGATTTGGTGCTCAAGAAACATTTCTTCGTCTTCTTCTTATTATTATTAATGTTCTAAACAGTTGAACTGCTTAATATTCTTGTGGATACCATGATAAATTAAGATTTAATAAGATTTTTCAGGATTCTTTGATGAATATAAAGTTAAATTCTATTCAAGCCTATGTACATTTTTTATTAGAAATAGAAATCGTTTGATCAATGTAATGCGTCCTTTCTGTATAAAAGTATTAACTTTGTTATAAAAAAAAGGACCCACTTTATATTATGTGGCCTTGACTACTATGTACTAACATTTAAATTAATATTTTGATACGATGCACTTATTGTGTACAAACATGTTTTACATTGTACATACAAATTCTCACTGTCCCTTTGAATGGTTAAATGTTTTTTTGCCACTTGGATAGTGAAGCAAGAAAATATTCAGCGTAACTTAGAGCTTTAAGGTGCAATCATACAACTACACTAGTTTAATGCAGTTTGCATTTAAAAAAAAGACAAACAGGAGATCTTCAGATGCTATGGACATGATCAGAGATTCAAACCTGTGTGTACTGAATAGTAAAGATGGCATGAGATCGACTGCTAGCATCATGAACATGTGTAGCAGCTGTGATGCGGTTAGCAATGCCCTCCTCAAGCAGATCCACTGCTTGTTTGTAGTCGGTCACCACATGCTGAGAAAGACCTATGATAAACACATAATAGCATCATCATCCTTTCCACAATTTGAGTCACAGATACTCTCTTCCTGCCTGAGAATGACACTCAGATTGCTGTAAAAGGAAAAAAATCAGGAAGAGATTATGCTAAATCCTCTTTTAATATAAAGGGGACTGTGGTACTTATACATTTACGGTGTTTTACAGTGTAACTGGGCCTGAGTTTAGCCTTTGCATTTGTTAGGTTTTAAATTATTATATATTTTAGTATTTGGACACGTTCTGGTTGTCCAGCTGGTGGTTAATCTGTCAGGAATTAGCAAAACAGTGAAAATAATTGAAAAGAGTGAACATAGTTATGAGTAAAGTATATATTTTGTTATTTAAATTCAACCATTTCAAATATCCATTACATCCAAGTACGTTTTGGAGTTACTGTGTTCACGTGTGAAAAAGACATCTGGTCAATACACAATGACTTTCTACTCCGCTCCTAGCAGCCACATGGAAGTGAGGTCACTTCCTTTGCTGCACTGGGCTTTCTTCTAATACACACAATAACTGGATGTTGGACAAGAAGGAAGAGAGAGAGCAAAAGAAAAAGGAGCAGAAGAAACAGTCCTACAAGTTGACTACTCTCAGCACAATCTAAGGTGGGAATTGAGGGTTTGTTCACACTTGTAGTCCAGTTCTCTTGGTTATTTTGGTCCGGAAAACAATACATTTAGTCCTGGTTCGCTTGGTGTTTTGTAATTTTTAAGACCAAACCTAAAGATCAGCATTCAGCTTCAGCATTCGGATTCTTTTTATAAGGACCACATATTGTGAAATTACATCATGTTTTTGGTTCATGCTGTGTTCATATTTCGGTTTAACCGAACCAGAGTTCGTTTGGAAGCGGACCTAGACCCATCTTCTCAGCGGTCTTGGTCTGCTTGTTTGGTGTGTACCAAAAAAGCGTTCACACTTATTTAAATGAACCGAGTTATTCGAATCAAACCTGCCAAGTGTGTGAACACTGAGTTACAAATGCAAACAGTCAGGGACGAATAACTTTGAACAAAATTACTTCTTTAATAAAAATACACAACCACTCATTAAACATTACACAGTGAGCGCTTTCCACATGTTTTCATTAGTGTAGGTTACAAGGGGGTAGTTTGAGGGGAAGGGGATTCACCAGACTTTACCAGTTTTGTAGCCTGACAAGCCAGACCCACATCAAGATGTTGGGTCTGGGAACTCACCATTGGCAGGGCTCAATTCAAGGGGCAGGATAAACGGTTGTCTTTCAAAATCCCTCTGCACGCAATAAATAGGATAGCGCTACAACCAACCAGAGTAACGAAGAAGGTGAAGCGGAGCTAGTTGATAGATTAAACTTTTGACGTATACGGTCGGCAAAACTCCGAACACATCTTACTTTCTTTAGAATGACTTCAGTGCCGTTCTTTGTTCTTTCCTCAAAGAAAAGCTTAACTCCAAGTCTTCCAGAGTCGCAGCCAAAGCCGATTTTGAAAGGCCGCTGTTCGCCAGCTTCTTTGTTTACAAGTAGCACGTGGGACTGCGTCAACTCTGACGTCATTATGTTAAGCCCGCCCACCGACTCTATACACGATGTGATTGGCCTGACCAGAGTTTGGTTTTTCCAGCTCGCACTCCAACGGAGAGCTGCTAGACTACCCTGGCTGCAAATTAGATTTTGCTGCCACTAGGGTGCATCTAGATTTCTAGGCTACCAGTTTTGTTCTTTCTACAACAAATCAGCATGAAGGCCATTTTTTGTTTGCTGTATGTGAACACTCACCCTGCACGCAGGGCCCCTTCTCTGGGTGTTCTCGAACCCTCAGGGGTGCTGGCTTCTTCTGCTCCGCACCTCTCAGCAGATCGCGGACACGCTCATTATAGATCTCTAAAAAACTGAGAGGGAAAAAGAGAGGTTGTGATTTAATTTCGCTTGCAGGCGTATTTCTTGCTTCATTCTCAGGATATGTTTGTTGGTACTGTTGCGAAAGTGTCAAAGAAAAATAAACTGAGGGTTTCCCTCTCACCTTATTTCAACTCTACAACTCTGTCCATCTGCAGATTCAACTTCAGACCTAAAAAGACCCTTAATAAATGATGAAAAAAGGGTTGTCTTGTAAGAAAACATTCATGAAAACCCCATGGATAATGTAAAGTGGCAATGCTGGCAAAGATATGTCAGAATTTTCATTTTTATTGGATGAACTATCCTAATAATATCCTTGTTTACTCACCCTTATGTTTTTCATGATTTCCGTTCATCTTCAGAACACAAATGTAGTTATACAGTATATGAGAATTTCTAAACTGAAAGTTCACAAAAAAAATTGAGACTTTAAAAAGATCATAAAAATACATCATAAAAGTAATCACATCAAATATGGTAAACAGAAGCTCAACCGTACTTGCGAGCAAGCATGTTTGATCTTCCATTTTCTATATAATTTGTAAATCTTTTCAGAAGGCATGAATTAACAGCTTGATTTATATAGATTACTTTTAAGATGTCATAATCAACTTTTTGAAGTGTCAACTTTGGTTGCATAGACTTTCAATGGAGGGACAGAAATATATTCAATTGTGTTTTGAAGATGACGGAAATTATTAGTTTGGAACGACATGAGGGTGAGTAAGCGATGACTGAATTTTAATTTTTGTGTGAACTATCCCTTTAATGCCAATGACTTACTTGGCAGATCCTTGGTGTCAGTCCAATGGAGTCCTGCAAAGATGAAGATGCTGCATAATATTTAGGTTGAAATAAAGCTTTAATAACTTTCTCATGCAAATATTGTTACTCACCGGAGTCCCCATCATGGTGTACGTTTTCCCTGAGCCTGTCTGTCCATACGCAAACAGACACACGTTATACCCCTCTGAAGCCCCAGACAGGACACACACACCCAGGTCCTGAAAAACCTAGAGGAGATGGCACACTTTAGACAAATTTTTCAAAACCTGCCTGGATATCAAGGCGTTGAAATTCTTTCAAGTTTCTGTGTTCTTTGAAGGAGTTGTTTGTTGAGTTGATCCATGTTTGTTTGAGAGAGACAGAGAGAGAGAGAGAGAGAGAGAGAGAGAGAGAGCCAGCCTGGTCTTTGAAGGTTATCTGCGTATGTTTGTGTATGTTTAGAATCTGCTGCATCTGAGACCCTCAGAGTGTGCGGAGATCAAGCTTTTACCTCTTTAACTGTAAGGAGAGGAGAAATGAAAATACAGAGACCTACTGCTCTCTCACCAGCCCCACTTGGACTGCTTTATTTTCCTCTTTCTCTTCCTTCAGTTTGTTTTTCTTCAGAATTCATTGAACTCCTGTGTCTTAACGAAATCTCCTTGGCAGCATGTTGTCCATCTCAGTGCTACGCTGGCATTTATCCTGTGTTTATGTTGCACTTCATCTTGACTAAGACACTGACACATGTCAGTTTCACACCCTGGACATGTTTAAAAAGCATGCCATATCAACAACCACCATTATGTATAGTAGAGTAACTGTGTAGATTAGAAATAAAAGAGGCATTGTACACAGTAAAATATATAATATTTTATATATCAGTCTCCCATATATATTAAGGGAACTTGGGGTTTTCACTGTAAATTATAAGTTGATTTGCTCTTTTTTTCTTAAATTTTTTTTACATTTTAAAAAATGCACCGTAAAATTACATAAACTTTAATATATCTAACCTTACATTTCTTCCCAAATATAATAAGGAAACGTACTGTCGCATTTTTACAGTCATGTAGTTAAAATTACAATTTGTTTTACAGTGTAGGTCTCAAAGGGAAAGCATGAACACACTGTAACAATGTTTATCAATGAGAAAAAAAGCTAAATCTGAAGCTATTTAATTGGCCATGCTATTTACGTATATGGCACTGTAATGTTTTCAAACAGCCAACTGATAAAATAGGTAATAATTGCAAACAACAAGGATAATGGCTAACTACCACACTTTTGTTTTTCATACACCTTTGTCTAACTTCATGAACTTTCAAAAGAATTACAAAAACTAAACACACAAAGGACATCTTTCTTTGTGTACTACAGGTGTGGGAGAGAGAAAGTAATTTGACCTTCACATCCATTGAAAACCCAGTGAGTCAGCAAAACAAGAGACTCTCTCAGGGTATTGTAACCCAGGTATGTATTTGGCAGAGATGAGAAGAGTCCTGGGGCCAGGCCGGCCTCGGTGTAGGGTGTGAATGGAGGCTAATTGGGATGCTGTCTGCAGGGAGAGCGGATCAGCATCTATAGCAGTCTGACTCGCTTTAATTAGCCTGAGTTTGATTCTTCAGCTTGAAAGAATCAGTGAGGGAGCTTGTTAGAGGAGTCCATCTTAACTCACTCTCCACTGAACTCAGCTCATGTTAGATGCTTTTCGCTGTCACAGCACTCTCTTTTTAATTTGCTCTCCCCGTCACTACTGGACTTTAGCCAAAGCACTCTCAAGTCTCAAACAAGTTCTTAAACAGCAATATATGAGTGTTTATGGCTTCAATTAGTGAACTGGCACATGACATGGGCTTTGTTCGAAACCCTTTACCCTCATTCACTATTCCCTATATCAGTCTACTAATATAGTCCATTTGAAGAAGTGAGTGAATTCGGACACAGATTGTGCTGGAAGGGCTGATGCTTTTGCATCGTTTGTGCTTGCTTTTTAATAATCATTTGAAACTTTGAAAGCTGGCAGCTCCAGTAGTAATGAAAAGATTTATTTTGTACTCTGTGATGGAAAATAGCATGTATAAACCTTAATTAAACAACTTAATAATTCAAAAGAAATTTATCTGTATGATATTACACTGTACCCACATTGGACCAGCGGTTTGGATGGATGAATGATTCAGCTGCGGACGTCATCTTCTGGCGAGATGAGGGATTTCATTTTATGAGACCATCACAGAGCATTATGGGTATTCTCTAGCCATTGAGCGTATATTGGTTGTACACTCGTTATTGCAGTGCATTTTGCGATTAAATGAATGCACTCAATAACATCCACTATGGCTTCGGACACCACTACAAATGGCTGTCCCCTCAAATAGTGCCCTATTTAAAGGTATGGGGGCGATTTCGAACACAGCTTTGTGATTTGTCTGACTGCACTAAAAGCAAAACTTGCTCACTTGTGCTCCTAATTTAAAAACTTTACAACATTTAAGTGCAGTTTCTTTTGAGATGGTGCCACAATATAACATGCACAACTAGAAAATGGTGATGATCAATTATGACAGAATTCAAGAACATAATGCGAGTCATGACAAAGAAATTTACTTTGACAAACCAAACTGAATATTTTCAGTTTATTTGATAGACTGCAAAAAAAGGCAGCTCATGTTAACCGGTTTCACTGTGTAAACATTAATACACAAAAACACAATGTTCAGTCTCTGAACGAAAGCAAGAAAAGCAGAGTTAAAAAAAAAAATACACTTCAGTCGTCTCAGTCCACAGTGACATTGTTGTTTTTTTGGAAAACATTTAATATGACCATATAATAATAATCATTATTATTACTATTATTAATACTACACTAATAAAACATTATAAAAAATTTAATCAGTAAAGAAATATATTACTTTTGTATCAATACTTTGTAAAAAAAAAAACAGTATTAATAATGAGCATAATAATAATAATAATAATAATGAATGAAATTCATTAAATGAAATCCCCATCTAAGATTATGTGTGTGCATGCAATTATGACTGTGCGCATGTGTACAGACATAGGAAACTTTGGACAAAAGCATCAGATGTTTGCTTTCCTCCTTTTTCCTCATACCACAAACAAAAACATATGTACTTCACAATGCAAGAGGAAAGCTGAATATAGAGTTGATTCTGGACAGGAAGTTGTCCAGAAGGTCAGTGCTTTAGGCAACATGTGATCCCAAAGACCCATTTGAGGAGATGCCTAGTCTGGGAGGGGCAAATCCAAAAGTGGGGCAGTGAAAGGAAGGGTCAGGCGGTCTAAATTAATGGGAGATGACGTCTTTCAATAACAAACAACACCATCATGGGTTCAGTCCTGGCTTCTCAGTGAAAGAGTTTAATAAAGGCCTTGGTCAAAGATGCTAAAAGAGGAGGCTAAAAGCAGGATGCTTTAGGACGAATAATGAACACTGAAAATAAGGATGGATACGAAAGGTTGAAGGGAAACTCCACTCCATTAAGCAGCTGTTAGTGCGTAATACACCCACTTTAAAATCATAAGGCCTATAATCAGAGTGTGGAGCGCTACAGTGGGGAGAGGCTCTTTAATGTGGCTTTCTTAATAGCCACCTCTGAAAAACTCCTTGTTTCTTGAGAGATCTCATGGGGAGTGCCAACTGAAGCCCATTCAAGGCAAGGGCCATCCCAGACCACAGACCAATACGTCAGTCCTGCTTTTATACAGAGCACAGGGACAAAAATACTGAAACACATGGTTTACTTTGCATTTCAGGGAAACGTAAATAAGCAAGGAACACAAATATACAGTATTAAAAAAATTTTTAATGTAAAATGTTACTGTTTTACTGTATTTTTGATCAAATAAATGGAGCCCTGGTGAGCATAAGATACTTCTTTTAAAAAACGTTTTAAAAATCGTACTAAACTTTTGAACAGTAGTGTATGTAATATATTCAAATAAAAACCTGAATGCAAAATGAAAGAGGATGTTGACCACAACTTTAAATGATTGACTGTTGTTTTACAGAAAAAGAGCAGCTTGGGCATTGCACTAAATATCTTATTTTGTGTTCCATGCAAAATAGAAATCATTTTTGCTACTTATGTTATTGTTGCCGATATAGAAGATCCAAATGTTGCATTCACAAACCTGGGAATAACAACAACTAGACTTGTTCTCACTGAGATATTTTCATATTATGACTCTGAGATCCTGTTTATAGCTGCATGCGACTGTAGGGAAAGCTGGGTTAAAGGGGTGGAGGAGAGGACTGTGAGAGCGAGAGAGAGAGAGAGAGAGAGAGAGAGAGAGAGAGAGAGAGAGAGCTGATTGGCAGGGGTTCAACTCGCTACAGGATTGTCATACTTTCACAGACATTATGTGGGTCAAATTTGCAAGGGGAGGGAAGGAGGTCAGGGGATTCGGAGGGCTACACAGAGATAGCCTACAGAAAGAGCTAAAGTATGAGAGCGAGTGAGACACCAAGACACCAACTGTTGCAGCAATTAGCCGATGGAGGAAAAACTAAACTAAAGGATTAAAGGAAAAGACACAAAACAAAACCAATTTTTCTACTCCCATTTAAATAAAAGCTCTCCCCATTGCAGCTGTTCTTATAAGGGCAAATGACTTCCACAGCCTGCAGTGTGATTTAAAGTCCATGCTATAGTAATGGAGAGGTACATACACTACCGTTCAAAATATTCGGGTCTGTAAAATGTTTTAGGTTTTTGAAAGAAGTCTCTTATGCTCACTAAGGCTTCATTTATTTGATCAAAACAAAAAAAAACAGTAATATTGTAAAAAAAACACACAAAAAAAAAACAGTTTTCTATTTGAATACATTTTAGAATGTAATTTATTCCTGTGAGGGAAAAGCTGAATTTTCACCATCAATACTCCAGTCTTCAGTGTCATATGATTCTAATATACATTCTAATATACTTGGTGCTTAAGAAACATTTTGTATTATTAAATGTTGAACAAACATGCTTTTTTCATGATTCTTTAATGAATAGAACATCATTATTTGAAATAGAAATCTTTTGTAACATTGTAAAAGCGTTTATTGTAACTTTTAAATCAATTTAATGCATCCTTGCTGAATAAAAGTAATCTAAAAATCTAAAGAATTTCTTTGTAAAGGACAAAGGTTCATCTGTGCGTCACTGAAAAAATGAGATGGTAAGACGTGCATTGTAAGTGTAACGATGTTTTGTGCAGATTTTCTTCACGCCACTGACACAGAAACCCAGAAATACCAAGAGCATAATAAAGTCGTGCACTGTATCGAAAAGGAAAAGAGGGAGAGGAGAGAAAGAGTGATAAAGAGGGAGGGGAAAAAACAAAGCTGACTTCACTTGGAAAAGAAAACCAGCATTGTGCTCCAGCTCTGGACCAATGACGTCCTCCTAGTGCAATCTGTCTGTGAAAAATGATTTACTAAAGCAGCTGTGCTGTTGGCAAGAGAAGGGCTGCAGCTAAAAGTGACTCCAGTGCCCTTCATCTTCTTCTAAGTTACAATCTCATCATTTGTTCATGTCTATGTCATCTCAATTCTGTCCAATAAAATCATTCATTGAAGCTGTGAAAATTAATCGATTTGGAATAGATTTAAAGGGTACATCATTGACCCTATGTATTTTCTAAATGCATTTTTTTTATCTTATTGTGAACAATTCATCCATGCATTCATCCAAGCAAAATATATATTTTTTTATGCCAGACTTCTCCGATCATATAGTCTGTATAAACCCCACCCCTTTCTTATAATAGACTGCAAACTTGGATTCAGATCTGCCTCCATCCAATCAACAACTCAACTGAATCATATCCCCTACATTTTGTCCCGATAATCACTCAAAGGTACATCACAATACGGAAGAAAGGATCTGTCGGTACTTCCGTTTCATCATGCATGAATTTCAATGATCTTTCCAGTCATTTGCGATTACTGGATCTTTAAAACAGTTTTAAGAGAGATTTATTAATGAATCATTCAGACTAATTTGTGAATCTGTTCAGTTGACTCATTAAAAAGAACTACCTCAAAAGAATGATTTACTCACAAATGGTTATGTTTATGATGTTACAAAAGTGTGTGTTATACTCCAAAGCTTTAAATATGGTTAAGATGCTGTTTAATTCAGCACTCAGTAGTGAATTCATGATGTGATGCGACCTTGCCCTCACAACAGCTGGCTTCCATTTCTCATCCTTATCTATTCTGCTCCAAGACCTGATCCACCTCTCTGTCCTCCTGGCAGCCCTCTGTTCAATTTTCTCTTCAGACATGGAAATATACAGATAAACACTCTTATCCAGAAACAACCACCAACACACATAGTATCTTCCCACATGCAAAGATAGAAGGGAGCAGGGAGGGGAAGCTGGATCCTAAAGGGAAGAAATAGGGGAGAAGTCGTAGAGACGGAGTGGGGCTGGTTTCCCCTCCACTGAGGCGTCTCTGGAGACCCCACAGGAAGGAGAGACTCCAGTCTCATTCTGTTGTGTGCAGCCTCAGAGAACAGCACTTCACAGGAAGATCCAATTAAAGAGTAACATGTGCGACTTCATGAGCCTCTTTTTACTAAAAAAAGAATTAAACTAAATCAGACGACTACTGACTTTATTAAATGAATGTTGTTAAAAAAACAGTAATGAACAGAGAAGTGCATTTATCCTGTCTGTGATGTGGTCAGCCTTTCCCTTGGAAAGATTTACATGCTAACCAAATTTTCATTCAAAATCCCTTAGTTACTTCAGTTATTGTTACTATAGTAAAACTGTGGTAACTTGGCATAAGCTATTAATGTGATTAGGAAATTAAGTCTGCATGATATGAAAGTTGACTGACTGGTGGTTGGAGGAGAATAAGGATGTTGGTCAGAGGAGCAGTCAAACTGACATCACACCAGAGAAGAAACATCATTCCAGAGGGGAAGCATATTTTCACATTTGATTAAAGATTACGAAAACAAATTTTTTTTTCCTGTGGATTAACTTGCATGGATACATTTTTCACCACAAGGCTAGTAATGTGCTCTAAAGCCCCAAGTAAATTTATTTCGAGGTATACTTTATTACTTTATATATACTTTATGAACACATGCCCTCAAAACATGTGCACTATAAAGTTTCATCTTTGTTCAGTGTCAGTGTCTTTCCAGAAGTTATAAGCAATAAAAATCTCTTTGTTCTCATTTAAACTAGAGTTACGTGTACTTTGTTGTTCTGTCAGTTTCTTTTTTGACTGACAATGTAACAATGACCTAGGCCAATTGATTGGTTCAAAAAAATATTCAAGCCGTATATGTGAGCTGATGCGCAATAAGAAAAATCTATGCTGATGATGAAATTTACATCACACATACTATGCGCAGAACCTTGTGTACTCAGAATAAACCAAAGTATACTTTTCGGGCTTAAAGTCAACAAACAATTCAACAATTCTTGTTTTTCTTTAATGAAATATTGCAGTATTTAGTAAGAGATTTATCTGTGCAGCTTGCACATAAAATAAAATAAAAATGAAAATAAAATGTGTGTGCCCTCGTAATCTTCTATCCAAATAAATTTCCCTCCCTCTTGCAGCAACACCTTTTGATGAAATCTTCTCTGATGAAATGTTTACCAGAACAAGGGCGGGACAATCTATCACTCACATGCAATCACAGCAATAGCAAACCACAACATTCCAACGATCCAATCAATTCCTGATGGACAAAATCAAGTCCCTCCCTCTCATGCTGACTTAAAGGCACAATATGTAATTTTCGCTTATTCAAAACAAAGGCGTAGCTTGATGACACATTGGTTTTCGCAGTGGAGCTTTTATTATCTGCTTTTTCCAGTCATGCGTATGTGGGGTAACGCAGTGCTATTTGATCATATTAGATACATTTGAGTGTGTCGGAAGTTATGTTATAATGTTACTCTCTCGTTCGCTCTGTGGCTACTATGAGACACTTGTTGCACACTGCAGTAAGCTAGATCGATATTAGGCATGGTAAAATAAAACAGAAATCAAGGATATGATGTCATTGATAGGTGATGCACGGACATGGTCTGTGTCCTGGTTAAAATTGCTTATTTCTCCGGATTTAAACATTTTTGGAAACATTTGGGATAATGCAAGTAAACAAATGAACAAAAAATATAACATTGTTCTAGTGATTTTTGGATATTTTAATCCAAAAATCTCACATATTGTGCCTTTAAAGTAAATATGGCCAAATTTGACCCCACAGTGTCTGCACTGGACACAAGCAGTGCGAAAATCAGTACAAAATCAAAATGAACCCATTAAAATCAGTACAAAATCAAAATGAACCCATTATAATCAGTACATACTACATACCGTCTACACTGAATGCAGTGCAATGAGACACCTAAAGTAAATTGATGCCCTGTTCCATTTCTGAAATACTCCACATGCTTGCACTAATTTTGACAACAGAACAAAAAGATTTTGAATGTTTGCTTTGACGCATTTAGTGTACAGATGCTTCAGATGGGCACCCTCCCACAAGACTCCAAAAAGAGGTCAGTTTCTCTCTTCCTGACCAGACCCTGCTGCAGGCCACCTAAAGAATGCAAGCTCCAGGCCTCTGCCGTAAAGCTCTGACTGGGCAAAATTGAAAGAGAGGAAGCGAGTGAAGAGAAAGAAAAGTGTTGTGCAGACGACGTAATTCTCTGCGCGTGGGCCATCACAGCCCAGTCTTTCATACAGTGCGGACAAAGACACTCTGAAGGGAACACCAAGGCGTGACTAAGGAGCAGAATCACTGCCTCTCTCAGTCTATATCTCAAAGGACAAAGGAAAAATACAGTTCACTTGTTTAACACGTAACTTGGTTAACTGTGAGTAGTGCGTGTATGAGATCCAAACTTGTTGCTGGTCTGAAGTTTGAACTTGTGGTTTTTGCAGTAGTCCAACAGTTAAATTGTTGTTGCGTCAATGCTATCTCATTGTATTATAGGTATTGTTGGTATGAATTAACTTTTAAAGTAAGTCAAGTAAGCACGTAAACACAAAGGCCCGGCTTCACAGACAGGGCTTAGAATAAACCAAGATTAGACCTTAGTTCAGTTAGGACATTTAAGTAGCTTTCATAAACGTGCCCTAGAAAAAAACATTACTAGTGAGCATATTGAGACAAAACAATGGCACTGACATATTTTAAGATAGGTTAGTTAGTTAGTTAGTAAGTAACTTTAATTTCAGTTAAAACAGCTCAAACATGCATTTTAATCTGGGACTAGTCTTAAACGTTGTTTGTGAAATCAGGGGTAAGACTTCTAGCTACATAAGGTCTATTTTATGCAAACAAATGATTAAAGGTCCCGTTCTTCGTGATCCCACTGTTCAAACTTTAGTTAGTGTGTAATGTTGCTGTTAGAGCATAAATAATACCTGTAAAATTATAAAGCTCAAAGTTCAATGCCAAGCGAGATATTTTATTTAACAGAAGTTCCCTTTCAAAGCCTACAGCGAACGGCTGGCTTGGACTACATCCTGGTACTTCCTTCATAAATGACGTCGGTAGAACAGTAGAACAGACTAACCTCCGCCCACAAGACTACGCAAAAAAGGGGGCGTGGTCTTGTTGCTGTCCCACGTGGAGAAGAGGACGTGTCGCGTGGAGAAAAGGAAGTGCTGCGTTTCAGTGTGTTTGTCGCCATGTTGTCGAGACGCTGTTATTTTCATCCCGGAGTCAAATCACCTTTGTTTGGCTTTCCCAGGGACGCTGTAGAGATCATTAAGCGCATATATATCTCCTGTTAAGAGGCGTGACCTTTCCACGTGTGCTAAGCTGCTGTTGAATCACAACACAGGAACCGGGCCACGTTCGCTAAGCTGCTGTCCAATCACAACACGGGAACCGCTGGCACAATCAGAACTCGTTACGTATTTCTGAAGGAGGGACTTCATAGAATAAAGGAAGTCATCAGCCGTTTTTAGGACAGTGAAAACAGCGGTATACAGATAAGTACATTGTGTTAAAAATACTGTTTTTTTTTTTACACGCGAAACATGAACACATATTATATTGCACACTGTAAACACAATCAAAGCTTCAAAAAGACACTAAGAACGGGACCTTTAAAACAATTGTACACTGTATTATGAAATGTTTCATATAATGCAATGTACAAAGAACAAATAATCAATGTATTAAAATCACCTCAATTCATGAGGTGTTGATTAGGCTCTACTTGTATAGAGTATGTTTCTGGCCTTAACTGTCCAGCCAACAGTGCAAACACATTAAGTTAAAATGAACTACATTTAAGATTAAGTAGGGAGGTGAAGACTCCCTTCACAGAGATGATGTAATATCTTCTTCTCTATAAGCAGTGTTTTGATTCTGCAGAAGGATAATATTTCCTCAGGTCTTTTCCTGGTGAGTCAAAGGTTTTGATTACGCTTATGCTTTTTTTTTTTATTAGTCCTCTGGTTATCATGCACTAGCCCCCACCCAGGACACAGAAGATACACAATCTAATCAGCGTGGCATCAACATCAGCACAGATGCAGTAAACAGTCGTGAGAGTGTAAGCCCACCTCCTCTTGTGACGCATAGTTGGGAGCCGCTGGATCCACAGACCAGTAGCAGTAATCAAACCCAAACTCCATCAACTTCTCCCTGGAGTCAGCCAGTCCCTCTGATCGCCCGTCCAAACGCCCCTCTGACTATATAAAAGGGAAAAAAAGAGTGATGAAGGGGAGGTGGTTAGCAGAATAAACTGGATTTGTACATTTTCTAAAGAGCGGTGCCGTTCTGGGGTGCACAATGCCGTTTTGTGGTGCGTTTCCTGTACACCGATGTAACTCGCTGCTTAACTACCATATTGTGATGCGTCATTGGAGAAATTAACTAGCTAGTAACGACTGTTTCCCAAAACTGTAGTAATAATACAACATTCAAACCATGTTGTTTCAACTTATATGATGTTGATGTCACGCAGTAGAGTAAAAACTTTGTCTGATTATTCAGTTAGAGATTGAATTCATGTCAGATTATTGCTGTAATTAATGACCATTTTGCTCTTTCTGTTTTCTGTTGTATGGCTTTTTTTTAACTGATTGATTAATTTGTGGGTTCCCTCTAACGTTATATTCCAGGGTTCCCCCCAGAGAGAGCACATTTGCACATGCACACTCTTTAAAAAAAGGCACTTTCATTTCTTAAAAGGCGTGAAATGAAATTTGTACATGCACAGTATATGTACATGATCGGATGAAAGATATAGATTGTCATTGTACTGTATGTTAGCTTGCTTATTTTTCTCAATTATATATTTAAGACCACGTTATACCAACAAAAAACGATGCTTCTAACCACAGGTCGAGAGCTGTAGCTCAGAACACAACTTTGCGATGCGGTTTGTGAATATTTGTTGGAACTATTGCTTCGGGAAACAATATTTCTAATCAGTGGAACTTGCGAATATAGCTGGCTAACGATGGAAACGCACCCCTGGGTTGTTGCTATGCAGTTTCTAGAGGTTTCAGAGAGGTTTTTATCTGATAGCTATGCAGTTGCTAACTCTCCTCAACAAGCCACACAATTTAAAGTACATGCTAAAGTTTAATACTCAGGGATAGTTGTTTGTTGAAATGCCCAAGTATGAGCACTTGAGCAGTAGTGATATTCAACAACTTCACTAAAACACAAATCATATTACATCATATATGGTCACTGGCGCCAGTGATATGTTTTCTGTTAAAATGATTGAAGAGGTTTCACATACTGTTCATTATCCAGCCAGCCAAGTGTTCTATTATACCGTTTTCTTATACAGCAACACTCATAAAAGCTGATAACCCTTCATTATAATTGCTTCTGATTAAGTGCTGTCACAAACTACATTACACTTTTTTTTTTTATTGAGAAAAGTGATTTTTCCATTGAAAGTCTATTTAGTCCGTTTAATCAGGTACTGGGAGACCAGCCCTTTATGTGCTCAATTTTTCCACTAATAATATTACAGCACACTGATGCCAAGAAGCAAGGCTGTACGTCTGTAGCTTACGCCTGGGATACTCTTTAGTGCACTCAAAGACAACAATTAGGAAGTAGTTAGGCTGGGGCACAAATGACTTAAGCATCTGAGCATGACCTGACTGTCAGCAAGTTATGTCCCAGATCTCAGCAAACAGAGATCACATATTCATCATCTGTTTATTCGCCCAAACAGATTTGGAGGAGCGTGCAGAAACATGCCCGGGCATTGCCAGCCTATCACCCCGACAACGTTACTTCTGCAGTTCTGGTGTGTAATTATTCACAAAATGGCAATCCTGCAGCTGACTTAATGACCTCACAATATGGCCCGAAGCTTCACTAATGAGCCCTAACATTGCACTCAGCACCGTTATATTTAGGCTCAAAAATAATACAAATCAGATATAATATGGCCATGCACCAAAAGGCCTGGTATCCTGAAACAATATGAAACTTAAGTTCTTTCTAAGCACTACATTAACTTTACATGTCCCAAAACAGTATTGTTACATGCGACCAGCAGGGAGACTCGTCATGAAGACATTAAATTGGTAGGTCAACTTTAAAACACATGTAATTCACAGTGTTTGTTTTATACCACTGTTATTTACAAGATATATATATATATATATGAGTTAATAAATGTCTGTAAGAAAATCAGAGCGGGTGCTTATTTCCCAGTAAAAGGGATAGTTCACCCAAAAATGAAATTCTGTCTAATTACTCACCCTCATGTCATTGCAACCCCACAAGACTTTCTATCTTTTTGATGAAATCTGAGACCTTTCTGTCCCTCTGTTGACAGCTACGCAACTGACACATTGACGCCTCAAAAGGTTCATAAAGAGATCATAAAACTAATCCATGAGTTGAGCGGTTTATTCCAAACTTTCTGAAGACACAATCACTTTATATCATGAACAGATTGAATGGCCATGGCTCTGACAACATTATTTTTTTCCTAGCTTTTTGCTGAACAAAAGATGAAGATAATGCATCTTCCATATTTCCTCTGACCTCTGTATTCTCATTCACGTGTTAACAATTTAAATGAGCTCCTGTCGACTGACACACATTGGGCTCAAGGCATTCATCAGTTAATGTGACTGCCCTCTGCCCCGGGACTCTAGTATCAAAAATAACAATGACCTGGTCATAGACCACTTATCCTCTAAAAGTGTGCAGCATTAACAAATAATACAGTGTCAATATGTGTGCCACTCTTATGCCGTTTTTATTTCTATATGAAGTCTTCCTGTAAGCTTTCCACACCTGTCTTTTGTTCGTTTATGTCATCCCATCTTTTCCCTTGAAAACTGTCATAATTTCTTTAAATAACTAGTGGAAAGCTAGCCTGGATGCCAGACGAACTTAGCCCCGCCCACAAATTTTTTTGCACGGGCAGTTCGGTCTGGACTTGATCCGTAGAGGAGTAATTATGCCCGAACAGAAACTGTTCGGACCAATAAAATTGTCAGGGCGGGCTTTAGACGATGATGGACAGATGATAAACAGTAACGTAATCATCCACGTCATCAAAGGCGCTTGGGTTGAATTTGTTCTAATCCTAAACGGAGAACTTGTTCGTATATGCATTCACCTTTACTATTTCTCTCAGAAATGATGATCATGTTGGTAATTACTCTGTGTATCCTTAAATTCTTTTTTTACAACACCTTGTAACACCTCTTCTTCTAACGTTACTTATTCCAGCGCGCACAGACAGGGTTGCCAAGTTTTTACAGCAAAACTCGCCCAGTTGCTACTCAAAACTAGCTAAAAACAAGCCCAATAGCTTTCTCCGGGGGGTTCTCCGGGAAAAATGGCATTTTGGGGGTAAAATTTGTTATTTTGGCAGCGCTACCTGCTAAAATTCGCATTCCTGGGTCTGTATAACACATAATTGGGGTCGCTTCAACCCGCGGACTTGGCAACACTGTGCAGTTGAGTTCTGTTGACATTTGACAACTAACGTTATGCGTCGCTCCGTTGCTCTGATTGGTTGTAGGTCTATCCAATTGAGGTCTTTCCTGGTTCGGTTTAAACATGCCCCATAATCACAGCACAACGGAGCAGTATCAGACTCATATTCTGACTAGAATTGAGTATGACGACGTCAGGCTAGTGGAAAGCAAGTCTTTATCTTGCTCTTGTGCTGACAGCAGGTGACCAGATGTGGCTCCTGCCATTTTATTAATCCATTAATCAAATGCTGAATGCAAGGGAGTATTTCCTGCTTCAGAAGTAAGAATGTAGGCTATGCATTAGTCTTACAGACACACATACTTGCATTACATATGTTGTAAATGAAAATAACTTTAAATATTTTTTCTTATTATAATACACTACCGTTCAGAAGTTTGTGGTCGGTAAGATTTGTTTTTATGTTATTGAAATAAGTATAAAATATGGCCGTGATGGCAAAGCTAAATTTCGGCATCATTACTCCGGTCTTCAGGGTCACATTATCCTTCAGAAATCATTTTATTATACAGATTTGCTGCTCAAGAAACATTTCTTATTATTATCATCAATGCTGAAAACAGTTGCGATGCTTAATATTTTGTGGAAACATCATACATCTTTTTCAGGATTCTTTGATCAATAGAACAGTTTTTTTAAAGTACCTGAAGTGACTGTAGTTATTACCCATACTATTTAGTACAGAAGCAGCCCATCTTAAAAGTCATCTCACTGATCAGGTTTTGAAGCTCTTTAGTGAAGAATGAGGTGTGGAATGACATTTAGAAAGTGTAAGGCAAGTGTGCTGCTTGTTTAGGCATTTGGGGTTTTCAAGAGGAAAGCGATAATGGCATGGTTCTGCTATTCGAATACAGTATGTTTATTCAGTTCACATGGCATAAATAAACAACTGAGTAATCTAGAAGGAAGACAATAATTTTCACTATAAACTTCCTGTCACTGAGATACTGCTAATAGCTGTCTAATCCTGACACTGCCTCCTCTTTGAACTCTTACAACAAATTCTTCTTCTATGCTTTTACTATTCCTTAATCCCTCCATGTTCAAGCTTGTACTATTCTAAATGACTGCTTAAAATGTATATTACTAGCACTTCGGTCAATGTGTCGTCAATATTGATGCCTCAACATTGCATAGCTTCTGGTTGTGAAACCACAGAGATTTAAATTCCCAAAGAAAAAGGATAACCTTTCACAGGTGAGAATTGTGTTGGTTTGTGTTTTTATATTTATTAACTCAATATTACAGGTTTTTAAACTATGGTAACTTTTGAATGTTGTGTTAGCTAACGCCTTCATTTGTATAAAATCATCAGCTGAAGTCTATTGCAGATAATCATACATGCGCCTAACTACAGGTGAATTGTGTATGGCAGCCCATAGAAACAGCCACTAATGATGGATGTATAAATACGTATATTAATGCTTCTCATGTGTATTGCCTCTTTAAGATCGCTTCATGTGTCCTTCATGTAAGTCACTTTGGAAAAAATCATGGGTTAAATTAATAAATGTTAATGTAAATTAATGTCAACAACTGTGGTGTTTGTTTCTGCATTTCATAAAAGCATGTACTTCCTGATACCATCTCTAAATATTTTATAAATAAGGCTCAATAATTGTGCATTAAAAAACAAACATGAATTTACCTTCACATTTCGGACCCTCACCACTTTGTCCTCCACTTGTACAGCTAACCGTCCTCCATCCAGACTCTCCCTGCAGAACAAAAACAAACAGACTGATATTCAAGACAGAGCACTGCTAAATAAACATTTACAATATAAGCATATTCATTATTTTTTTATAAACTAGTACATTCTTAATAGATGATCGCAGTTAAAACACACTAAAAGATCATTCAGGACACCATCCTGCGGTTTCACAGACAAGGCTTAAGCCTTGTCCAGACTAAAATGCATGCTTGATCTGTTTTAACTGAAAGCAACATAGACTATATTGCCAAAGGTTTTGGGATAACTGCCTTTACATGCACTAACATAAACTTTAATGACATCCCATTCTTAATCCATAGGGTTTAATATGGAGTTGGCCCACCCTTTACAGCTATAACAGCTTCAACTCTTCTGGGAAAGCTTTCCACAAGGTTTAGGAGTGTGTTTATGGGAATTTTTGACCATTCTTTGATGTTAGGCGAGAAGGTCTGGCTCGCAGTCTCCGCTCTAATTCATCCCAAAGGTGTTCTATCGGGTTGAGGTCAGGACTCCAAGTCATGGACCTTGTTTTGTGCACTGGTGCGCAGTCATGTTGGAACAGGAAGGGGCCATCCCCAAACTGTTCCCACAAAGTTGGGAGCATGAAATTGTCCAAAATGCGGCGTGCTTTACACCACTGCATCCGACGCTTTGCATTGCACTTGGTGATGTAAGGCTTGGACACAGCTGCTATTACACCTTTTTAACATTATTAAAAGTGCATACTTAGTTACTGAAACAATCTTTGTCATAGTTGACAGTTTAAACGTTCTTGTTTCCTTTTATTTATTATCAATATCTGAGGTGAATTATCCAATCTTGCTTTCAGTATGGTTATAAAGGGCCTGCAAACTAATATTCATAGTCACATTAGACATTTTTCACATGAAATAAAGCACATAAACAGTACCAGAGTAACAGAGATTATCATTGTCATACTTTGTGTTGTTTCAGCCGCAACATTGCAGAAAAAGAGAAACTGTTTCTAAAATAGGATCATCAAGTATCGCGGCTGGTTGGGACAAAACTTTGATTATGAAACAATACCTTTTAAATCGCATGCAGAGGCGGCACTTGCAATTTGGAAGCCCTTTTCAAAGAAACAGTTGGAGGCCCCCCCATCATTCAGTCAAATCAATTTTTTTTTTAAACGTGTAACGAAATTAATTTAGTTACCTAAATTAATTAAATGATATTGTGATATACCACTGTGTTGCTCTGAGATGCGCTATGGCTCTTTGGATTTGTTTGGAACTATTGTCTTTGGCAAAATCAACTAACATTAACTTCTTGTTTATTGAACTATTGTATGAAATCAATAGGCTATCACATTTGCAATGATGCTATTCGGGATACAGCCCTGTTATAAATATTACAAACAAGAGCTCATACAAGGACATTTTCAACCCATATATCTTGAATTTATTATTAATTTTGGTGTAATTTTTTCCCTAGCCCCTGTTCATTTCCATCATTTTTGAAGGTGCAAGCAGAGGCCCCTTCAGTTGGGAGGCCTGTTTCAAGTGAAACTGGTGAAACTTAGCAAAGGCCACTACTGATCATGTCTCGGCGCCGCGTCACATCTGGTTAGGACATGGTGTGAAAGTGTAAATGCTAAGTTTTGAACAGCAAGCTACCAAGGTCAGAAATTGCCCATTGACAATGTCAAAAATGACCCAGATATTTAAAATATGCAAGCAAAAATTGCTAGAATTCTTCAGTTTTTTACACTATCATTCAAAAGTTTGTTGTATGTATGATTATTTTTAAAGAAATTAACACTTTTGTTTTGCAAGGAGTGATTAAATTGATCAAGTGACAGTAAAGACATTTACAATTTTACACAAATATTTCAATTTTTTTTTGCTGTTTGCTGTTCTTTTAAACTTTCTATTCATCAAAGAATCCTGGAAATAAAATGACTGATGTGCCAAATGGCAAGATTCGTTTCTTCCAAGATAATAGACTTCTTAATTGATATGTAACTTTTTATATTTTTATATTAAATGGTTTCAAACACTCTGGGTGCTTTAATAAATAAATATATATATATATATATATATATATATATATATATATATATTTTTTTTTTAATCCATGTTTATTTGGCTGTGATCGTATCCAGACCCATATTCAGACAGGGCAGTGGAGTGAGAGGCCGGGGGTCTGGAGGATTCCTCTGCACAGCTCTGCGGTGCTGCCTGAGAAGGTCAGGTTCAAATGAAAACAGAGCGCAGAAAAATCCTCCATGAGCTGCACAGCTGAGCTGAAGCAGGTGTGTGCGTGAGCGTGCAGGATATGTGTGTCAGTGTGTGAGAGAGCAGCGAGGACAGCTGTGCAATCTCTCCAGTATCGAGTTCCAGATAAACTGATGCAAGAGAATGAAATCCAGTGTAGGAGCATGGCTGTGTACAAACCTCAAGTCTGACAAATGTGAACAGGCTGGGGAAGGCCTTGCCACTGCATCTTAAAGCTAAAGCGTGTCATTTTCAATTTTACTTTTCCTATCCAGCTCAATGTGCACACACAAACACAACTATAAGCAAATCACTTGTATGTGGACTTTCACACTGTGACTCTGTGGCACTTTCAAAACACTGTCAAGAACGTCAATATCTGGCTCAGTTTGGTGTGAGTTTGGGGTAGAACTACCTGTTTGTTGTTGATTTTATGGAACTGCAAGAAAATAAAAAAGGCTGTATTTAAACTGAGATCAAACATTAACAAGACTTTCAAATAATAATAATAATAATAATAATAATAATTCATAATAGCTCAAACAGTAGAGTATGGCGATAGAAACACCATGGCCATCATGCAGGGCTGTTTCTATCCATTTTGACGCCCTAGGCGAAATCCTTATTGGCGCTCCCAGTCAAATCTTAAAAAGCAACATTGGTATGGCTAATGGCTGTTATTAATTTTAATCTGTATTAACAAATACATACAAATATAATATGAAAATGTAATCTTTATTAACAAATATATTTTGGAAATGTTTCCAAATTATATTTGTAGGCTATATCAGTGTTTCCCAACCTTTTTTCAGTCATGGCTTGGTACCCTTTGAAAATGTTCTCCATTTTGTGGCACCCCCTCGCATACCTTACGCTAGGGTACACATTGCTTACAGTTTGGTTTGTATCATGTTTTTAGGTTCAGTATTTGCTATGTTCAGGGAAAAAAGGGCCACTGTCAAATAAAAATAAAGAAAATAAAAGACACTAATAAAATAAACTATGCTTTTCAGGTTTTTCAGGTACGTCTAACATTAGTATTCAGGTACAGAAATTGATCAAATGTAAAATAGCATTGCATTTTTGACTGTATAAATTAAAGATTAATCCTATTAAACTTACAAAAGCTATTCAATCAAGAGCAGTGAGTGATGTCCTTGTCTTTTGTTGTTTGACATTAAACAGACAGCAGTAAAGGCTACTGCCCCTTTAAGACCTAATGCATGGATATGCGTTGTCTTTCTTGACTGTATAAATTAAAGATTAATCCTATTAAACTTACAAAAGCTATTCAATCAAGAGCAGTGAGTGATGTCCTTGTCTTTTGTTGTTTGACATTAAACAGACAGCAGTAAAGGCTACTGCCCCTTTAAGACCTAATGCATGGATATGCGTTGTCTTTCTTGACTGTATAAAGTTTACTTAAGGCATATAGACTATGTCTGCTAGAATTAGGGATGCACCGATACCACTTTTTTTCAAACCAAGGACAAGTACAAGTACTTATATTTGGGTACTTGCCGATACTGAGTACGAGTACTTAATACCATTACAGTTCTTCTAACAATTTTATTTTCATCAGATGTTTTTCACTTTCTGACTGTAACAAAGTAAATACACAAATTGATGCTGTTGCTGACAATTTAACATTCAACTTCCTAAACAAACATGGCACTGCTGCCCATTTCACATAAATGTAACCTGTACCATTCAGTGGATTCCAGTACCACACAACATAGTAGCAGAACCACTGAATTCAATTATTATATGTTATCATAGCCATACAGCCCTTTTTAGAGATGAAAAGAAGCTTCTCTGCATTATCAGCTATGAGCCTGTTTCTGTTTTCATCTACAATGTGTGACCCTGAGCTAGAGATGTGCGAGACTAGTCGATTAAACGTTAGTGCTGCTGCAAGACGACTTGGAAAATACTAGTCGATAATATTTTTTGGGCACATTTAAGGTTTAGCTTTAAATATATATTTTTAGAAAGGCTATGTTTAAATTACTGTCGCGTTAATGTTATATCTTGAAATTAATATATTATTTTGAAAAGTGTATATCTGCAGCAAAACAAAATCATTTAATTTGACCTCAGGTTTTGCATGCGTTGGTTTTCTCTGGCGCTCGCGGAGGCTTCAGATAAATCTCCACTCGGGTGAAGGAGGATTTTGAAAGCTTACAAAAAACTTTTCCATTTTCTTCCATGTCATGTCAAACTAGTATAACAATTAAGCTTGCTTAGGCTTGTTATAGTACTACCGGGGTTAGGCTAGTCATTGCGCACATCCCTACTAAACAGCCCTTCACTTTCGACAGTCACTACCGAGCGGTATCTGCCTCACGAGCGGTTAAGCTGGGTTTATACTCGCCGCGTCCGCAATAGCACGCTGCAAAAATGACGCCATACTATGGCAGTCGTGCACTTTTATGGCGTTCCGATAGGTTCTTTAATATGACTTTGCAACATGCACTCGTCTCAACGAACGTCTCGTCTGCGTCTGCCGAACGTGACGTCTGCGTCTGCCGAACGTGACGTCTGCGTCTGCCGAACGTGACGTCTGCGTCTGCCTTAAGGGGGTTTCCAGTACATTCTACACAATTAATTCTTTATTATTTTTTCCCTCTGATCTTCAATTGTGTTTTATTAGCAATTAGGTGATTTTACCTTGCTTGTGTAGCTATAGCTTTTTTATTCCAAATACCAAATTTTAATTTACACAAATTATCATATTTAAAAGTTTTGTTTGCCGTTGTTTCTTGTCAACATATCCACAGATACTTATGAAGAACTCATGCTAGAAAAGTTTTTATGTTTTATGTTCATGTTTGTATTCACCACTTGGAGTCTCTTGACCAACACAAAATAATATAGTAAACATTTGGGGTGATTTAGCTAACATAAATAATATTTATAATTTGTAATTTTATAGTTGTAATATTTAGTTTTAGAGTTTCGCCGAAGTTTGATTGACAGTTAACAGAATTATAAAAACAGTTACACCTCCAAATCCCTCCCTATGCCTTATTCCTCAAACTTTGGATAAAAGCTGCAAAATGAATACATGTAAATGTAAAAGAGAAAGACGAGCAGTTCATTATTATTATTTAGCATATAATTTAGCAGAGAATTAACATTTTAGAGCCAGGGATACTCTTTCAATTCTGCCATGGTTGTTATCACACTTAGCAGAGATGATCGATCAGTGCACGTATACTGCTTGAACTAAGACTATAGGCTATAAAGTCTATTTATTGATTGAGTTTCTTAAAATGTAAAAAAAAAAAAAAAAAAAAATTGTAAGCTCTGTTTCATACTAGGCTACTGCTTTGCAAAAGGTCCGTTGTCATTTGTGGACACCAGACTAAACCTTGCAGATGTTTAGTACCTGCAGGAAAAGCAGGGAATCATGTAGGCTACATTGAATTTCTTATTCCTGCTTTTAACATTTATTTCACACTGGTTTTAGTTTTCTTTTTTATAAATCATTACTATACATGAATAAACAATTAAATAAAAATATATGGACACTTTAATTGTTAGGCATTAAAAATATGCAAAATGATTTATTAATCACCTACACATTACCTTTTTAAAAATCTATTTTAAGGTATTTAAGACCTGCACAGGGTGATATCAGTGTTTATGGAAACATCCAAAACCATAAAATGACTGTAAATAGGACTTAACTTTATAATAATACTAATAGAACTTTATAGTTTATACAACTTAATAGATATTATTATTATACATTTTTTAAAAGTGCATTAGCTTCTCATTGATCCACGAGTTAACATTTACAACTCTGTGTGTAAAAATATGAGTTATTATTATGCATTAGTCTGAACAAACCAACTGACGTGCTGATAATGCAATTTCACTCTTTGACAGTAGATGGTGCTTATGGAACAGGAAATATATTGGTTTCCCCGGTAACCTCTGTAAACAAAATAGCTCTGCGTTAATAAACACTACTTTTTTAAGTGTAATTCGTTGAAACTTTCATAAAACCAATTTTTATGTAGCTCAACACAAAGCACTGAATTCGCACTTTCCTGGCACTGAGCTTGTTAAAAAGCTCCACGTTATGTGCTCATTATGCAGAGCTGCCTGCACCTGATCACAATCCATCCGCTCATGCTGCATTTTCCCCACTTCCTCCCCAATCATTTTTGTAATAGCACCATGCTACTCAAAGAAAATGTAGTTCACACTTAATTCAAGAACATCCTTATTTGCCTACCAGAAAGTGCTTTGCTCAAAAAAAATTCTTACAAACAGCATCACACAATGAATTACCTGCAAGGGCCTGCAACTTGCTCAAAATCCTTTAATTTCAAATGTATTTGTCAATAAACATATCTGTGCTATATAACAAGTCCTTGTTCACAAAATAGTAAAAATGTTTAGCCACGTTGTCAATATAACAGTAAACTCAGTATTACCAATACCTGATGTAAACTATAACAATTATTGAAAATGCACAAGACTGGACTTAGTCTATATGGATTATATAAATTTAATATCACAAATGGAAACATTATGAGTGGGCCATGGGAGCCAGGAATGTTTGCATGATAAAAAGTCTTATTATAATACTAGTAAAACCTTCATGACTGCAATTGAACAATAAGCTAAATAAATGAACTGTTCAATAACTAATATGTAAAGCTGAACATTAGGAATAAAAATATGCTGATAACTAAACAATATAGCATAACGAAACACGGCAAATGGTTAATTATGCTGCTATTACGAAAATTAAATAAAGAAATAGGCCTAAAGAAATAATCGACGAACTACAGTAAAATAGCGAGGCATAGGACATAAACTGTTTTGTGTTTATAATAGTTATTGCATGTAGGCTATTATCTCGGATATCAGACATACTATTCTATTAGGCTATATTCTTTATTTGCCAGTAAATGCAATCCTGATCGAGTTGGCGATCACTGTTGTCCAACTAGTGTTGTAGTAGGCTACATTTAAATTATACATGATAAAAACACAATAACAACCCCAATAATAATAATAATAATTATATATATATATATATATATATATATATATATATATATATATATATATATATATATATATATATATATATATATATATATATATATATATATATAGGCCTATAAAGGCTATCAAAAACGTTTCCCCACGTATTATCTTTGTGGGATTAAACAAGAATTCACACACGCATTTACACACTCAAATAAAATCACAGACGCAGACGTCACGGTATAAGCAGACGCAAATGTCACGTTCATTGACAGGAATGAGTGAAGTGAAAGTAAATTGTGCATTCGCTGACACACTGCACTGAGCCGTGTTGAGTAGCGTGTTATACTACGTGTTAGCGAAAAAATTAAATTATAACTTCACTGCTACACGTGAATGACGCGTAACGTCTGAGTGGACACTTCACTGCCACACGTGATTTGCGTGACGTCTGCGTGACGTCTACGTCACGTCTACGCCTCGTCTGCGTCTTAAATTGAATGGAATAAATAGCAGAAAAAAAAAAAAGTTAAGACGTTGAGTGAGACGTTCGTTGAGACGAGTGCATGTTGCAAAGTCATATTAAAGAACCCATCGGAACGCCATACACTTTGAGAGCGCGAGACCCCTTTGCACTTGGCGTGGCGGTGTGCGGGTGTGCACGCCGAATTATGTAACTTTCCACGCTGCTCCGCATCCGAAGATGCGTTGCCATAAAGTGGTATCGGGTGCGGTTGTATGGGGTAGTTTTACGAGTACGAGTACTTGACAACAGTATCGGACCGACACCTGAGTACTGGTATCGGTATCGGTGCATCCCTAGCTAGAATACTCATCAAGATGGACATGTTGACAATGACATACTTTTTGTGTGAGTTTGTCCGTTCAAGAGCAAGACTTGAAAGAGAACTGTGAGAGACGTGTGCGCGCTTTCGGATGAGTGCACAGAGACAAGTTTTCTCACAGCACGCGCGACTTCTCATTCGCTACTTCTAGCACTACATCCGGGTGATGACGATGAAAATTGTCATATTCGAACATACGGCAGCACTCGCATGCATTGAACAAAGTTTACAAAGAGAGAATTATTTGAAAAATTTGAACAAAAAAAAAATATTTGAAGGTCTTTAGTCAGACGGCACCCCGGTTGGGAAACAATGGGCTATATATTGTTAATAAGGATTAACATTAATAACAGTAATACCATTGTGTAGCCACTAGATGCATATAGGCTAGTATATAGGCATATAGGCAAAACCCTATAGCTAAGAAATTGTTCTCAGATATAACTACATAATTATTACATTTTGCATTTGGAATACATGTTTAAATATCAATGACTACTTTTTGTCTTTGTCTATTTTTGTTTAGATGTTTTTTAAACGTTGATTTCAAGTGTCAGTTATTGCATTATTTATAATTAGCAGTCAAACCTATAAAACCTTTTTTTACTGTAAACTACGTACAAAAGCTTGATCATTCACATCAGTAAAAAGAATAAATACTGATTCAGTACGATCTGTTACTCAACGCTTGAGCATCCCCTTTAAATAAGTTAACGTGGCGGGGGCTATGCCCTCTGTGTGACACTGCTCGCATAAAGCACTTTTAGAACTGAATGAATCAATTCAGCATTTTGACACCATCCGTAAAGATGTGTTAAATTACCATTTAAAAGGTTAAATACAATTTAATTATAATAATTTATTTAATATGAAATATTAAAATATTCAGTACATATAATATGTATAACATTATGTGTGTACAGAACTGGCCCAAAGTGATATGATATCCGACCATACAGTTAACGGTAGCCATTGACTTCCTCTACTGTCTGGTTAAAGACATTCTTCAAAATAACTTATTTTGTGTTCAGCAGAAGAAAGAAACTCATACAGGTTTTCGAACAACTTGAGGGTGATGATAAAAAAAAAAAACATTCATTTTTGGGTGAATTATCCCTTTAAGGTATTCTTGGTGGTTGTTTATTGGCCAAAAAAAAAATGTGGGGAAAAAGAAGTCAAAAGAGGACATCCTTATTATACTATATTCCCTTTAAAACCAACTGAATGGCCTATCCAAAACAACCCAGCGACTGCATATACCGGTAAGTACACTAAATACAACTCGGAACACCTCAGCAACTACACAGAAACTCATTAGCAATTAGAACATTTGTACATTGTACATTACAGAAAATGTACAAAATCAAGCTAGTTTTCCAATTGTGTTTGGTGCTGATAAAGCACCAGATATTACACCCCTCATCCATCGAAGGCTGGGAGCTTGTTATGAAGCTTTTAGCTTGTGTATACCATGTGGGTCTGTTTCACTTTGTCAATGATGAATGGAGGCCCTACCCAGCCAGTACCCACAACCACAACAACCTACCTCGCCTGTCAGTGTGTGTGCTCATACTTTTGCCTTGAAATGGTGCATTTTTATAACATAATCAGTGGAAAGAACAAATAACCTCATCGTTATGAGAGCATGTTTACAAACTTGGATTTATGTGCCATTCACACACAATTCCTGCCATTTCCAGCAATGAGCATTACTTTGTTTCCGGCTGAATAGCTGAACACAAAAACAAGTTGTATTTCAAGCATTTGACAAAGCAAAAAGTGCAAAGAGTCAAATGTTTATTATGCGCATGCTCATAAAAACCAACGGCTGCCTATTAAAAAGACCATCTTCATTTGCACAATAGTGACGGAAGGCCATGAAGTCGTCCTTTGTGATTCACGCTTCAGGGGGACTCTTAATGTCAAGGCTAGCAGATACGGCCAAACACACGCACACATCTTTGTGTCTAAATCTGGGAGGAGTTTCTTTACTCCCCTGTCCAGAACCCACATACTGTAGTAATTTGGCTAATGCTGGAGGGTGGGGCAGTGGGCTCTCATGGGGCAAACTCTGTGTTTGAATACCCCCCTTTTAAAAAGTTAAAGAAAAACACATGATTTTGATCTTACCAACACAGCATGCATAACATTGTAATGCAATTTTGTGGACAAGATAAAAACAAGATATTACACTCATAAAGTACCAGATAAACTTTTGGGGGAGGGGTTAAGGGGATTCAAGCAGATTATAGTAAATTTGTCATACACAAAACATATTGATCAATACAATTTAACATGCACTGCATGTACATTATCTCCATTTGTGCATGCTTACGCAGGTATTTTGCTACGCTATGATTTAGTTTTTGTCTCTAAATTTGATGTATGTTAAAACTAGTTATCTATATATTACATTATATACATATGCAACATAATGGGATGTATATGCAGAGATCAAGCAATGTTTTTTTTTTTTTTGAATGGCAGTTAACGTTATTCGTTTCAGCTTATTGGCTGTCAGCGCAGGTCTAAATTATTCCCAGACATAGCAACAGCACCAACAACTCAAGGCTGTTTATGTAATTCATAGGACATCATTCAGCAGTTTATCATGCACTTTTACAATCAATTTCATGTAAGATCCATGAAAGCTGACCGTACCTGGAGTTGAGCGGACGGACTCGAATCGCGACTTTCACGTTTGCCATTCGCTTGACACCGGGCGGTGGGAAACGATGAATTTAAGTTCAGCTGTCCGTTAAAGTCCATTAATGAAATGCCTCCACAGCACTGAATTATCCCGAGCAGAGTGAGGAAACCGAACACATGTTTTTTGGGTCATGTTATTGATATCGTCTACACAATCACAGAGCACATTATGACAAGCCGCGGCCGCAGTTGAACTGCGATAAAACTTCCTGCCGTTTCTCCGGGGCGGGAGGAGAATCCTACTATTACGAAGGCTAGGCTCATGAATATTAACAAAGCAACGTGACGTTAGTTCAATAGTACTTAGTGATTTGCTGAACGAGTGAGTCTACTTTGCATAAGGCGTGGCTTCTAAATATTCGTTATGATTTTTTTTTACTGGTCCCAGTCTTGTGAGCTAAGCCATCGCCATAGTAGGAAATTAGGATAAGAGAAACAAAGACGAAGTGCTCGCCTGAAAGCACACATGAACTGCCTGTTTTATTAAAACCCCGTGAAATTAATATTTTTATTCAGCAGGGACGCATTAACTTGAAACAAAAGTTACAAAGATATTTTTAATATTCCAACATATTTCCTTTTCAAATAAATGCTGTTCTTTTGAACGCTGTTTCAAAATGAATCGGCACAACTGTTTTTTTAAATTGATAAAAATATTGAATGTTTCATGAGAAACAAATTAATATATTCGAATGGTTTCTGAGGTAATAGCTGCATTTGACCAACAATTTCCCATGATTTCAGTTATTACTATTAGGAAAAATTCATGTGACGGATATTGCACCTTCAAATATCTACCTGATGATATTTTAGAGCAGAGTACCTAGAAGCATGGCTACATATGGGTGCTATCCACTTCAGAAATTTACCAACTTCTCCTTGACTTAATGCATTACTCATTTCTATGACTGGCTCCTTTTTTAAAGTTTAAAATGGTCATGAATTGCATAAACAGTATGAGAAACGTGAACACATGAAAGGTACTCACGCACATATACAAAATTCCATTTTATTACATTAGATAGGTTTAGAATTAAACAGATGATAATATTGTCCAACATGAACAAAGTGCAAATTTTTCGCAAATATAGACTATAAGAGGCGTACAAAGAGGTCACCAACACACTCACCAACAAGCAGATAAACATTTAAAACAAATAAATAGAATTTCATGACAAAGGAAGCACAGTGAATGGTCTTTATCATGTTCTACTGTGAGGCTATCAATGACTGGTCGATCAACTCAGCGTTTTTTAGAGCAGCAAATATTCGCCTGGCAACGAACAATAAATCAGACTTTAAAATATTTTTTAAAAATCATATATATTGTAGGTTTAAACATTGTTTCTTTTGTTTAAATATGCATCACTCATTGCCTATTCATACAATAGTGTTTGGCTGGGATTCATGTGTAGAGTTGGTAATGTCGACACACGTATCCCCCTAGTGGTCATTGAGAGACCTGCAGTATGTCCCTGTGGTTTGGCAGTGAAGGCACTGGGAACTGGGTGGTCAGGGAGAGCTGCTGAAACTTCTCTACAGACTCCTACGAGAGCAAACGAGAAAAGCCATCAGACAGCAATTTGTGAGAATTCCAGCTTCAGAATGTCATGTTTTGCAGTCTATAAAATAATGAATTAACAGCATATGCAAGAAGTAATTACCTCTGGCCAAGATAACGCTGACAACTTTGGCCAGTTGGTGCACACTTCCTCTTCTCCTAAAAGATCCCTCTCTATTAACCGTCTTATCAGGAACAGGTAGTCAGTCCTCTGTAAAATTAAAGGTTAAACAACCAACATTTTTGTTGTCAACTAAAACTAGACCTATTTAAAAAAAAAGTTCAGTAATTAAAAAAAAGCTAAAATAAAATAAGAATGTAACAGCTTGGCAAAACTGCATCAACAACAAGTTGATCAGTGGTTTTACCTCACTATCTGTGGCACTACAAATGGCAGTCAGAGTGGGTTCACTGAAGAGAAGGTGCAGAGGTGGAGAGGGAGTCCGAGCCCACAGAACTAAAAACTTTTCCAGAAGAGCAGGTCTCTTGTTCCCTTCGGCTGAAAACACCAGAGGAAGCTCCCCAGATACTGCACATGGAAACAAACCCAAACAGACACAATAGGGTATTAATCATTTTCAGTATTGACTTCATGTACCGTTCTTGGTTTTCCATGAATGATTCTCTCACCAAGTTTGCAGACCAGCTGAACAGTACAACGCAACAGCATCTGCTCGACCACAGGAGAGAGGAGCTAGAAAAAGACCAGGACAAAAGAGAAAATGTGTAAGTAAGGTAAACCGTTCTAAATACAAAATTAAAAACTACTAAAAACATTGAATGATGAGGAATTAAAATAAATAAACGTTGGGGGTGGGGGGTTATCTGATTACTTTTCGGCATCCAAGTGTTTGTCCCACTCTGTCCAGCAGAGACTCAATCCGATGAACAGTGAAAACCTCCTCGTCAGACCTCGGTCCTACAGACACACTCAGAACCTCCTGAAACATGAGACAAAATTATTTAAGATCCGACCGACTTATATTTGAAAATTACTGTAAATGACCTAAGGGTGGCTTATTGCCATCTAGTCTAGGCTGATTAATTGGCCAAATTTCATGATACTGCTGATCATTAATTCCAATTGATTAATTCCAAAATGTACTGATAGTGTCATTAGTATTGACAGTAGTAAACAGTGTTATTTATATACTATTTATATGTTCAGTTTTTTTATTTAACTTTAGTGTTTAAGTTTTAATTTTGTTATGTGCATTTGTCATTTTAATTTTTTTATATATATTTCTAGCTTTTTTTAAATCACGTTTAGTTACTTTAGTACTTCAACAAACTTAATTCTTAGTACTTCAACAAACTTAATTCTTAGTTGCCAAGGCAACATTTCTAAAATTAAGTTTGTCATGTATATTTTAACTTCATTACAATTAACAGAAATGCTATTGTTAATAGCTTTCATTTTAATTAACAATTGAACCACTTCTGATCGCCTTGTTGAAGAATAAAGAAACATTTTATGATTTAGCAAGTTTGACTAATTGTGTGAATTATGATTATGTTTGATTTCAGCAAGTTTGTGGATGTCTCATTTCTCACTATTAAATTTCATTATCAACCACCCCGTTTTAAAACTTTTTTACAACTTGACCAATTACGAATAATCACCTTAACTTCAATCATAACTTCTGATCCCAGAGGAACATTATGGGTGCAGTCTGAAACACATGAGGACCCAGCACTGAGCTCTGAGGCACTCCTCTGGACCTGCTGACTCTTGCTTGATCCCTCGCCCTCTTCAGCATCGAAACTGAAGGTGGAAGGCACACTCTTCATCACCCTCTCAAATGCACTCTTCCACTCTCTCTTTAGCAGTGCTAAGGAAGATATTCAAACAGGAATATTTCAGATCCTTATATTAAGAAAAAGACATCTAAAAGTCTAAATGGAGAATTTGTCATTTTTAAAATGTCAATAAAATTTAGCTTCATTACTTGTGATGTTGGATGACAGCCAGCTGCAAGCCTTTTCTGTAGCCAAACGAGTGGTGATGCTCTCAGCTGTGGTCAGGACCTAAACCACACCACAAAAATTATTATCTCCAAGTAAATTAATGATGATCTTGAAGCCTTTTTCTAAAATTAACCATGAAATGAGACGACAAACAAGAGCATCACTGTACAGCAAATTTCCACCCAAGATAAACACTGTTTTTGAGCATCTCTATTTTGTGTCTATCATCTCTATAAGTGGTTTGAATGAATAAAGAGTGAAAGTTTAACTCACAGAAGAAGAGGTCTCCAGAGGAAGAAGAACTCTGACCGCTCCAGGGGCATTCTCACTGCAGAACCTATCATGAGAGATGTGATTAGTCCAAAACATGTCCAACATGTACATGTAATGAGAGAAGAGAGCTGCTGACCTGGTGGCTCTCTCCAGAGTCTGCATGCCTGCGTCACACAGCTGAGCACAGATAGAATCATTTAGTTTGGCAGTGTTGACACCCTCCAAACCCAAACGATCTCTAAGAGTTTTCTCTCCACCCTTCACAAGCTCCAACACAAGCGTAGCCCTGCCACACAAAGAGTTAGAAAAATATTAAATTAAATGCAAATTCAAATTGATTTACATGGACTAATGTGCAGAAAAGGTTAATAAAAAAAAAAGTGACAAAATGGTGGGCGACTGACTTAATGTGTTTAACACAGTTGGAACCAACTCTCTCAGCAACAAACTCTACAGTGCGTCTGAGAGATGGGGGCTGGTTGTGAAAAAAGGCCTGTTCCAAATCGACCTGTTAAAACACATGGAAAAAAACATGGATGGCCGCACATGGACGACATGATCTCAATTATTCAACAAATGGAAGGCATTTGCTTGCAGTGTACCTGAAGTTTCTGTTGTGAACGGGTGATGGAGGGTCCCCTCAGTTCTGCAGATGTGGGGGTGATCTTGCGAATCAAGCCTCCGCTCTTGGAAGTGCTACCAGCCACAAAAGCAGCAAGAAGTTTACGAAACTCCCCTGAAAAAAGAATGCCGTAAAGGTACCTCAATCATCTTAGCCTGGTAAAAGACATAGTCAAGACATTTTTTCTAAACAGTACGCTCTCACCTAAATATGGACAGCAAGTTAAGAGAAGCTGTTGGTCCACTAATGGGAGGGTGTCCTGAAAAGAAAATATACAGTATTGGTATTATACACATTGTGGGGAAAAAGGAAAAAGAAAAGAAATAAACATCTATCCTTAAAAGGAAACAGCTAAATGTATCCAGAGCAGAAGATCCGTGATCCACTAACCAGCCCCTGAGAGCTTGTATTATTCTCCAGTTCCTTGATTTCTTCCTTTAGATCTGTGCCGAAGAAGAGATCTTCTGGGAAGATTGGGATCTAAAAGAGGGACAGTAACAGAAAGATTTGACAGGTTCATAACCAATCTCTTTGTCCAGGCTGCATAATTTGGTCAATTGCAATTTGATGATATTTTTATTTTTTAATTTAATTGAAAAAGGCATAATTAAGTCCTGTTTAGCCCATTGTCTGCTGTTATTTACCAAACCCTGCAATCTCTATGGCATGGTATGATGTTTCAGAAGTACATTTGTCCAATTGCAAACAAACCAGGTCACATTGATGGTGCCCATCTGCAACAGTTTTTACAGAGTAGCAATAGTATTCTGCCTGGTGTTTAATTTTAAGCCCCACTGAAAATGAGAAATCTCACCTGGAAGAGCCATCCCAAAACTGCCACCATGAGCAGCTGATTCATGTAACACATCTCCTCTCCTCGACCCAATATCATCCCCCTGAAACACACACACATAAGCATAATTAACTGCACAATCTCACAAAAAGATAATCTTTGACGTGCATGTGATAAACTCACTTGTAGATCTGGAGCAAAAGGCACAGAGCAGTCCTGTAACAAGGCAGAAATGGGCCAATATAATCCAGCATGGACAGAAACTCCACAATCCAGGGCACTGTAAGAATGGTGCGTCTTCGATACACTGAACATCTCAACACTGCACACACATCCAGCACTGGAGAACTCTGACAGAAAAACAGATTAGGTCCTGAAGAACACATAACTTGCCAACAAAATAACAAAATATGGCCTTCATAGAATGTGTACCTTGCTTCGCAGAGTGATTGCAGTGTCCTGTATGTCTCTTGATGGCAGCTCAGAGGACTGGTAAGGCAGAAAAGAGATGAAGCCCAAAAACTTGGCCAGAAGTCGTGCCGTGAGAAGCACAGAGGAGAAACGTTGCTTCTCATCCTGAAACAAAGAGCCCACAAGAGCCCACAAGAGTTGTGTTTTAAACCCATTCAAATCCTTGGATTACGTTGGAGTGCTTGAATATTTTACTTTCTGGTCTAACCTGTTGCTCCATGTCTCCATCACCGGTCTCGTCTCCCCGGGCAGAGCTGGCGTCTGGACCAAGAATGGACACCTCGTCTAACTTCAGCAGCTGCTGACACAGCCCATCTTTCAGGTGCTGGTTCAACTGACAGCTAGAACAAAGATTACAGGAATTAGAGCACCTAATGCCACCCACCTCTCATTCACTCCGGTGTTGGTGTGACAGGTCTGAATTTCACACAGGATTGCAGTTGCACATAATTCTACTCATTCCCGCAGATTTCACACTCACATCTGAAGCGCACACCCATACAGTAATATAAATCCGCCTCTGACATACATACTTTTCCCAGCTTATTAATGGTCACAAACACTCAAAAATGTCACAATGCCCATCTTGGTGACTATTAACGTAAACACAGTCACAGTCGTAAACAGTTCAGGAAGAATGTGTAACAGTAACAGTATTTTGGATCCATGCGTGTCAGGTCTTAAGGGACAGCAGCCGATGTTACTCAAAACACACAAAGTCAAATGATCACTTACTGCTCTTTACTGATTAACTGATTACTGTGTAACTTTAATGGATTCATCTGTATTTAATTTTTACAATGAAGATTATCCAATGTCATTTTAAATTTGACAATTCTTTTTTTAATTCAGTTTCTTACCTGAATACTACTGTTAGACCTACATGAAAAAAATAGACTGCTTTATTTCATTTGTATATTTATTATATTGTATTTGTGCTATTGCTAGTAATTTGTTTATTTGTTACTTATTTTATTACTGTTTACTTGTCTTTTTAAATTCCATTTACTATTTGAAATCAAGTTTCCTTGTGCTGTGTGTAAGCTATTGAAACAAAAACTTCCCCCCCATTGTAAAAAATACATTTGAGTTAACAAATATTTGTGAGATAATTGTAATGATAATTGATCAACGTTTATATATAAAAAGAAAATGCTTAAAAGCTTTACCATATAAACTGATCTCTTCAGAAGAAATTTGAGATTGCCTAGACTTTCAATAGATGGACGAAAAAGAGAAATAATAATACAAATATCTATTTGACAATATATGCAGCGTTTTTCCCCCATGGTATCGAAAATGGTATTGAATATCGATACTTTTCCAGGTATCGTATCAAAGTCAGAAATTCCAGTATCGTGACAACACTATTAAAGATATCACAAACTATCAAACAGCACAACTGTTTTCAACCGATATGAATAAGAACAGTTTCTTAAGGAGCATATCAGAATGATTTGTGAAGGATCATGTGACACTGAAGACAGGAGTAATGAGATATATATTTATTTATTTAAAAAAAAATTTTTTTTACAAACACTCAAAATTCATCTATATATATATATATATATATATATATATATATATATATATATATATATATATATATATATATATATATATATATATATATATATATATATATATATATATATATAGTTATAATAAATTTTTTTAAAATAAATAAATAAATATAAATAAAAAATTTATATCGCGAGACTCTTATCGGGCGATAAAAAAAAATATCGCTGTTAATCTATTCTCAAAGTTGGGTTGGGAGCTGGGTCTATACTAAGCAAGCTATGATGACTTTCACCTTGATATTTTAGCGCGGATGTACACCTAGCCGAATTGCACTGTAGGGGGCGAGAGAACGAGTCTTCGAACCTGTGTGTATGCCTACTAGTGATGTCAAAAATATTGATATTTCGCTATGTATCGATACTGAAATATCTGAAACGATACAATACTCATTTTCTACAGTATCGATATCAGCTGCGCTCTCCTCTCTTATTCCGACCGACAGTGAGTTGACACGCACCCGCCTCCTCTCATTCAGTCAGTTTAATCCTCTGAATATTGCGAACGAGTGTTCTGCTGGACTTTTGTTAGTATTGGTGTGACCGGTCTGAATTTCACGCGGGGTTGCACATATCGTTAATTCTACCAATTCCCACAGATTTCGGGCTCGCATCTGAAGTGCCTCTGACATACAAGTACAAAAATGAGCTCTTTTTTCCAGCTTATTAATGGTCAAATACACTCAAAAATGTCTCAATGCCCATCTTGGTGAGTTTTAAAGTAAACACAGTCGTAACCAGCTCACATCTCACTGCAAATAAGTATTTGAACACCTGTCTTTCAGCTAGAATTCTGACCCTCAAAGACCTGTTAGTCTGCCTTTAAAATGTCCACCTCCACTACATTTATTATCCTAAATTAGATGCACCTGTTTTGAGGTCATTAGCTGCATAAAGACACCTGTCCACCCCATACAATCAGTAAGAATCCAACTACTAACATGGCCAAGACCAAAGAGCTGTCCAAAGACACTAGAGACAAAATTGTACACCTCCACAAGGCTGGAAAGGGCTACGGAGAAATTGCCAAGCAGCTTGGTGAAAAAAGGTCCACTGTTGGAGCAATCATTAGAAAATGGAAGCTAAACATGACTGTCAATCTCCCTCGGACTAGGGCTCCATGCAAGATCTCACCTCGTGGGGTCTCAATGATCCTAAGAAAGGTGAGAAATCAGCCCAGAACTACATGGGAGGAGCTGATCAATGACCTGAAAAGAGACGTCATGGTTTGAAATCATGCATGGCACAGAAGGTTCCCCTGCTTAAACCAGCACATGTCAAGGCCCATCTTAAGTTTGCCAATGACCATTTGGATGATCTAGAGGAGTCATGGGAGAAAGTCATGTGGTCAGATGAGACCAAAATAGAACCTTTTGGTCATAATTCCACTAAATGTGTTTGGAGGAAGAAGAATGATGAGTACCATCCCTACTGTGAAGCATGGGGGTGGTAGCATCATGCTTTGGGGGTGTTTTTCTGCACATGGGACAGGGCGACTGCACTGTATTAAGGAGAGGATGATCGGGGCCATGTATTACGAGATTTTGGGGAACAACCTCCTTCCCTCAGTTAGAGCATTGAAGATGGGTCGAGGCTGGGTCTTCCAACATGACAATGACCCGAAGCACACAGCCAGGATAACCTGTGGCTCTGTAAGAAGCATATCAAGGTTCTGGCGTGGCCTAGCCAGTCTCCAGACCTAAACCCAATAGAGAATCTTTGGAGGGAGCTCAAACTCTGTGTTTCTAAGCGACAGGCCAGAAACCTGACTGATCTAGAGAAGATCTGTGTGGAGCCAAAATCCCTCCTGCAGTGTGTGCAAACCTGGTGAAAAACTACAGGAAACGTTTGACCTCTGTAATTGTAAACAAAGGCTACTGTACCAAATATTAACATTGATTTTCTCAGGTGTTCAAATACTTATTTGCAGCTGTATCATACAAATAAATAGTTTTAAAAAATCATACATTGTGATTTCTGGATTTTTTTTTTTAGATTATGTCTCTCACAGTGGACATGCACCTACGATGACAATTTCAGACCCCTCCATGATTTCTAAGTGGGAGAACTTGCAAAATAGCAGGGTGTTCAAATACTTATTTTCCTTACTGTATATATAACATTATGTAAACACAAACCTTTAAATTAGATACGATTAATCGATTTGACAGCACTATTTGAAAAATTCAAATAGAAAACAATACAATTTTTATTAATATTTCACAATAGTCGTGACTCATGTTACCGCATTTATGATTAAATAAATGCAGCCTCGGCGAGTATTTTGTCTGTGATTTTGCTGTTCTGTAATGTAAATAAATATCTATATCTAAATATCTTATCTATCTATTTAAACAAAGGGAAAAGCACTTGGATGAGTCCTGCGCACTTCCTGTTTCAACAGAAAATGTCTACACAGGAAAGTAAACTGCACTCAAACGAATTCATACAGCTGGAGCAGGACTTGCAAAGCTTAAATTATGACATCATGAAAGCATACATTTCAAATGTAAAAGACCAATGAGGCCTGCGGCTACAACATTTACCAGCTGGCTGTCTGAAGGAAGCCCTTGAAGAACTCCTGATGGCCAGGAAAGGAAGGTGGAGGGCAAGGACCAATGAGTCCCTGAGGCTGGACCAGACGCTGTTGCAGGCGCTTCAGACGACCCAGGCTGTCTGCCCCCAGCATGCCCAGCAGATCAGCGTCAGGAGCGTCACTAGAGGAGCCCAGCACGCAAGGGCTCTTACACATCTAGAAAAAGAGATGAGAGAATATAAAAGGGACAGATGGAGAATAAGAGGAAATGTGAAGAAAATCAGTCATTTTGGCTCACCTGGATCAGCTGCTTCTGGAAAAGTCTGGCAAAGTGAGAATGGCTTCCTGCTGCTGTAAGCTGACTGGCCATTATCCTGTGGGTATAAATGATAACATTTTACATTTGGAAACACAATCAAAATGATTGAGGGAGGATATGTATATCAATCATATAAAAAGAGCAAAGAATATACTATTCGTTTTTTACTATAAAATGTCCCTTTTAAAACAAACAAAAACACACCTGACTCTATTGCCTAATGCTGCCTCAAAATCCCAGCCAGGCTCCTTATGAGAGTCCTCCCATTCTCTGATCAACCCGTAAAAAACATCCCTACAACAGAAGCAGAAAAAAAAACACAAAAAAAAAAACATGAACCATATATACCCAGGCAACAAAACTGCTAAATTACCTGAAATATCACATATTTGAAACATATTTATGGTGTTCATTGTACCTCTGCTTTTTAAATGTGTGGAAGGCCCTGTCGCTGCTAAAATTGGAGCGGTTATCTGTGGCGGCCTGGAATGGTACTGAATGAACAAACAAGGGTGGACTGGGGAGCACCTGAGAAAGTGAGGACATTATTCAGCATGAGATTTCAAAGGTTACTTATTGGTTGCTTTTAAACTAATGCTTACTTTAGCTGTGCAGTTGTCCTGAGCTTGTGCCAGGCGATCTCTGAGGGAAGAGGAAAAAGCCCCCACCCTCTCATTCTCAGAGAGAAGCCGCAGAGTGCATTTGTCCAGGTGTGACACCAACCTGATGAACGGATAAGACAGTAAGTCAGGCACACTGAATCTGTTCTGAAGCAGTAAGCAGTAATGAAACTATAATCAGACTTACTCAAACTGATTCTCCAACACTTTCACAGAAAAATACACACAGTTGTGGACATTTCCCAGGTAAGTTTTCTCCAAAACATCTTCAAGACCATAAATGAAAAGGACAATCAGGACATGACCAAATTAATCATTTTGAGATTGACTCATGCTTCTTAGATGTTTATTCTGGATTTGAGGATGTGTTCAGCTAAAAACAAAAACAGAATCCCCCTGCATGAAAATCATATTGTAACTGTTTTGTTCTATTCCACTATGGAGCCCATTCAACACGACAACAACATTATAAATATATCATTATTTATTTTATATTATTATTAATTATTATTACTAATACAAATATATTTATTTTATTAATTTATACAAAATTCAAACATTACTAATACTTTATTACATTATTACTAATTTACTATTATTAATACTGTAAAATAAATTTAATATTTAAGAATTTTATTTTACAGTAAAATAAAAAAAGGCAAGAAAAATACAAAAAATGAACATAAATGTTTTAGCTAATTTCACTTCCAGTGCAGAATAATGCACAACTAATGCATTTTTAAAGCTGTGCTCTACTAGGTTTATGCTGACAGCAGGATTATGAAACGATTCATCTTCATGACATCTCTTCAGCATGATTTAACATGCAAGCGTCGTCGAAAGAATTAAAGGATTAAATAAGCTTTTAAATACTGACATACCTGGACTATATTCACACACACTGATTCCTTCCTCTGCAGATTCAGAGACAGACACGCCACGAGATGTCAGGAGCTGCAGCACGAAGAACAGCTCCAGGAAAACACACGGAACCAGATTCTCTACAAGCAAAATGCATTTAAACTTAAAACAGACGTATCAAACGTATGCATGCGTGTACACTTACGTCGTTCAAAATTGTATGGCTGGCAAGAGTCTTAAAGGGTTAGTTCATCCAAAAATTAAAATACCGTATTTCCTCAAATAAAAGCCGGGGCCTTTATTTACCTGAACTGCAGAAGGTCACCGGCTTTTATTTGAAGCAGGCTTTTATTAGGGGCAGGCCTGTATTTCGAATTCCATCTATTTGAAAAAAATAATTGTTTTAAATAAACCGTTTTAAATGAAAAGCGATAGCGACATATAACTGCTCCAGAGGACAGATATCATCAGGGGCGCGGGAAGTGGGGTGGTTTCAAAGGATTGCAAATGTAATGCAAATTTTTGTTCATTTTTAGAATTTAATCATTTATTTGTAATAAACATTTTAAGTGGCCCATTAAAAAGTATTATTTATAAGTTGAATTGTGTTTTTAAAACATACATGGTCATATTGTGACTGTTGCGGTGTGTGCATAGAGCTGTAATATTTCCTCCAAAATTTCCTCCTCGTGTTTTATAGACTCGATATAAACTCTATAATTTTGTTATTTTACTAACCCAACTAATGTGCTTTCTATATTCCACATGAGGGGAAAAAAAAGCTTCCTGCCACTTAAGAGTTGTGTTCCTTTAAGCACTTTTTATTTTAATATATATCTCTTTACATAAATATTATTTTCTACTTAAAAAAAACCCTATAATTTTGTTATTTTTCTTACCCAGCTAATGCGCACACTTTTTTCAATCCGTTACGGAGCTATTCAATTTTGATTTTGCTTATTGTTTTTTAAATGTTTGTTCGTGTTGTTCAAATGACCACTTTACAATATTTCAATAACATCATTTATTTTGAAGCCTATGCTGTTTTCTTGTACAAAATAAAATATTTTAAGTTAAATGCAGAGTAAGATGTGTAAAAAAGACAAGAGGCTAAGAGATTGTCAAGATCAATAATTGTGTAGCCTGCCTGACACGGTATTTTCACAGACTAACACACATCACATCTCTCATAGACTACAGCATTTAAAATAGCATATATGCATCAGTTATATTCTCAATTTAATTTACAGAGCAATCCCTGCAAAGTGTTTAGGTTAAGTGTAGAAGAGACCAGGATTAGTGTGCGTCGCACTCGCAATGGTCACGATGGTTTAGCTCCTTCGGCACAACCCTACTGTACATTACGCTGAACTTGAATGCACATGAAATGAAAGAAAATCATTTTTCCCCAGCCTTTATTTGTTTGTGCTGGCCACGCCCCCGGCCACTATCAGAGGCCCAGTGTTTAATTGACTACAGGCTTTTATTTGAGGAAATACAGTAAGCCCATAATTTACACTCTCAAGTCATCCTAGGTGTATATGACATTCTTCTTTCAGACAAATAAAATTGGAGTTATATTAAAAAAGTCCTGGCTAATCCAAGCTTTATAAATGGCACTGACTTGATGGGTCGTTTTTGAAGTCCATAAAAGTGCATCTATCCATCATATAACTGCTCCAAACAGCTCTGGGGTTTTTTGTAAGAAATATAAAATATCTAGCTTCCGGTGGACCGCCTTCCTTATTCAACTTACAAAAAAAGCGTAAGTGGCGTGACGATGCGCAAGTGGTTTTACCTGCGAAAGATGTTATACTTTCTTCGAAAGTTGAATACGGAAGCTAGATATTTTACTTTATAAAGTTTTAAATATGGATAATTTTCTTACACAAACCTATTCCTTCACTTCACAAGGCCGGGTTAGTTCACCCAAAAATGAAAATTCTGTCGTTAATTACTTACCCACATGTCGTTCGACACACGTAAGAATAATTTTTGTGCGCAAAATAAACCTAAATAACGACTTATATAGTGATGACGGATTTCACAACACTGCATCATGAAGCTTTGAGGCGTTATGAATCAGCGAACTAAAAAAACTATTCTTGTCGCTTCTTAAAGTTATTGTAGAACCACTGTAGTGAGATGGACTTTGTAACGACGTCTTTGGTACCTTTTATGGGTCTTGAGAGTGTAAAGAACCAGGGCTCTGAACCGGTTCAAGGAACGGAAACGAAAACCGGAAACGAACGAAATTTTAAGAGGAACAAAAACGGAAACGCAATCAAAATCAATTTGAATCGTTCTGAACAGAAACGTTAATTTGAAATTACCATTAACCGGTTAATAACGTTATTTTATCGTTTTCTTTAATATTTTAATTTGGCAGTGACCAATCATGAAATGAGTAGTACAGCATGTGACGTTGACGGATCAAGCGTGAGTGAAATGCCCGCGCACCATCATCTATGAATCTACCGGTCAGTGTGAGCGCGCATTTTCATGCCTCATGTACATTTCTTTCCCCGCTGAGGTCTACAATGAATGTGCAGGTATTGGAGGACATTCTTTTCGAACGTTTAAATAAGCAGTACGGACTTTAAGCTCAAATAGACTGATTTAGGATAGTTTATGGATTCCGTTTAAGCCTATCCAAGTAGGCTATAGCATCTATCAAACATTTTTCCTATAGTCTTTCAGATTGCCAATACAGGACAGGTCAATGTTTTCTATATAGACGGTTGATGCTTCGTATTAAATGGCATGTTATATTGCATTAAATGCAAGCTTTATTAGCTGACTGAATTTGATTATGTGATGCAAGAACGTGTTGCGCAGTGTTTGCTTTGAAATTAGCAGTTGACGGTGCATTAAAAGAGCAATGGTTATCCAGTTTATTTATTCTTTATTCATGCATTTTTTAAAACAAGTCGTGTTGAAAAAAAGTTATGTACAAAGAATGTTATCACTCTTCTGAAAATAATTCGGCATTAGAGGCCACTTTCGATTGTCTAACGCTCCATTAAAACAGGTCCGCTGTTTATGCCTTGTAATTAATGCATGTATTTCTGGTTTTAAAAATGTTATTAAATAAATATTCAAGTTGAATTACCATGTGTTATATTATTATTGAGTGAAAATAAGTCTATTTATACATATTTGTTTAAAATGTATACATATTTGTTTAAAGTATAGGCTTAATTAAATAACGTTATTAACCGGTATTTTTTCATATCAAACCGTTTTCGGAACAGTAATGTTTATTGAGGAACGCAAAAACCGAAACGCTATAATATCGATTCTGCTCGGAGTGAACCGATTGATATTTTTTTCCGTTTTTAAGCCCTGTAAAGAACATTGTGCCAATGGAGGCCTTTCTGAGCCATCGGATTTCAACTAAAATATCTTCATTTGTGTTCCGAAGATGAACGGAGGTCTTACGGGTGTCAAACGACATGAGGGTAAGTAATTAATGACAGAATTTTCATTTTTGGGTGAACTAACCCTTTAACCCCCCGGAGCTGTGTGAATTACTTGTATACCTTATACTTTATTACTATAATGCTTGAATTAACCAGGACATTTTTTAATATAACTGATTGTATTCGCCTGAAAGAAGAATGCCATATACACCTAGGATGGCTTGAGGGTGAGTACATTTTTGGGTGAACTATCCCTTTAAGGCCCATTCACACCATGAACGATAACTATAAAGACAACTTTATTCGAAAGCATGGGCAGCAGTTTTGACCTCTGCTGCTTTAAATGGTAAAGCTTTTTAAAGCTGGTGGATTCTGATTGGCTTTTTATCATTCATCAGCTGGAAAAAAAATTGTTCTGAAAGTGATTTCAACAATATTGTTTCTCTGTGCTGTTATTTTTATAGTTGTGGTGTGGGGTGCTATACTTCATATTTAGAATTTTTTTAGAACTATATCTTTATCGTTAACGTCCTTGGTGTGAACAAGCCTTTATGCTCACCAAGGCTGCATTTATATGATCAAAAACACAAAAAAGAAAGTAATATTATGAAATAATATTACAATTGTATTTTAATATATTTTAAAATGTTATTTATTCTTGGTATGGAATAGAAAGTTCAAAAGAAAATATATTTTGTAAATGTAAAAGTCTTGTTTCTACTGTCACTTTCTTTTCAGTATACAGCACCCTCTGCAGGCCACTTACCGGAAATGCAGGTACAATACAGCTCTGCTAAGAGATCCAACTCTGATTTCTGTGTAACTTTGTCAGGGTCAGGGCAAGGTGACTGGGGGTCAGGGGTCACTTTTGACCCCTGCCTGTGCACTGATTTGGTTGGGGTACAAATGGCAGGGGTGGTTTTCATTGGGGAGCTGGTCTGCTGGGCAAGTTTAGACCTAGAGAAGATGAGATGGCAAATGATGACAGAACCACAGGGATATGATTCAAAGTGAACATAACCCAACATACCTTTCTCTCCTGAGCAACTCTCTCTCTTCCTGCAGACTGAGAGGACTGCCACTGGTCAGTTTGGCTCCAACGCTCTCTGGTATGGTAGGGGGGCTGGCAGGCAGACTGAGTGGGGTGGACGTGAAGCAGCTCTTGGGTTTAGAGTTAGGCCGCTCTGCACTTACAGGAGTTGGGTTAATTCTCCGTGAAGGTTTGGTTGGTCTGGAAAAAGTTGCAGAAAGGTTTAATTTGATCTTTCATATTACATTAACCATGAAAATTTCAATGAATATACACTTGCATCACTAACTGAAACATTCAAAACATAATACAACAAAAATACAAAGAGGATCTAAATGGCTTTATTAGTAGGGTCAAAGATTTTCTGTGATAATTGATGTATATTTGATTAAAACAGCTTACAAACAAATATAGGGTGCGACTTGATTTTGTCCACTGAGAACTGACTGGATCGTTGATGTTTGCTAATTGCTGTAATTGCTATAATTGCGAGAGATTATTGTCCAGCTTGATGCACACATCAGAGAATAAAAGTTTATGACGAAAGGGGTCGTATTGTTTTTTGCTCACAATTTAATGCATATGATAGATATATATATACACACACACACACACAAATCATTTGTAATAAATATAGCAAAACTCCATTCAATTTTTTTTATTTAAATTTTTAAGGTCCCGTTCTTGTGATCCCACTGTTCAAACTTTAGTTAGTGTGTAATGTTGCTGTTAGAGCATAAATAATACCTGTAAAATTATAAAGCTCAAAGTTCAATGCCAAGCGAGATATTTTATTTAACAGAAGTTCCCTTTCAAAGCCTACAGCGAACGGCCGGCTTGGACTACATCCTGGTACAGCCTTCATAAATGACGTCAGTAGAACAGTAGAACAGACTAACCTCCGCCCACAAGACTACGTGAAAAAAGGGGGCGTGGTCTTGTTGCTGTCCCACGTGGAGAAGAGGACGGTCGCGTGGAGAAAAGGAAGTGTTGCGTTTGAGTGTGTTTGTCGCCATGTCGTCGAGACGCTGTTATTTTCATCCCGGAGTCAAATCACCTTTGTTTGGCTTTCCCAGGGACGCTGTAGAGATCATTAAGCGCATATATCTCCCGTTAAGAGGCGTGACCTTTCCACGTGCGCTAAGCTGCTGTCGAATCACAACACAGGAACCGTGCCACGTTTGCTAAGATGCGGTCAAATCACAACACGGGAACCGCTGGCACAATCAGAACTCGTTACGTATTTCTGAAGGAGGGACTTCATAGAATAAAGGAAGTCATCAGCCGTTTTTAGGACAGTGAAAACAGCGGTATACAGATAAGTAAATTGTGTTAAAAATACTGTTTTTTTTACACGCGAAACATGAACACGTTATATTGCACACTGTAAACACAATCAAAGCTTCAAAAGAACACGAAGAACGGGACCTTTAATTTCATGGTCAATTCATACATGCAATGACTTGAATACACCTCTACAACATGTTAATTAAATATAATAAAAAGCTATATATTGTTTTAATATTTAAATATTGCTTGGGGGCATAATATAAAAATGTCAACTGTCCTGATATTATAATGAAGAAATAAACAATGAAAACAAAAACAATATTTATGGATTTCTTTAAACAAAACTGCTTCAAAATAACCAAACTGGAAATTATACAATAGCAGACTCTCATGCCTGTGTAAAAAGGGTCAGATCATTTTACCTATTCTATAACCAAAACAGTTATTAATTATAAACAAACTACTCATAATTCAAATGTGATTTTATTTTTAAATAAATTATGTTTTATTATATAATATACATATACTTATTTGCCACAATGTTTTCATGAATTTATTTTATTGTCAATAAGTGAGCTTGAAAATTGTACAAAGTTTTTCAAAACCAATTTGAACCTATGAATTAAATTCTAAGACTTCGGCACGTGTTTTTTTATGTGGACGCAATTTTGTTTCTCTTATATTTGCCCTATTGGTTTGCGTTCTGGAGCCAGAGCCTGCCACGAATCGGACGCGTGTTTCCACAGACTTGAGGAACGAATGGTGACGTAATTAGGGCCCGAGGACCCTATTGGAATTGTTTGCTATGTGTTGTTTACCTGATTGTAACCAGTCTAAAACAACATTGCGCATCCCGGGTTTTGTGCACATTTGCTGTTCTAGTAAAATTAGTAGCTTGCATAAACTGCCTGTACTATCATCTGTCCTATTCAAAGATAAATTGAAATTGAAACCGTTGATTCACTCACTCTCTTGCGCAGCATAGTTTTCATAAAGAGCAATGCAGTGCAAAGTTATTAGATTGCTCAACGAGACAGTGGAAGCATTTATCAGCCCCCTGCTTGTAGTATTTGAGAGCATGTAGTATTTAGGGCTGGAGTTGGAACGATCTTTCTGGAAAACGGGTATGATTCATCACTTACACTGGTGAAGACTGGACGGCACCCATTGGAGGAAAGTCTTCCAAATTATTGAAGTTGAGCTGCACCTGTGTTGGAGGTGAAACTGGTTCAATCCTAGCCACACCTTTACCCCTCCTGCCACCTCCTTCCCAGCGACCTTCCTCCGACACAGCAACGCGAGTTCCAGCCTGTCGGCCAGACGTGCACCCCCCAAACCCCCCACTCCTCCTGCGACCTTTGTGCTGCTGTGCGGAGGGGCTGGGCTGGATCTCTGGAGGTGACGTCATGAAATCACCAAGATTGGCACGCTGGGCGGAGCGGCGCTCAGAGGGGGTGTTGCGGGGAGCAGGGCTCCAGACCGAGCTGAAGGAAGGGCTGCTGAAGGCGCTGACGCCACTCAAACAATGAGATCCAGGTAATGGGGTCTCCAGGTCATTCCTCACACCCACCGGGGACATAGATGGGGCAGGAGAGAAAAGCTGGACTCGACTGGCACTGCGCAGACCCTGAACTGGAGTGGATTTGTTGCCTCTCCGCTCAGAAGAGTGATGAGTCCTGACAGATTTGGAGGTGCTGGGGGTCTTGGCAGGTGTGGTGGGGCCATGGGTCAAAGTCTGACTGCTCTGCTCTCGCAAAAAATTCAAAAGAAAAGGCACAAACTCCTCTTTGCTAACCCTGAATAGAAAGTCTTGGGATTCACAAACCTGTCAAAACAAAGAGAAACATCTAGTTAAATCATGAAAACAAATTTAAACTTTAAAATTGAGCATAACAGATGAAACTTTAGTCTGGCAAAACAAGTAATTTCTCAGCAAAAGAAATTATATATATTTTTTTTCTTAATATTTTCTTAAGTATTTGTAATACTTCAAATTATGCATGAAGTATTACACTGCCTTAAAGTTCTCTTATCACAGCAAAAAAAAAAAAAAAAAGCATTTTATTTTTACATTTATGTGTGAAATATAACCCAAACATCTGTTTAACATTATATTATTGTTATTAACTGAAACTAAAACTATTAATTATTTGTCTACAGTAATTGAAATAAAGCTGAAATAACAAAATAAATAAATGTCGCCTTGGCAACTAGGCTAAATGAAATTAAATAGTCTAAAATGAAGTACTAAAATGACTAAAACTGGAAAAAATAAAGCTAAACATAAATGTAAAAAAAACAATGATAAAAATGACAAAAAAAACAAAATTACTAAAACTTAAACTAAAAATCTAAAGAAAACTGCTAATTCAAAAATTAAATTAACATTTAATTTTTAATCAAAAATTTAAATTAATAAATACAACAATTGTACTCAAATAATACTAAAATAACAATAGTATACCTCCTAATTTTTTTTACCTAGTAAATAATACCCACGTAAATAAGGCTTCATTTGTTTTAATACAATTTAGTGTTTTAACAATAAAACACTAAAATGATTCAATTATGATAAGAAATATTGACAATGTTCCATTTTCAAATTATCACAATAAACAAAACATCGTGAAAAGCATGTTTGTAATTGTGTAATAAAACTTGATGACAACTGTTCCCACTTATAAGTTATTGATCGAAGATGTTCTGTGGCGATAATAGTTACCATCTAAATGGAAAACTTGTATTTAGCTTAAAACAAAACTGTAAATACCCACATATAAAATTAAGCGACTCTTTTAATGGTTGTTTGCTAACGTAGCTATAGATTAGCTGACTGAATTTCAGGAAAACATTCACCCTTTCACTCCGCTAAGCAGTGACAGTGACACAGCACAGCATTAGAAAGAGCGCGGTGTAAATTCTTACGTGTTGTCCTTTGAGCCAGAGCACTGTCGCGCTTAACTCCACTTTACTGTGCAGTAACGATTCCAAAAGAGCCGCCATTCTTCTCAGAGTATCATGAGAGTGACGTGCCTCCTATCAGGGGCGGGATTGGCTAAGCAGTACAGCGCGCGCAAACCTCAACAACACTGACGACATTGCCAGTACTTCAAAATAAAAGTTCAGAGCACCCGTTTGATTACTGAGTAAAACTTTACAGAGATAGTCTTAAAAAAGTGTGCTGTTGTTGTTGTTGTTGTTTTTTTAAATATAAAAATCATTGTTTATTTTATTTTACATCTTTTAAAAGTTTGTATGTGTTTTTGATAGACCTTCAGGGCCATATTTAATTTTTCCACACACCTGTTTTGTACCTGGATGTCTATCATTAGTTATGACAATGGATGTTCAAACCTTAACCTGTTGAACAACCTGTAGTCTAGCCTCATAATAATAATAATTACAGTGTTTATAAAATATCCATGAAATCACTGTATTTAGGACAACTGAGATGCCGAACGAAGATTAATTCACCATGGGTTCCTATAAAATCAGGTCTGAGGTGAACATTACAGTTTAATATTCTAAATGATCTAAAATAAACTGTATTCAGCAAGTTGTTAGCAACAAACACTTTTAGAAAACAGTTTACTTTACATTGTAGAAAATCTGACAGGCTCTTCAAGTAATTCTGGCCTTTTCTTCGTGTTAATGTTATCTTACTCATAAGTCAAAAACTGCTGCTCTAAAACAGTACAAAACATTTGGAAGTGTTAATTCTCTTGGAGTTAAATCTAACTAGATCATTACTCAAAAGAGGTCATTCCCTTCTGGGTTTTATGACTATAAACAGAACAGTTCTATGTGCTGCAATACAACAGAACAATGCGGTTACCTATTTATTGGTCCCTAGACGTCTGTTATGAAGACGCAAACCATGCAAAAGGAACAACTTGTGTAGTAAACAAAATAGAAGACAATTATTGCCACAGTGTCTATATGGAAAACTGCAAACCCATTAATCTTTACAGACCCATTATCCCTGATGTAGGCCATGAACAAAGATTAAGAACAGTCAAAAGAATACACAAGCTCTGCTTGTTTGCACTGCATGCACAGGTGTACCTCCCTTATATGTGTGTGTCTGTTTGGTTACAACTTATCCGTACATCGTGTAAACATCTAAATCAATAGGGAATATTTACATTGTAAACTATCTATAACTGTGTATGTGGACAGTTTTCAACAAATACTGGATAGGCCTACTGGGTGATTGCACTAGAAATTAACTTAAAGGTCTACTCTACACAATAGAAGTGCAGTAACAGGCCTTTGCTTGTCCAAATGAGGACACAGGCTTCCCTTCCCCCTTGAGAAATTATAAACCTGCACTTTTCTCTCAGTACAGCCCAAGCCTCAGGCAACCTATACCAATCACTGGAGTGAATGCACAAAAATAAGTAAATAAATAAGTAAATAAAACACAACAGAGTAGAAATAGTGATTCAAGTGCACTCAGTATATCACAGCATTCTGTAATTAACAAATACACTACTAAACTGTTATAATAAAATATAATTACGGCACTATTTGGGGTTTCTCAAAATCTCTGGAGAACATAAGCTTTCGAAATGAACTAGTAAGATAAATTACATAAATTCCTGCAAGAACTCAGCGAACAGTTCTCCCGGTAACTTCTACCAATAGGGAAATGGTTTTGATAATATTTACTATATTTATAGTATTTTATCTTTAATCATTAATATATAAATTATTATTAATTTAACATTTGTTTGAATGTATTTCCTTATCAATAGATTGTATATATATATATATATATATATATATATATATATATATATATATATATATATATATATATATATATATATATATATATATATATTAATATTAATTTATTCTTTAACAATATGTGATTTAACAAAACTTGATTCATCTTACAAAGTAGAACTGTACGTTCGGCGGTTGAATGACAGTCTGGCGGTCCAGTATTTCTCCCTGCAGCTCCAGTGGGCGTGTCTAATGGGGCTCGGCGTGTGTGTGTATCTCTGTTAGTGCCGCTGTAGTATTTACAGCCCCACTGTCCTTCCCACGAGAATGCAGTTATTGTCATTTACATTATTTCCCCAAAGGTTGCTTTACAGCAACAACTCCGTTTATGTGAACCTGCCGTGATTGTCTGTGCTGTAGTATTTTGCATTAGTGTCACACAGCGAGCCAAGGAAAGAGTGTGCGCTCCGTTCACGCGAGCGAGTAATGCCGTCTACGATGGAGGGCTCGTCGGAGGAAGGTGACCTGTTTACCGTCAAACACGAGCTCAGAAACGGTAAATGAACGCCGGGCAGTCCGTCCGACCCTTATTTTTAAGAAACAGCGCTTATACCTTGGACTGAGAGTGTTTTCGTTATATAATGGAAGAAACAGCTTTACTATTAGCTGGTCGGCTAGTGTAACGTTAAATGCATTAAGTGCTATTAGCAGTCTATATTAAGATATTGATGTTTGTATCATCACAAATGTGGTGCTTTGAGGTTGGAGGATGTTCTGCATGTGCAATTACATATTTCACATTCATAACCGCGTTTGCACTTAAGTGCACTTGCATTTCAGTGCATGTCGTGTTTGAAGCTGAACATCAGTAATAGCCTACATTAGATTGACATGTGAAGGAAAGTATTTTATTGTATGGAATTAATTGCATTTATTATGTGTCAGCACTTGAATTAGTTGCTCAGTCATGACATGGCCTTGAGTCCAAAGCAACCCAATTACTGAAGCTAATTTAATCTCTAGGGCCTTGGTGATGTCTTTGTATAGTAAATGAACTGACCAGGTGTGTGTCCTCACTTGCCTGTCTTAGTAAAAACTTGGTACAAATGCTTAGTAGGCACATTATATCGGGATGGTACAGTATTTTGTTGTTACATTACTTTTTACAGGCACTGTAATTTGACCCAAAATTATATAACAGCATTCATTAACCTAAACATTCAACCCTGTTACCCATTAAGTGTTGTACAATCTTTTTTTATTATTCTTAACTAATTTTAATGACAAAAAGATGTATCTTTGGCCCACATTTTCAGCACAGCCCTGTACAGAAAATGTAGCATTCCTTAAACCTGCTGTCCGTAACTTTTTTTGTGTTTCTAGATTTACAAAAATGATAATGAGAGTGTACAACATGAATCCATTTTCCAAACCGTGTTTTTGTCTTACCCTGAATAATCATGGTACACTTATAATCAGTGTTTATATTGGGACTATTTCAGACTGGTCTGTTTGGAACCGCTGCTGAGGAGCACAGTCCCTGCGTGACTCGCCATAGACATAAACAGAGAAGTAGCTCCGGCTGCAATGTTCTTCCGCAAGACGCATGCAGTTCTGTTTATTGACCGCTAGAGCGCAAAAAGTTACGGACTGCAGTTTTAAAGTCCCAGTGAACCGGAAGTAGAAACTGAGTTTTCTTCAGTGCTGTGACGTATTTCCATGTGAAACTGAATATATTGAGGGCAGGGTTTTACTTCAGTGGTCCTCCTCTCCATTTCGCTCTCATAGCAGACTAATGGTTGGAGGGGAGTGATATTCAAACCCAAGCGTCAGACTGACGTCATCTGAGAAGGAATGCCATTCCAGACCGGAAGTAACTTTTCAGATTTTGATTAAGGATTACCGCGACAAACAATTTTTTTCTGTGTATTAACTTGCACGGATTAATTGTTCACCCCAAGACCTGTAATGTGTGCTAACAAAGTAAATAGGTTAAATTTTGATTTCATTAGGACTTTAAAATCGACCCATATGGACAAAAACAACAATAACAACATACTTTTGATTCTTACAGCATGACAAAAATGTATCTTAACCTCATAAAATTAATTTTTTTAAAGGTTTTTTTAATAAAAGTTAAAAAATTCAGGCCCAATTATGTACCCTATCCATGGAAATATGGATAGTTAAACTATCTTAAGCATTCTCATGTCTGAAGGTCTCTTTTGACTTCTGTATTATATCATTAGATCAGCCAGTATTTTCAGATTGTTGTTGGCCCATAACTGTTCAGATTAACAGTAATTTAATCCACTAATCAAGATCCAGATTTTAGACTCTATAGTGTATTACTGTATCAGTACTGTATCTGTATACTGTATAATGCAGGTCAATGAATGGGGATGATCACTTTACAGGCACTTAATTGTTTCTGGCTTGTTATGGTTAACAAACTGTGTAACATTAGAGTGAAGCGCTGAAGACTAGAAGGCGGTCATCTGATAAAGCTCATCTAAGAAAGTCCAATGTGGACCAAATTCTCTCCATTAATGCCTTTGGATCCTGAGTGGAGAAAGTCAAGTTCTGGAAGCTTATTAATAAACATTGTAGTTCCCATGGGCCTCTAGGGTGGTTGCAAAGTGGGCTACACACACCTTAAACATGCTGCTTGAAATCCAGTCAGAGGATGTGGTAACAGTATGTTTTTTTTTTCTTCTAATATCAGATCATTTGCAAACACTGAGATCATGGTTGTGCGTGAGATGAAGTGCTGCTGTTAGCGAGGAAGGATAACAGCAGGGATGCGTTCACCTCGCTGGGCAATCTACTGCATAAAACAAGCAACCTCACTTCAGCCCCAGCTAACGTGTAAACATATACCACGCACATGCTCGCGTTCTTCCATGTCTCATATCTCATTCATGAAGGCTGTTTTGTTTACTCTGAATCATCAAGCTCTTTGTTACTTATGAGCAGGTCCACACAGAATCGGTGCCTGCAAAACTCCGATTTCTGCAGAATTGGGTCTTGTTTATATACATTACCATTCAAAATGTTTCTAATGCTGACTAAAGCTGCATTTATTTGATTAAAAATACAGTAATATTGTGAAATATTATTACAATTTAAAATAAATGTGTTATATTTTAAAATGTGATTTATTCCTGTGATGCTATTTTCAGCATCTTCAGTGTCACAGTCCTTCAGAAATCATTCGAATATGCTGATTCGCTGCTTAAGAAAAATGTCTTATTATTATCAATGTTGATAACACACTGCCATCCCAAAAAAAGTCTTAAGAGTCTATGATTGGATCATTATGGCAGTGATTATTATGTTTCTACCATTTTGTATGTTTGTCAACAGTTCTTCTAAGCCTAAAAAGATCAAAAGAACAAAAATTGATGGAAATAACATCACATTTTTTTCCAAAAAGAGGTGCATCAATTTTTGGTCCAGGTCCAGATAAAGTATTGACAATGCAAGAGTCCATCACTCTGTAAAGTCTCCTTCAGCACCTCCCAACCATTCTTTCACAATTTAAACCTGATGAATCGTGGCTTTGTCATCCTGGAATATGGCCACGATGTGTCTACATGGTTGTTAAAGAAATGAGAAGCTACAAACTCCATTAATTAGGGTCAGAAGTACTGTTGCCAAACATATAGCATGCTAGAAACATAAGAATCACTGCAATAATGACCCAATTATAGACTCTTACAGGGATAGTTCACACAAAAAATAAAATTGTGTCATCATTTAGTCACGCTCAAGTTTTTCCAAACCTGTATAAGTTTATTTGTTCTGCTGAACACAAAGGAGTATATTTGTAACCAAGCAGATTGACTAACATAGTGGGAAGAAAAAACTACCATGTAGTCAATGGCTGCCGAGATCTGCTTGGTTACAAACATTCTTCCAAATATCTTCCTTTGTGTTCAGCAAAACAAAATAAATTCATACACGTTTGGAACAACTTGAGGGTGAGTAAATGATGACATAATTTTCATTTTTGGGTGAACTATCCCTTTAAGCATTTGCCTATATACCGGTAAATCCAAACAACTTTATTTTGGCCATGATGTATTTTCTTTCAGGATTTTTGGATGAATGGGAAGTGTATATATATTGAGTCATATATATCTTATTGAGTCAAACAGTTGAACGGTAGTATATAAAAAAATTTTTTTTTCATAATGTGCTTTGAGCTGCCGCTTCATATTTTACCATGTTTAAATATTTAAAATCAGTGCAGCAAATCCATCTGGACCTGTTTATAAACAACATACGCTATTTACAAACAGCTGCAGACTTGTCTCTAAGAGTTCGCCATTTTGAACATATTTTCCAATCTTACTGTTGTGAGAAAGTGGCAAGAGTTCAAATAACTGAAGTTGTGAAGGTTTACGGGAGGTTTTGTTGTATGATATCCAAGTGAAGAACACGATTTCTTGGCTGCGTGACCAGATGGATGTGTTTAAATGTTTCCCCAGCCAATCTGACGGGTCACGTGGAGCGTGTGGGCATTGAGAACTTTGAGTTGCTGAGAGTGCTGGGAACAGGAGGTCAGTTGTAGTTCAAGTATGTGAACCCTGTGTTCTGTTCTTATCTTTGTTCCTACTCCACTAACAAATCGTTCTACTCCTCCGGGCAGCCTACGGCAAGGTGTTCTTGGTTCGCAAGGTGAGCGGCCATGATTCGAGTAAACTGTATGCCATGAAGGTGCTGAAAAAAGCCACTATTGTGCAGAAGGCGAAGACGGCAGAACACACACGCACGGAGAGACAGGTCCTCGAGCATATCAGACAGTCTCCTTTCCTGGTTACACTCCATTATGCCTTCCAGACAGACACCAAACTGCATCTCATTCTAGGTACGCCGACACTCTCTCCTCTCTCCTGTGTGGATTGTAAAAATGCGAATTGCATGTTTTGCTTCCATTTTACTTTAGCATTTAAATAAGGGCAATCTGTGCAGCCGAACATTTGCCCTGCATTGCTCACCAGTATTATTAAAGTGAACTATGGGTACGTTCCAGTGTCTAATAGGGCTTTACAAAGTGGACTTTATAGGGTATTTGGCCATCAAGTGTGATTCAGTAATTTAGTCAGTCTGACTGCAAATAGCTCTCATATCTTACTTCACGGGAAGTGGGGGGCAGGGAAATTTACCCATCTGTCTTTGTGCACAACCTCAGGCATTTTTATTCAGTTTAATTAACCTCAGAAGTGGTTTACATAGGGAGGGTATAAAGTGCACCAGATATGTGACCCTCAGAAAGCCATTATTACTATGTCCATCAGTTATAACAGTATTATTATTATTATTTATTAGTATTATTGTAACAGTTACAAATTACAAAAAGTTTGGCACTTTTCTAAATAAATATATATTTATTTTATATTTATTTATTCATATAAATACACACATACACTACTTTACAAAAAGATTAATCAGTAAATTTTTTAAAAAACATTTTTGAAAGAAGTGTCTCATGTTCACCAAATGTATTTATTTGATCAAAAATATTGTAAAACATAATTTTTCCTGTGACGGCATAGCTGAATTTTCAGCATCATTACTCCAGTCTCCAGTGTCACATGATCCTTCAGAAATCATTCTAATATGCTGATTTGCTGCTCAAGAAATATGTCAGTCTGCTTAATATTTTTGTAGAGACCACGATTTTTTTGTAACAATGTACAGTCATTTTTTATCAATTTAATACATTGTTGAATAAAATGATTAATTAAAAAAAAAACACTGACCCTAAACATATTTTGGAACGTTACTGTATAATTTATTTACATTTATTTTAATTAATTTAAACAATTATTTGAGTGAATATAAATAATTGATATTATGTCGTCATCACACTTGAAGTGTTGTTTGATGAGCTGCAGGGCAATCCAAATAAACTGAACTTCTATCCTCTCCTGAGTGTATAGATAGCAGTGAACACTGCAGGGACCCTGTAAATTGAAACACAGTTTATTTGCTATAATAATGAAATGCTGACGCCTGTATACCACTACAGGAACTCTTGGCTTTTGTGGTATTGCTTGGAACCAATTGAGTCAGTGCCAGCATAAAAGCAGGGTTTTGCAGTAACTACACAATACCAGGTGCATTTGAAATATAAAACTATCATTAACCAGTTGCAATTTTGTTTTCTATATCTTAATCACAGACTATGTGAATGGAGGTGAGCTCTTCACACACTTGGTTCAAAGGGTTCGCTTTAAAGAGCAAGAGGTTACCTTGTACAGCGGGGAGATTGTACTAGCACTGGAGCACTTGCATAAGGTAAAATTGCACACTTATTTTCACTCTTCATTTCCTTTGCAATCTTATTGAACGTTGCCATATTTCAAGAGAGTAGTGAAAGTAGTTCCTTCCTTTACTCAGGAGGTACTTCTCTCTCCTGCCAGTGCCTACTCAGATCAATTCCTCACTCAGCTAACCAGGCCAGATCACATATATCTGCAGTGCTTAAAATTTCTCGAATGCTGTGTTTACAGAAAGAGGAAGTGAAGTGTTTTTTTTTTTTTAAATGCATGCTTGTTCTGTGCACAGCAGCCATTATTCAGAGAGAAGATAGTTGCCCAGGGGCCATTGCAGGGTTTTGTAGAAAGGACCTTGACAGTGAGATTAACATTGTTTTGGTTCAGGCTCATTTTTTGTCATTGCCTATTATGTTGCCATTTCTTATTTATTAAATTAGTGGCACATTTTCCAGGTGAATGGCTACATTTTATGATCCCAGACAAGTTGAGGTTGTAAACTCAGTAGTTGAACAAATAATTTTCGCAAGAACGGAAAAAAAAGAGAAAAGAACAAGAATGACATGAAATTGAAGTATTTGGTCTTGCATCTAAACATAAGACCTTATTCGGTTCTGTTTGTTTTTCAGCTAGGAATCGTCTACAGAGATCTAAAACTTGAGAATATACTTCTTGATTCAAGTGGTCACATTGTGTTGACAGATTTTGGCCTTAGTAAGGAATTTCATGAGGTGAGTCTGTCTTTTATATATTTTTCTCCTTTCATATACTTTCTCTCCTCTCATTTTTCATTTTAGAGTATTGCTAGATCTCCAAGTTTAATCAAAACATAAATGATCAAAATCACTGTTTGTTCAAAAACATTAAGCATGTAGTTTTAGAATTCTCTATACTGATAAGCTGATGATTATTTTCATGTTATGGCCAATAACCAATAAATATTATAAATCTATACCATTTTGACTAAATAAAACACTACTAAAAACAAATCAATAATTGTAATGCTACAAGTGAATTTATGCACAGCAACATTACAATGTATTTGTTAAAAATGACATTTAATAGTGTTATTAAAGATTAACTTTAAATGAGCATTAGATGATGGCAAAGGTAAGCAAAATATAAAAATAGGGAAATGAGCATGCACAATTATATATAGTGTCTACCATTATATATAAAAAATAAACCAGTAATTTTAAAAACATCTAATATCAGGTGATAACCTGTGTGGTACCAATATATTGTGCATCCTTAAAGTACAGTGTTCCCTCTAAACTTCACTTTTGATGTTGTTACTGCATAGAAGGGAGATTTAAAAACTTGTGTGGGATTATAATTTTTTGTCTGTCTGCATATTTACTGATTTTGTGAAACTGGGAGAAATAAGCTGCAGAAATAATATAGAAATAAATAATGATGATTAATTAAACGAGATAAGGACTGCATCCTAGTTCATAGTAGTTCATAGTAACTGGATTAGGATTATTTTTCATACAATTCTGGATCAAATAAATTATTTATTCTGGTTATTGAAAAGAATGCTCAGGGCAAAGCGTTATAGATACAGATAAGTGCCATGTGGTGTGCAAAACTGCTTTGTTAGGCGGATCTGCCACAAAACCATGTGCTCACCCTGTGCAAACAAACATATGTGGGAGCCATCAGATAAGTTGATGCCCCGCCAAGGACAAAAATGCTGAATAAGGTTTATAGCATCTTAAAAAAAATAACCATCCAATGTCCTGTTTCATAAGTGTTACATTTAAAGGGAATATTGCAGTAATAGTGTTCACGTAAGTGCATCACTAACTTGAAATGTTATTTTTAATGTACAGCCACAGAAAAGAAAGACGGGCATTGATTTCACTCACTGGTTCACAAAGTACTATCCTGACAGAGTTAGCCTAAATATTATAACTATATAATTTTTTAATTTAAGTTTTTTAATTAAAAGTATTTTTATGTTTTAAAGAAGTCTCATGAAGGCTGCATTTATTTTATAAAAAATACTGTGAAAATATTAATATTGTGAATTATTACTGCTATTTAAAATAAATGTTTTCTCTTTTAATATTATATTAAAATGGTAAAGCTGAAATTGGAGCATCATGACTCCAGTCTTCAGTGTCACATGATCCTTCAGAAATCATTCTAATCTGCTGATTTGGTGCTTTAATTTGTTTTAATTGTTTTTTCAGTATTCTTTAAATAGAAAGTTGAATAAAACAGCATTTATTTTAAATAGAAATATTCAGTAACATTATAATTGTCTTTACTGACATTCTTTCTGAAAAAAAGTATACATTTGTACATTTAAAACTGTAATGTATATTTAAATAATATATATCTACATATTTAAATACAAATATTACTTTTTTTAGCTACTTTAAAAATGTAATGCTCTCAAACCTCCAAAACTGAAATGGCATAATCAAGAAATTAACTGTCAGAGTTTCTTTGTTAAAGCTGCAGTCTGTACCATTTTTGGTTTAAAATGATTCAAAATCAATTTGAGAAAGTACATAACCAGCCAGTGTTCAAAACTATCTCCTTACCTTAGCCTGATTAACAACGATAAGCTTGTAATAATGTGTTATAATTTGAGTGAGAAATATCTTTCTTACACAAACGCGCCACTTCGCTTGAGAAGGCCTTTATTAACCCCTCGGAGCCGTGTGGATATCTTTTATGATGGATAGATGCACTTTTATGGACTTCAAAAACGACCCATCATGTCAATGCCATTATAATGCTTGGATTAGCCAGGATTTTTTTAATATAACGCCGTCATATACACCTGGTTACTTGAGGGTGAGTAAATCATGGGCTAATTTTAATTTTTGGGTGAACTAACCCTTTAAGAATGATCCATTGAACATGTTACATGGGGTGTTTCTGCTCAGATGGTCGACCACCTGGGTTTGTCAAAAAAGAATTCTTGAACAAAAATGTAGAGGGAATATTGTGTTAGAGTGACATGCCAGTTTGAGAACTACTGTTATTTGATTAGACAGGCCAACAAGTTTAATATTTCAGAGATGTTATTGTCATGATATTTGGAACATCCCAGGACTCAAATTTTCATGGCTTTTATGTATGCTTGAAAATAGTGGTTTTATATTAAAACATTAAAGTTACAGTGTGTAACTTTTGGCCCTCTATAGTGGTTAAAAAACTGTGCGAATAAACTGTGAGAAAACTGTCCTTTCTCAAGACAAAAAAAGAGGGAGAGGTTATCCTACTGCTCAGGAAACATTCACTACTAGGCTTAAGAGATTTAACCAGTTTAGATGGAAAGGATCTCAAGCTGACTAGCTGAAGATGTAGCAATATCTATTAATAGACATGGTACTTCCTTGAAAATGAATTCCAGCACAGCTCTACAACAACCATAGTGAAATGACCCTCCACAATGGATAATGCTTTTCAATTAACTCTGTTAGAGCGCCAGCAGACTCTCCTCTGTTTGTTTTTTTTTTTGTTTTTTTTTATGGGCGATTCTCCAGAGGTTGGAGATTTAGCTGATCCATGCCAACCTTTCTCGCTCATTGTATAAACTAACCTATGCCACTCCCACACCATACACCCATCAAGGTAGCTGGAGCAACTTTTCTTTATTAATGGATATGACGAGACATGCATGGCGAGTGATGTATGTACCCAATTTCTGCGAGTACCAAAAAAGTTACTTAGTGCACCATTAAAATGTCCATTTAAAGTGTTCCTTATTAAAAACTCCCAGACTTCCACTTTTCTAATGTTGTGTTCTAGTGTATGAGACAAATGTTGAAAGATCTGTATTGAGAGAGTTCTTGATTGCATTTTTGTCTGGGGTTTTGTCATTCATCCATGAGCAGAGTATATATTTCTAGCTAACAAATTATTGTTTATTCCCGTTGACTACCCAATGTCCTGCACGTGCAGGTCCTGGCATGTCCTGCCCTGTCAGAGATGTTCTGTTTGAAATTTCAGTAGTTCACAATGAACCTCCCTCCATCCCATTGATGCAATTACAGCGCACGGCTGTTTACTCAACGCTTATCAAACATGTTTTGATCGTGCTCTTTGTTCTATAAGATTATATGAACTTTTTTTTTTTCTCAGTTTGACCTTTGTTATACCAGCTAACAACCCATTCCAGCCAGAATGTCTTTTATGAGTGTGGTTTAAAAACATGGCTGTGACTATAAACGCTTTATAGCGTACATATAAACCAGCGCACATAAAACGAGTAAATTCATCCGGCAGAAATATGCTGATTATGAGATGCATAAAAATAAAAGCAATTAATAAATGCACACAGGAACTTTAATTATAAAAGCCATGTGCTTGTATTGGTGTTCAAACATGGCAAGAACGTTAAATGCTCATAGGATATTAAAGAAGATTGTTCCAGATGTTTTCATATATTTCATTCCATAAATATACCGCATAATTCAGAAAGCAGTTTTGCCCAATTTAGAAAGCACAGATGGTGCTTTTAGTCTGAGCCACAACGGCATCTAAGTGCAGTAATTAATCATTCTAGATTGAACAGTCTTGTTTCGATGTATAGGGTGCTTGCATTTAATTGTATTTTTAACATTTGAAAGACTATGTTGCAATTGTATAGGAAACAGACTTTAATACTAACATGAATTGATATACTCAAAAGTTTTGGGTCAGTAAGAGTTTCTTTTTGTAAGAAATTAGAACTTTTAATCAGTGAGGACACTTTTTAATTGATCAAATATGGCAGTAAAGACATTTATAGTGTTACAAAATGTTTCTGATGTACTTTCATAAAAAAATATGTACAATTGTAGTTGTAAGACTTGAGGTGAGATGCAGGTACAGTTAGATACAGGTTTGGTAGTATTGGTAAGTTTAAGGGTGGGTTAAGATGTAAGGGAAGGGTCAAGAGTGTAATTATAGATGTAATTACATATGTAAGTACATGCAGGTATTCTTTAAATATAAGTTCAATGAAAGACATGTATGTACTTAATAAGTGCATTGTATCAAATTATTCATTTAAATGTTAGTACATAGTAGTTAAAGTAGTTAGGCATATGGTAGATTAATGAGAATTTTGAATTGTGTAAATTACTTCACATTCATGATGTAATAAGTCATGACTTGTATTTGATATGTAACGTATCATGATGTATACCCAGCCCTAAACAGTACAGTAATGTATATCTACAACAACAAAAAATCTGGATGTGACAAAGGCAACTGTAAAAACTTAAACTAGAAGAAACTGTACAGGTTTTATTTTATTATTTTACAAACAGTAAAATAAACACTTTTTTTGTTTTGTAGGTAGAGAGAGCTTATTCCATCTGCGGCACTATTGAGTACATGGCGCCTGAGATTGTAGCGGGAGGAGAGTCAGGTCATGACAAGGTATAGTGAACCGTTCATCCATCCATTCACCACATTTTAAGTGCTGTTTAATTACGTGTCATTTTCTTAAATTATGCACAGCAGTTTTAAGTTTGACTTTTATTAAACAGTGATTCATTCATTCATTTTTGTTTTTTATAATCCAGCATACATTTGAATGTGCTGTTGGGAATATAACCAGTGTGATGTACCAATGTTCTCCTGCAGGCAGTGGACTGGTGGAGCATGGGAGTTCTGATGTATGAGCTGTTGACTGGAGGCTCTCCTTTCACTGTCGATGGTGATGAGAACTCTCATTCTGATATTGCCGAGTAAGACCAGCACATACATACACCAATACATAATGGGAAGAGAATTTAAAGGGATAGTACACCCAAAAATGAAAATTCTGTCATCATTTACTCACCGTCAAGTTGTGTCAAACCTGAATTTCTTTCTTATGCTGAACACAAAAGAAAATAATTTGAAGTGACCTCAAGTTCAAGTTCAAACAGTTGATGGACCCCATTGACTTCCATAGTAATTTTTCTCTCCATACTATGGAAGTCAATGTTTGAACTTGAGGGTGTGTAAATGATGACAGAATTTTCTTTATGGGTGAACTATCCCTTTAACCATTTTGGTTATGATTGTGATTCTTCTTAGCAACTCTGGTTCAAGTAATAATTCTTTTTAAGTTGCATCAAAAAATCATGTTTATCTCATTAGCATATGAGCAATCAGTTAACACTGATTTAAGTGTCACAAGCCTACATACACATACAAAGATTGTTTTTTGTTTTTGTTTCGAATCGGACATGATGAAATTTGATGACTGATAAGAGTCATTTATTCAAGAATCGGACTTAAATGAAGCTAAAAGTGCATAGATCTTAAACGGATCTGAAAATGACCATTTTTAAATTGTTACTTTTTTTAATTGGATCTTGCTCTGAATAAGAACTGTTTCTTGTTTCCTAACCCTAGTTCTTTGTACGCCTTTATGTGGTTAAACACCAGTTTCCTTTTCATTATCTAGAAGTCCATCTTGTTTCAAAATCATGCGTTGAATATTTGGTTGCATCAGCATCAAATTATCTACTTAAAGCCACACTTGTTTTTATTACAATTCAAATACGAATCTGCAGGAATGGTATGATTTTATTAATTTTCTTTCTGCGCCCAATAGGAGAATTATGAAAAAGGATCCCCCATTCTCCAAAGACATGGGGCCTCTGGCCAAAGACATTATCCAGCGACTGCTAATTAAAGACCCAAAGAAGAGGCTGGGCTCTGGCCCCTCAGGGGCCCAGAATGTGAAAAGCCATCCATTTTACCAGGCAAGACAAAAATGAATCATTTACTTTTTTCCCACAAAAATGTATTTTAAAATCAAAACAGAGCTATTTCCCTTCTCATTTCGTTAGCTTGTTTAAATTCATTCAGGCTTTGAGGGACCAACATCAAAAATGTTTGACTTTTGTTGCTTTAGAAAATGAATTGGGAGGATCTAGCTGCTAAGAAGGTTCCAGCCCCTTTTAAACCTGTAATTCGTGATGAGCTGGATGTGAGCAACTTTGCGGAGGAGTTTACGGAGATGGACCCGACCTACTCTCCAGCGGCACTTCCAAACAACTGTGACCGCATCTTCCAGGTAGTGAAATTAATAATTATTCTGTAATGGCAGATATTTCTGGTCATTGCGGGTCGTGCTGCCATAACATGATGCATAAAAGTGAGGAATTAAAGATAGAAATGTATTACTATTGCACAATATTGCAATATTCAGCAACAATAAATACACTCACCTAAAGGATTATTAGGAACACCATACTAATACTGTGTTTGACCCCCTTTCGCCTTCAGAACTGCCTTAATTCTACGTGGCATTGATTCAACAAGGTGCTGAACGCATTCTTTAGAAATGTTGGCCCATATTGATAGGATAGCATCTTGCAGTTGATGGAGATTTGTGGGATGCACATCCAGGGCACGAAGCTCCCGTTCCACCACATCCCAAAGGTGCTCTATTGGGTTGAGATCTGGTGACTGTGGGGGCCATTTTAGTACAGTGAACTCATTGTCATGTTCAAGAAACCAATTCGAAATGATTCGAGCTTTGTGACATGGTGCATTATCCTGCTGGAAGTAGCCATCAGAGGATGGGTACATGGTGGTCATAAAGGGATGGGCATGGTCAGAAACAATGCTCAGGTAGGCCGTGGCATTTAAATGATGCCCAATTGGCACTAAGGGGCCTAAAGTGTGCCAAGAAAACATCCCCCACACCATTACTCCACCACCACCAGCCTGCACAGTGGTAACAAGGCATGATGGATCTACAACCGCAAATCAGAAAAAGTTGGGACAGTATGGAAAACGCAAATAAAAAACAAAAGAAGTGATTTCTAAATTTACTTTGACTTGTATTTCATTGCAGACAATATGAACACAAAATATGTCATGTTTTGTCTGGTCAACTTCATGTCATTTGTAAATATGCATCCTTTCCTGTCATTCAGACCTGCAACACATTTAAAAAAAAGTTGGGACAGTAAAGCATTTACCACTTTGTAATGTTGCCATTCCTTTTCACAACACTTAAAAGACGTTTAGGGACTGAAGACGCCAAGTGATGAAATGTTTCAGGTGTAATTTTGTCCCATTCTTCCTGCAAACATGTCTTAAGGTGGGCAACAGTACGGGGTCTTCGTTGTCGCATTTTGCGCTTCAAAATGCGCCACACATTCTCTATTGGAGACAGGTCGGGACTGCAGGCAGGCCAGTCAAGTACCCGTACCCTCTTCCTCCGCAGCCAGGACTTTGTAATGTGTGCAGAATGTGGTTTTGCATTGTCTTGTTGAAATATGCACGTCCCTGGAAAAGATGTCTTCTTGAAGGCAGCATATTATGTACTTTTCAGCATTAATGGTGCCTTCACAGAAGTGCAAGTTACCTTTGCCAAGGGCACTGACACAACCCCATACCATGACAGACCCTGGCTTTTGGACTTGTTGCTGGTAACAGTCTGGATTATCCTTTTCTTCTTTGGTCCGGAGCACACGGCGTCCATTCCTCCCAAAAAATACCTGAAATACTGATTCATCAGACCACAGTACACGTTTCCACTGTGTGATGGTCCATCCCAGATGCTTCCGAGCCCAGAGAAGTCGACGACGCTTCTGGACACTGTTAACATAGGGCTTCCTTTTGGCACAGTACAGTTTTAACTGGCATTTGTGGATGTAACTACGTATTGTGGTACTTGACAAAGGTTTGCCAAAGTAGTCCTGAGCCCATGTGGCGATATCGCTTGTAGATGAATGACGATTCTTGATGCAGTGCCGCCTGAGGGATCGGAGATCACGGTTGTTCAGCTTAGGCTTGCGCCCTTGTCCTTTACGCACTGAAATTCCTCCAGATTCCTTGAATCTTTTAATTATGTTATGCACTGTTGAATGTGAAATATCCAAATCTCTTCCTATCTTTCTTTGAGGAACATTGTTTTTAAACACACAATCATTTTCTCACGTATTTGTTGGCAAACTGGCGATCCTCGGCCCATCTTTGCTCCTAAAGGATTAGACCTTTCTTGGATGCTGCTTTTGTACCAAATCATAATTACAATCACCTGTTGACATCATCTGTTTCAAATCACATCATTATTTAACCATTTTACCTCATTACTAGCCCTAAATTGCTCCTGTCCCAACTTTTTTTTAAATGTGTTGCAGGTCTGAATGACAGGAAAGGATGCATATTTACAAATGACATGAAGTTGACCAGACAAAACATGAAATATTTTAAACCTGAGTAAATAAGTAAATTTAGAAATCACTTCTTTTTTTCTTTTTTTTAAATTTTCCATACTGTCCCAACTTTTTCTGATTTGGGGTTGTATGTTCTCATTCTGTTTACGCCAAATTCTGACTCTACCATCTGAATGTCTCAACAGAAATCGAGACTCATCAGACCAGGCAACATTTTTCCAGTCTTCAACTGTCCAATTTTGGTGAGCTTGTGCAAATTGTAGCCTCTTTTTCCTATTTGTAGTGGAGATGAGTGGTACCCGGTGGGGTCTTCTGCTGTTGTAGCCCATCCGCCACAAGGTTGTGCGTGTTGTGGCTTCACAAATGCTTTGCTGCATACCTCGGTTGTAACGAGTGGTTATTTCAGTCAAAGTTGCTCTTCTATCAGCTTGAATCAGTCGGCCCATTCTCCTCTGACCTCTAGCATCAACAAGGCATTTTCGCCCACAGGACTGCCGCATTCTGGACGTTTTCCCCTTTTCACACCATTCTTTGTAAACCCTAGAAATTGTTGTGCGTGAAAATCCCAGTAACTGAGCAGATTGTGAAATACTCAGACCGGCCCGTCTGGCACCAACAACCATGCCACGCTCAAAATTGCTTAAATCACCTTTCTTTCCCATTCTGACATTCAGTTTGGAGTTCATGAGATTGTCTTGACCAGCACCACACCCCTAAATGCATTGAAGCAACTGCCATATGATTGGTTGATTAGATAATTGCATTAATGAGAAATTGAACAGGTGTTCCTAATAATCCTTTAGGTGAGTGTATAATAATTCTCATTAGTTTTCATGTTGACTGGGTTCCAATAAGATCAATGTGAATAAAGTGGACTTATGTAGATGTTAAAAATAATTTTAACTTTTTATAAATTATATAAATTATTTTTTATAAATTATTATTTATTCTACCCCTGTGCAATATTTGTTTGCAAAGCCTTAAAGGTGCCCTAGAATGAAAAATTGAATTAATCTTGCCATAGTTAAATAACAGGAGTTCAGTGCATGTAAATCACATACAGTGAGTCTCAAACACCATTGCCTCCTCCTTCATATGTAAATCTTGTTTGTGAAAAACACCACGGAAAAATAGGCGAATCTCAACATAACACCAACAGTGATGCAATCGTCGGGATCATTAATATGTACGCGCCCCAACATTTGCATAAGCAAGCACATGTTCACTGTCAGGCGAAACTGCGCAGCCCTATCATCTCTGCAAGTAAACAAGCGTCACACGAGGATAGCGAGCATGGCAGATCATGGACACCAATGTTATGTTCCAGGCTGTGCAAGGGATGTGAAGACGTTTCATACCCTTCCCACAGATAAAACATGTCAACAGGCATGGTTGATGTTTATTTATAATCGGGTACCGCAACAATTTAATTCAAAGTTGTTAGTTTGCTCAGCCCATTTCACCACGGACAGTTTTTCAAACCTGGGACAATATCAATCCGGCTTTGCTCAGCGTCTGATACTGAAGAAAGGGGCAATTCCAACCATATACCTGCAAGCAGTAAGTGATTTTATCCACTTCTTGACTGTCTAAGCCATTTCTGATTAAATTGAAAGTTTCTTAGAGAGACAACATTAACGATAATATCCATTTGTTGTCTATATCCAACGCAAGATGCTATACAGTAAGAATAGGATAATCCAAGTAGCTTACATAACTAAATAGTATGTCTTATGACAAAGGTTAATATTATTTCATGCCAGTGTTGTCATAAATTACAAAATGCAACCATATATACGTAATATACTATGTTAGTTTAGTTGCTTACACATAGCTCACACGATCCTTCTAGCTAACGTCAACACCTCCACCATTTAAGTTGAAACGATAGTAATTTGATATTTATTTATTTATATTTTTGACAATGCATGCTTACATAAAAATGTAAATTTTTAAAAAATCTTTTCAATCTCAAACCTTTGCAAATATACTTTAAAAAATATGTCAGTGTTCAAGCATAAAAGCTAAATATCATGTGATTCCTTTGCCAAGACAATATATCAGTCTATCACTAATGTTGGCCAATGTGTGATTTACCTAAACCAGTGTTGATTCACATTGAGCATTTATTTATGACACTGAGAATGAACTTCTGCACACGAGTGGACATTTGATGCTGTGTTAGGATATAATTGTTCAGTTAACCCTTCATTATTATTAAGCAGGAAGTACTGAAGTGGAAATGGGCAAGTCAGCCTTTATAATGATCACTTGCGCAACGTGAGCCCGGCTGTCTGTGTTGGTATTCAGATGAATTAGAAAGCTGTTTGGAGATGTAATTATGGTGATATGGAGATGGTTTCAAGCATCAGATGTGAATGACTATTTTTGATGCTGCTTGATCCATAATGTTGCCTATAGCATGATGCCAGCTGAAATGGGAGGCTGCGAAAGAGATGGTGTCTATGATTGCCTTCTGAATCCTTCAGTCTGGCGGATCAATGCCACCATTAAACGGCTCTGTCATGGAATAAAAGGTCGGCGTCTGCGAGAACAACCATGTCTGGCTCAATTACTCCTTCAACCTTTGATTACCAACTTCATCTTGGCTTTTCTGAGCATTCGCCTTTCATGTGCGCTGGAATTTTGATCCTTCATAATTCTCGGGCGGTACAATTGCAGCGACGTCTGCAATGATAACTTTCGAAACGCTCCACCACGCACACACATGCATAGCCGCATATAAACCCAACCACCCCCTCAAACTCCTCACAAACTGAAATTAAGCTGCATTAGAGGACTGTGATAATTTGAAAAGCAGGGCAATCAAATACCTTGGCTTAGCAATTAAAAGCGTTTCAACCATTCATCTCCTCATCCTTCCGTCCACTCCTCCGCCCATGTAGCACACAGCTGCAGTCTGGCCGCGTAAGTGGGACATGGGCTGGCGGAGGCTTTATTTAGATGGGTGCACATGATGCAGTCATCCAAACAATGTGATTGGAGTCCCTCGGCATGCAGGATTTGCAGAAATGCAAAGGCCATGTAGTTCCTTCAGTGACCCTGAAACTTCCTCTGCATTAGTTCCCTCTTCTGTTAGTGAGTGTGTTTATAGATGTTTGTGTCTGCAGGGCTATTCCTTCATGGCTCCCTCCATCCTTTTTAAGAGGAATGCGGTGATGGATGACCCGGCTCAGCTGTGTGGTGGGTCAGAGAGGCCGGGCTCCGCTGCTGTTGCCCGTAGCGCTATGATGAAGGTCAGTCTGCATATTGCTGTGTTGTAAAAACATTACAATATTTAAAGCTGAGTCTTTTATTTATCATTTTAAATTACTTCCTTCCATCCAAGTTTAATATGCAGAGACAACTATAGAGACAACGTCTGGCCTTCTAAGTAAAAGAGCCAATCACTGATTGATAAAGTCATTACGTCACTGCAGCTGCCGTCGTGCTTAGGACTGCACATAGGCATTGGCACTTCTAGCCTGAAAAATATGCTTTTTTAGTAATATTTGATCATAAGAAACAACATTTATGGGACAGTTCATGCTAGATTTTGTTGCTAATTTCAAACATGTAATTTAATTGTGAGTTCGGCAAGCAGTTTTTAGGATTCCCCCATTCAAAATGATAGGACTTGGTCTTGGATGCCCGGTATAGCTGCCGAGTGAACAGACTTCTGATTAAACTTTGTTTTTGCTGATATTTACTTTTTTTTAAACTAAAACTGATATTGGTTCTTAAATATTGGTTTGATGCCTTTTAAGATGTAATTATTTAGAAATAGCAGCTAATAATACAATTACACCACTGTGTTCAACAGGAAACAAAGTAGTTCACAGGTACAGTAACTTAATATTTTAATTGCTTGCATTTATATATTTTATTATCTGAAAAATAAGAGAGGTCGATTTATACACATTGATTATCAGACAATTAGCCATAAGAATAATTAGCACTGGTTGTAAATAATGAATTTTAGGTTAAATACAGTATATATACGAAAAGTTAAATAGAGGGAGAAAGGGAGAGACATAAATTGATAGTAATGAGCAATACAAATTAATACATTTACATGAGTATGAAAAGACAAACTACAATTCAGTATGCAAATATAACTAACATTTTGAAGGGGCTTTCACAAAGTGTTCTTGTTTTAAAACAGCGAGATGGGTATTTAGAGGTGGTATTTAGCAGAAATGCGCATTAAAGGGTTAGTTCACCTAAAAATGAAAATTATTCCATAATTTACTCACCCTCAAGCCATCCTAGGTGTATATGACATTCTTCTTTCAGATGAATACAATCAGAGTTATATAAAAAAAAAATGTCCTGGTTCTTCCAAGCTTTATAATGCAGTCAATGGCAGGCCAAAATTTTAAAGGTCCCGTTCTTCGTGATCCCATTGTTCAAACTTTAGTTAGTGTGTAATGTTGCTGTTAGAGCATAAATAATACCTGTAAAATTATAAAGCTCAAAGTTCAATGCCAAGCGAGATATTTTATTTAACAGAAGTTCCCTTTCAAAGCCTACAGCGAACGGCCGGCTTGGACTAGATCCTGGTACTTCCTTCATTAATTACGTCAGTAGAACAGTAGAACAGACTAACCTCCGCCCACAAGAATACGCGAAAAAAGGGGGCGTGGTCTTGTTGCTGTCCCACGTGGAGAAGAGGAAGTGTCGCGTGGAGAAAAGGAAGTGTTGCGTTTCAGTGTGTTTGTCGCCATGTCGTCGAGACGCTGTTATTTTCATCCCGGAGTCAAATTACCTTTGTTTGGCTTTCCCAGGGAAGCTGTAGAGATCATTAAGCGCATACATCTCCCGTTAAGAGGCGTGACCTTTCCGTGCAAGTTACGTGCGCTAAGCTGCTGTCGAATCACAACACAGGAACCGTGCCACGTTCGCTAAGCTGCGGTCAAATCACAACACGGGAACCGCTGGCACAATCGGAACTCGTTACGTATTTCTGAAGGAGGGACTTCATAGAACAAGGAACTCATCAGCCGTTTTTAGAACAGTGAAAACAGCGGTATACAGATAAGTAAATTGTGTGAAAAATACTGTGTTTTTTTACACGCGAAACATGAACACATGTTATATTGCACCACTGTAAACACAATCAAAGCTTCAAAAAAACACGAAGAACGGGACCTTAAAGAGCAAAAAAGTGCATCCATCCATTATAAAAGTAATCCATACAGTTCCAGGGGGTTAATAAAGGCCTTCTGAAGCGAAACGATGGGTTTTTGCAACAAAAAAAACTAAAAAATCCATATTTTACGCAAAACTATAACACACTATAAAACACACTATAAAGTAAAATATCTAGCTTCCGGCGGACCGCCTTCCGTATTCAACTTATGAAGAAAGTGTAACACCTCTCGCAGTTCAAAATGCTTACGTTACATCCGATGTCATCGCCGCTCCAGTTACACTTTTTCCGTAAGTTGAAGACCGCTGTTCGCCAGCCTCTTTGTTTACGAGTAGCACACTGAACCACCGCAACACTGCCATCATTATGTTAAGCCCGCCCACCGACTCTATACACAATGTGATGGGCCTGACCAGAGTTTGGTTTTTCCAGATCGCTAGCTAACGGAGAGTTGGCTACACGACCCTGGCTGCAAATTTGATCATTTGGTTGCGTCTAGATTTCTAGGCTAGGATTAACACTGTATATGGCATTTTGTTAATATTTTGAGCAACTGTATATATTCTATATGATAATTCAGTTTCTTTAGCTTTTACATTACATTTATTTATTGTATATTTTATGCAAATTATTCATATTTATTAACTATTTAATCTAGTATTTATTTAAAGGTGCACTGTGTAAATTTTAGTGGCATCTAGTGGTGAGGTAGCGAATTTTAACTGCCCATCACTCACCCTTCCTTTTCGAAGCACATAACCCCTTTTCCACCAAGGCAGTGCTAGAGCTAGATCGGAGCCAGAGCTAGTCCCAGTTCATAGTTGGTTCAACTGAGGAGCCTGCTAAGAACCGTTTGCGTTTCCACGGGCTAGAGAGCCACAACAGAGCCAGGTCTTACGTCACTGTATACGTATCATCTTTCTCAGCAACGCTAGAGGGAAACACACACACACCAGGCTTGTTCAAGATGCATCGGCGCTGCGCAGACCAATCCACGTATAATATTTAAAAAAACGCATGAGTGAATCAAAAGCATAAGGAGTCGTGTGCTCTCGCTGGACTCGTTATCATACAGCGATCGGTCTCTGCACAGTACCGCTGCCAACAAGCCTTCCATCAACACTGCAAACTTTGCGTTACTATTGATTCACATGGCTTTACGATCCTACATCGGCATTAAAACACAACGAAAACACAGCGAATACAACGCATTCATGCAGTTCGCCGTAATTTGTATAGACGGAGATTACAGACGAGCAGCAGCTGTTAGCTCCATTAGCTGCTATTTCAACAATGGCGGATCTCAAGTCTGTGTTCGTCTTGTTGACCCCGCCCCCAGCGCCTGACGTAATCGGTTCTTACTTCTAGCCCTGTTCTAGCCCAGCAATGTTTTGGTGCTACTTAAGAACCACTTTTCCTGGCTCGGAGCTGGGGCTTTGGGTGTGGAAACACAAAGAACCGATTTGAAACTAGGCTCTGGCTCCGATCTAGCTCTAGCACTGCTTTGGTGGAAAAGGGGTAATAGAGAAGCTACAGTGGCTGACACAGGACAAAGATATCGTTATCTGAGACAGCAGACAGTAGCTAGTGCTTTGTAGAGTTTAGGGCTACTGTAGAAACATGGCGGCACAAAATTGTGACTTCACTGTAAGGGGACTCGCGGTGTATGTAGATAGAAATGGCTCATTCTAAGATAATAAAAACATAACGGTTCATTATGTAAGGTCTTTATACACTGAAAACATAGTTCTGTATATTATATTGCATTTCTGTTAATAGATCCTCATAAATATTACACACTGCACTTTACTTTTGTATTTTAGCATATGTATAATTACTTGTGTTGTTTTATTTTAAATGGATAGTTTTCTCTTGAATTTGCACTTTGGATAAATGCACCAATAAATGCACCTTTGGGATTGTCACTAGAGTAATTTCATTGTGCTACACAATGACAATAAAGTACTTGAACTTGAACTCTAGAAGCAGAGTTTGACACATGTGGATTAGAATATGGTCCTTTTATGTAAATGAATGCCATCGCTTTCCATTGACCTCTAACTTCTGACAAATTGACCATAGGACTCTCCATTCTACATGAACTATGAGATGGACCTGAGGGAGAATGCTCTGGGAGAGGGAAGCTTCTCCATCTGCAGACAATGCACTCAGAAGAAGACTGGACAAAAATATGCTGTAAAGATCGTCAGTAAAAGGTACCGACTTTGCAGCCTGACAATAGAGTATTTTGATCTATTTAAAGTTCAGTTGTATTATAAAATAGTCATGGGAGTGAGTTATATTGCTCATTTATTGTTCTGCAGAATGGAGGCACAGACGCAAAAAGAGATTGCCGCTCTCAAACTGTGTGACGGACACCCCAACATAGTCAAACTACATGAAATCTACCATGACCAGGTATGACAGTGTTTGAGACTGAAACCTAGAGCTCTCCTGTGCACATCAAAGCCTCATTCATTCAAAGAACTGGGCTTGTTTGAATAAGTTTGAACCCTCTTTGTCCCCACACCTGCCCCAGATTTAATTCCCTCCTGTTCATAAACTGTCATCTTCCTTTTTACTGTACTTCATCTTAATTACATCTATTCTTTATCAGATGCAGCACCAAAGAAGGTCAAAACTAACTGGGTTGCATTTCTTAAAAGCATCAGAAGCCTATGTAGATTGTAGAACCATTGGGCACCATCTTAGCTCACAATGCTTTTGAGAAATGTAGCACTGGAAAAATCACACCATGGTTGGGTTTCATTACCCAACAAAAACCTCCAAACTGGTCCTATTTACTTATAACTTATATACTTACTGAGGGAGCTCAAACTCCGTGGTTCTCAGCGACAGGCCAGAAACCTGACTGATCTAGAGAAGATCTGTGTGGAGGAGTGGGCCAAAATCCCTCCTGCAGTGTGTGCAAACCTGGTGAAAAACTACAGGAAACGTTTGACCTCTGTAATTGCAAACAAAGGCTACTGTACCAAATATTAACATTGATTTTCTCAGGTGTTCAAATACTTATTTGCAGCTGTATCATACAAATAAATAGTTAAAAAATCATACATTGTGATTTCTGGATTTTTTTTTTTTGATTATGTCTATATATATATATATATATATATATATATATATATACATGTATAATATAAATATAACACTCAGACACAGCAGCATCTAGTGGTGAGGTTGCAAATTGCAACCGCCCACTGCTCACCTCCCTTTCGAAGCACATAGAGAAGCTATGGTGGCCGACATGGGACAAAGATGTTGTCGTGTGAGACGGGTATATATATATATATATATATACTCACCTAAAGGATTATTAGGAACACCATACTAATACTGTGTTTGTCCCCCTTTCGCCTTCAGAACTGCCTTAATTCTACGTGGCATTGATTCAACAAGGTGCTGAAAGCATTCTTTAGAAATGTTGGCTCATATTGATAGGATAGCATCTTGCAGTTGATGGAGATTTGTGGGATGCACATCCAGGGCACGAAGCTCCCGTTCCACCACATCCCAAAGATGCTCTATTGGGTTAAGATCTGGTGACTGTGGGGGCCATTTTAGTACAGTGAACTCATTGTCATGTTCAAGAAACCAATTGGAAATGATTCGAGCTTTGTGACATGGTGCATTATCCTGCTGGAAGTAGCCATCAGAGGATGGGTACATGGTGGTCATAAAGGGATGGACATGGTCAGAAACAATGCTCAGGTAGGCCGTGGCATTTAAATGATGCCCAATTGGCACTAAGGGGCCTAAAGTGTGCCAAGAAAACATTCCCTACACCATTACACCACCACCACCAGCCTGCACAGTGGTAACAAGGCATGATGGATCCATGTTCTCATTCTGTTGACGCCAAATTCTGACTTTACCATCTGAATGTCTCAACAGAAATCGAGACTCATCAGACCAAGCAACATTTTTCCAGTCTTCAACTGTCCAATTTTGGTGAGCTTGTGTAAATTGTAGCCTCTTTTTCCTATTTGTAGTGGAGATGAGTGGTACCCGGTGGGGTCTTCTGCTGTTGTAGCCCATCCGCCTCAAGGTTGTGCGTGTTGTGGCTTCACAAATGCTTTGCTGCATACATATATATATATGTGTGTGTGTGTGTGACCTGTGCTGGCAAAAATGAGTCCGAATGTGCACTGGCTAACTACGAGCGCTATTTATTTTGGTCGAAATTGAGGTTTTCATAAAAGTGAGTTCATTAAGCCCTCGTCTAGCGACACAAATGCTCCAAATAGCAATTAAACATCTAAAAGTATCTTTAATTTTATGTTTTCTGAGAGGAGTACCTTTCCTTTGTGCATGGAAAATTTTATGCATTTTTCTCTGCTTGCTTCTTGACTTTGTGAATATTCATAGAGAATTCTCGATGGCATGAGTCTGAACCAATGAAATGTGATTTTCAAACTCATGCTGATGGAAACAAAATGATCTTTCTCATGCTAACTGACAGATCCCAAGTCTGCCTCTCAGACAGCACGCAATCCCAATATACATATACACACAAAATTACAGTATTTTAAAAGGTGCGGTATGTAGAATTGACAATATATTGATCAAAATATTAGAGATGGTTGTTCCCCCGCCCCCTCCTCAGACTTGACGCTCACACGGGTTGCATTATTATTATTATTAGGGGCCAAGCACCGAAGGTGCGAAGGCACCTATTGAAACCGTATCCGTTCTTATTAGGCCTGACGGGGGCACTACAGCGATCAAAAGTACGAAACGGCGATCAAAAGTACGAAACGGCTCATAACTCCTCAACCGTAAGGCGTAGCCTCGAGTGTCTTATATCGCTGGAATCCTTGCCTCGGATTTGATCGCCAGAGTGGGAAAAACTTTGGGTATTTGTTTTTTTTTGCAAAACCTACTTTTGCAAACTAGTCCTAGGTTATTGGCCTGACCGGAACCAAACCAGCGCAGCGAGATTCTCTGGAGTCTGATTGTCAAAAGTTATAAAAAAAAGTGGAAATTTGGGTTCACGGTCCCTAAGGGCCGCCAAAACGTTGGAAGGGGGAGGAGCCACTTTTACTAAATTGGCTATAACTCGTGAACGGAACGAGGTATTTTCACCAAACTCAGCACGCATATGCAAGAGCTCATTCTGTGGCCACATGAGAAAGGACGCGGCGACTGGCCACTTGGTGGCGCTATAAGGGTTAAAAATGTGTCAAAAGGATATATTTCTATGGAAAATCCCATTAAATGCCTGAAAGCGGCCCTCTTCCTGCCTGATTTGCATACAGCTTCACGAAATCACGCGTGTGCATGCGTCACGTGACCCTAAAGAGGCTTGCAGACTTTTATGGCCGCCGTGGCGCTTTAACCGTTATAAAGGTAAAAAAAATGCTCTATATTATCCTATGCAAAATGACATTGAAATGACTAAAAATTGCCTGCTCTGCGCAGAACTTCACCAAATCGGCTGAGCATGTGCGCCACATTATTGTAAAGACGTGTGCAAACTTTGACGGAGATCAGGCCATCAGTAGAGGCATAACAGTTTAAAAGGTCAAATAAAAACACCACATTTCCACAATAAATGAGCTGAAAATGCAAAAAGCGACCTTTGACCTCTCCGATGCACATGTCACCAGGCTTGATAAAGTTTTTGCAACCAGCAGCTCAAAAATCAAGTACTCAGACCCTATAGTTTTTTTTATAGGCCTTTTTAGACCCTTTTTATGCCCTTTTTATTAGGGGCCAAGTACCGAAGGTGCGAAGGCACCTATTGAAACCATTCCCGTATTTTCTTCTTCCGCCATGGGAGTCTATGGCAGCCCATAGAACCGTATGGTAAAAAGTTGTGAAATTTGTCACACTAATAGAGGACAGTCTGATCTGTCACCATAGCAATTTTGGTGTCTCTATCTCAATCCCTCTAGTGCCACCACCTGTCCAAATGTTTACTCATGTTTATGCTAATAACTTTTGAACCTTAAGGGCTAGAAACAAAATTATTTGTTCCTCTGATTCCTGAGCTCATGCCGATTCGATTGCACCACATGGCGTCATTTTCTGTCATAATAATTTTCAGAAAAACCTACTTTTGCGAACTCGTCCTAGACGGTTCATCCGATTTGCACGAAAATTGAAACAGATCATCTTCAGACCATGCTGACAAAAAAAACATGGAATTCAAGTTGTTTCTTCAAATCGTTTTCAATAAACGCGCAAACAAATTTTACGTAGCGCTTGCGAAAACAGAGGTAAGGCTGTATATCCGCAACGCTTTATTGTATTCACACCAAACTTGGTACATGTCATGACAAGCACGTCTTGAGGCAACATGCAGCGTTTCGGCACAGTGCCACCTACTGGTCCAGAGATACGAAAAATTACTTTTTTTTTTGCTGAACCGTTTGTCCAAAAATCATAAAAGTGGTCTCGTTAGATTCGGGACGTCATACCGAGTCGACTGATGTCCAATTTTACCGTATCGGCCATTTTAGCTGTCGGCCATCTTGAATTATGTGCTAAAATGCTGTATTTTATGAACACATGAACAGATTGTTACGGAACTCGGTATGTGTCATCACCACGATGCCCTGAAGTAGCCTGAGAAGTTTCGAAACAGCGCCACCTAGTGGATAATTTTTTTCCCCAAACGCTTATAACTTTGGGTGGGGTTGACTTATTTTCATGGGACTAACTTTTTTAGTCTCCTGAATCCTCACCGAGTCCAACAATACCAGACTTGCTAGGTTTCGGCATATGGTTTGTGCAGCGTTGCAATTTAGCGCTTTAAAAAAATGTGCTGATATCTTCGAAACCGCTAGTCCGATCGAGACGAAACCAGCGTCAGAAGTTCGGAAACATAGGCCGATAGTGATACACTAATGCCCAAATGTCAAAATATTGATAGTAAGGGGGTGAAAAATCCAATCAAAGTCAGGTGTCAGTCATTTTTCATGTGCTTTTTCATATAAATGTCTATAACTCCAAAACGAAATGAGATATTTTCACCGAAATTGACACACACATGTATGGGCTCACCCACGAGGACACATTATAAAAATGGTAGGATTGTGCCACTTGGTGGCGCTATAATTGAACAAAACATGAAATTCCCATTGACTATAATGCAGTATTATTATATAAAATGCTATACTTTACAAATGAATTGTTGTATCATTACGAAACTTGGTATGTGCCATCAGCACCATGCCTTTAAGGTACTTAAAAGGTTTCAAAACAGCACTGCCATGTGGTCCATATACTTATAATGAAAAGGCCTCTTGAGGCTAGATCTCTGCAATGACATATTGACACTATATTGACACCCTGCTTTGATTTATTGACACCAATCTTTGCATGTGTCATTGTTCCCTTATTCTGACCACACCACATCAATTTCGTAACTGTGCCACCTATTGGTTGAAAGTGATAAATCATTAAATCATTATTATTGACTGTATTTATCATTTTACAGCTATTTTGCCTAAAATCACCTTAATAGATCTTTAATTGCTCATTGCTGCAGTTGATCTGACACTGCCAGCCATTTTGGCATGTCTTGTCTTCTTCTTTGCGCTTGGCCCCGATAATGGCTGTATATATATATAAATATATATTTATTATTATTATTATTATTATTATTATTATTATTATTATTATTATTATTATTACATTACATTTTCTGCAGACATATAAAAGGTGTTACAACTGTTGCAAAATGAGACAAGGTGTCTGAAAAAGTAACAAAACAAATATATATATATATATATACCCCAAAAAAGTATATATATATATATATATATATATATATATATATATATATATATATATATATATATATATATATATATATATATATATATATATATATATATATATATATATATATATATACTGTATAAACAGTATATATTACAATTTTAAAAAGTTTGTTTTAATTTTTTTATTAAATGTATTATTGTCATGGTAAAGCTGAATTTTTTGCATAATTAATCACATCTTAGGTGTCAAATGATCCTACAGAAAGCATTCTAATATGCTGATTTGGTGCTCAAGAAACATTTCTTATTAAAGTTGTAAACAGTTGTGCTGCTTAATATTTAGTGAAAAGTGTGATACATTTATTCAATCTTTTGAATTCGAAATCTTTTGTAATATTATCTTTACTGTCACTTTTAATCAATTGAATGTATCATTGCTGAATAAAAGTATTAATTTAACTGTATTATTTATCATCACTGTTGCTGGGGGTTTATTAGGCATTTAGGTGTTTAGTGTGTGTGTGTGTGTGCGCCAGACATCCTGATCCATCGTTCTGTTCATTAGTATGATAAGCTAGAGTCAGTTGGGCTCCTCTTCAGATCTGTGAAAGTGTGTATGTGTGTGCGTGCCCACTTACCAATTGGAGATTATCAACCCACACGCTCTGCACCCAGTGCCGTGCCCCAGATGAAAAGCAGAGCCGCCCTGCCCAGTCAGGGTCTTTGTTCTTCTATACCAGAGATAATGAGAGATATTAGCTTGCTCTTTTTCATTTGCCTCTCTTTTTTTCTTCTGTGCACACACACTTGCACACTCGTACACTCTTTTCTATCTCATCCCACCCCCATACGGCACCCAAACACTTGTACTGCTGTTCACTTATTCACACTTATTCAACATATAATGAGACTGAAGCCCATTTAAAAAATCATCTTAAATCTGAACCTTTGCCAAACAATTTTTTCAAGTCCTTCAAAGTCATCATTCCCTCTGACTGTCATTAAATGTCCATCTGTGCCAGGATAGAAGGCTTTGCACTTCATTATATCTATCTGTCAATTGTGTGTAATTGCGATCATATACCATTCCATGTGGTTATTCTTGCAAATGGTGTGCTTCCTTGTGCTCACTAATTGTATATTTGGACTCTTGCCTCTTTTATTAGGCAGAATGATAGTAGAAAGCAAGGTCAGCGAGGTTATATTAAGGGGCAATATTTGCCCCCTGCAATTGATATCGGGGCATTTTTACCTTTTGTAAGGACAGTTTTTCAATTTATACGATAGACCAGGGGTTCTCAACGCTGAGTTTAGATCCAACCTTGATCAAACTCACCTGTCTATAACTTCCTGAAGACTTTAGAAGTGTTCGATTTGAAGTGACGCTGCACAGACCGATCGCTGTATGACATCAAAGTACCGCGAGAGTGATTAGAGAGGAAATGGCTCCGTATGCTTTCGAATCGCTCTTGCTGTATTTGATGTCATACACCAGTTGGTCTGCGCAGCGCCACATCAAGTCGAACACACATCTTCATTAGCTTCTTCAGGTGTGTTTGTTTAGGGTTGGAGCAAAACATATGTATAAGAAAATAAGACTTCCAATTGGTTATTTTATTAGCATGAAAAACAAAACATTTATTCAAACTGGGAATAAGTATATACAGAAAGCAGAGAACACAGAGAACTTTCCCCATCACTGAAGCGGTTTATGGTTTCAGTCTAGCGAAAGTTATACACTCTCACAAAAACTCCTGTTAAAATCACTAAAGCTGTCTACATTGCAAAGTAAATCTAGTTTACATTGTATCTGCACTTTTTTGTTTATGATTAGAAAATCTACGAGAGTGCAGAATTCAGTCAGTGAACACGTACTGATCAAAACTTGGGTGTTTTCAGTGGATTTCTTCAGTGGAAATGTCTCTGATTGGCCATTGCATTCATACGCTCAACAGAAATATGTGTAATTGGTTATAATGCTTAACACTGCAAAAAATTTGTAAATTGCCAATTATATATATTATCTTTTGTTCATTTTGGTGGCAAGCCCCCCTTAATTTCCGACCCTGGTAGAAACATTTCTGGAGCACATGGATAAACTACTGCACCATAGCTCTGAATTACTTGAGCTCTTTAATATGGTGAATTTATGTTTCTGTGTTTGTATAGCTACACACATATCTCGTTCTGGAGCTCTTGCGAGGTGGAGAGCTTCTGGAGAGGATCAGAAGGAAGCAGCACTTCAGCGAGACGGAGGCCAGCCGTATCATGCGCAGACTGGTGTCTGCCGTCAGCCACATGCATGATGTTGGCGTGGTGCACAGGGACCTCAAACCAGAGGTACAGCATGCCACAACACATCCACTATCATTGTCGTAAATATAAAACCCACGTGTCACAGCGCACTCTAGGCAGAGGGTCCCAAAAGTGCAGGTTGGGCAGAATTTTACATAGTATTTAGGCCTCATAAATGACAAGTCTTGCTTAATTAAAAGGAGATGTATTCAAGAAACATCTGCACTGTTAAGTTTATGCTCCTCAATATTGCTTGTGTTTTAGTTTGTTGAACAGTGAATTAGTAAATGTTTATATTGGTAAACTAATAATGAGATTGACTGCTTTAGGCTTTATTTTTCTGACTGTGTAATAGAGATGTTCTTCAGTCTATCTATCTTTTCTCTTTGTAGAATTTGCTCTTTACTGACGACACTGAGAATTCAGAGATAAAAGTTATTGACTATGGATTTGCACGGCTCAAACCCCCCGACAATCAGCTCCTGAAGACTCCCTGCTTCACTCTTCAGTACGCCGCACCAGAAATCCTGAAATACGATGGTTACGATGAGTCCTGTGACCTCTGGAGTTTAGGAGTCATTTTGGTAAGGCCAGTAATCACATTGTACTTGTCATGCCGGTATAATATGTAATGTGTGGTTGCTAGGAACAGATGTGTAGACAGTTGACAGCAAGGAGGATTTGAAACAGTTGTGTTTACTAATAGTGCTGCTGTGATGACGGTTTTTTGTGGGCCAACCCTGAAGTTTGCATTACCCTGGTACCCTTACCAAAAATCCTGTAGGATTTTTCCATTGGCTTTTGGATTAATGTAAAAAAATGAGTTCCCTTTCGTTTAGTCACTACGACGTAACGTTAGTGACTAACGAATGGGGGTTTCACTTAGAAGCATATCATCTTCGAGATCTTAGAAAACGCCCAATGGCAGTGCCAATGCCATGGGCATGCGGAATTTGCATGCGTAACTCTGCCTCACCGCGTGAGTATAAAAGGAAGTACGTGGCAATATCGCATTACGTTTCTGCTTCGGAGCCAAGAGTACCTACCTCTTCACTCCTCACAAGCCTTCTGAGACTCTGTCAGCTTCTTCGAGATGAGCAGCTTTCCAGTCGGTGTTGGTGTGACGGCGCGTTCCAGTGATCGCATACTTCCTGCCTGCTGATCTGTGCAGTGGTCTGCATCCAGCTGGTGTGTGTTTCCCTGGGCGCTTCGGCATCAAATGCGAAGTTTCCTCTCACAAAAGAACTTACACGTGGCACGTCCTTTTCAGGATGTCTCGCCTGTGTACTTCTGGGTGCGGTCGGTTTCTCTCGCCCTCTGATGGGCACGATCGCTGCGTGATGTGTTTGGGCTTTCAGCACGCTCAGGCAGCGCTTGTGGATGATTCATGTTCCCACTGTGATCTGAGTGTGACGGTGTGGAATCAAGCTCCGACGCTCATGCCTCGGCCCACACCCCCCTCTCATGCACCGAACCCGCCGAGCGTTCAGGCGTGTACATCGGGGACGGCTCCTGCAGCGGAGGACGAGGAAATGTCGATCGCCGCATCACAAGGTGGGCTGGAGTCATCTGAGGATGAGGATTCGGCTGTGCTGCCGCCTTCGGGTGTGCCAGCATTGCCCGAGTCGGACCCAGAGTTGACAGCCATGCTCTCCCGGGCAGCCACGACGCTTGGGTTGGAGTGGAACACTCCGTCCCGACCTGAGTGCTCGCGGTTGGACGATTGGTTTTTGGGGGCGGCGCGTCCGGACACACGTCCGGCCACCCCTCCAATTCCTTTCTTCCCAGATGTGCATGAGGAGGTTGCGCGGTCCTGGAAGAACCCGTTGTCTTCCAGCGACCGTTCGGCGACCTCCTCCGCCTTCTCCGCCCTCGATGGAGCCGCGGTCAAAGGGTACACTGGGGTCCCCCCAGTCGAACGCTCTGTTGCAATGCAACTGTGTCCGCAGAGTGCTTCGACCTGACTCGATGACCCAAAGCACCCCTCCAAAGCCTGTAGGTTCTCGTCATCTCTGGTGGCGAAGTCCTATAGAGCTGCGGGGCAGGCCGCCGCTTCTTTGCACGCCATGGCAACTCTTCAAGCCTACTAGGTCAAGTTGCTATGTGACCTGCACGAGGGTGGAGCTGACCCAGGACTCAGAGATGAGTTGCATGCCGCCACCGACCTCACTCTCTGGGCGACGAAGGTGACCGCACGCTCCCTGGGCCAGGTGATGTCCACAGCCGTGGTCCAGGAGAGACACCTATGGCTCACCCTGGCCGATATGCGTGACGGCGAGTGGACCCAGTTCCTCGACGCTCCCATATCCCAGGATGGGCTATTCGGTGGCGCGGTTGAGAGCTTCGCCCAACAGTTCTCAGCCGCCCAGAAGCAGACTGAGGCTATTAAACACATACTGCCCCGGCGGTCAGCTGCTGCCTCCACCCAGCCACCTGTGCAGTTGCCTCAGCCTGATCGCCGCCGAGGGCGCCCTCCCGTGGTTCCCTCTCCCTCTGCGCCACCCAAGCAGCAGCCTCAACCCGAGCCGCGCAGAGGAAACCACAGGAAGGCGCCCCAGTCCGCTCCAGCCCCGCAGCCCGCGAAAAAACGCCAAGCGGCACTCCTGACGCGGACAGCACAGGGATGGGCAGTTCTTTCCAGGAGATGGCAGCAGGGCCACTCCTTCCCCCAGTGGAGGGCCGGGGGAGAATCTTTTGTTCGGCTGCTGGCCCCGGGTCAAAGAAAGAACTGACACTCCCATCCCTGAGCACCCAGAGACTGGTGATGACAGTGTGCGCCACCCTGGGTACGTCTGTGGTTCGAATGACCCCACTGGTGCAGTTCCTGGGAGCCTGGCTTCAGCTTCTGGGACTGTTCCGCTGGGTCGCGAGGACTATCAGGCTCGGCTACGCGATTCAGTTTGCGCAGACTCCTCCCTGCTTCAGGGGTGTCCGCCACACCATGGTCGGGGCCAATGTCCCCGTCATGCGTGTGGAGGTTGCCACCCTGCTGGCGAAGGGTGCAATCGAGCCTGTCCCTCCAGCCAAAATGAAGTCCGGCTTCTACAGCCCCTACTTCATTGTACCCAAGAAAACCGGTGGGTTACGACCAATCCTGGATCTGCGCGTCCTGAACCGATCTCTTCATAGGCTTCCGGTCAGGATGTTGACAGCGAAACGCCGTGTGGAATTTGTCTGGCTGATTGGTTTGCAATCCGATTGGTTTGCAGACGGGCCGGTGTGCCCTTAGAACGAGTTTCCAGGCATGTTGTCGTATCGACGGATGCCTCTGCCACAGGCTGGGGTGCCATGTGCAATGGACAAGCAGCCGCGGGCTCCTGGACAGGACCCCAGTGCCTTCTGCATGTCAAATGCCTCGAGTTGCTGGCAGTACGGTTCGCCCTGCACCGCTTCGAGCGTTGCTGAAGGGTCAACATGTACTAGACAACACAGACAACACGGCCATTGTAGCGTACATCAACCGCCAGGGTGGTCTACGCTCCCGCCGTATGTCTCAACTCGCCCGCCATCTCGTTCTATGGAGTCAGAAGCATCTGAGGTCCCTTCGTGCTGTCCATATTCCGGGAGTTCTGAACCGTGCAGCCGACAAGCTCTCAGCCACTTCCGGGAAAATGGAGACTCCATCCCCAGACGGTCCAGCTGATTTGGGAACAGTTCAGTGACGCACAGATAGATCTGTTTGCCTCCCACGACTCTTCCCATTGCAGCCTGTTTTATTCCCTGACCGAGGGCACGCTCGGCATGGATGCACTGGCGCACATCTGGCCGCGGGGCCTGCGCAAATATGCATTCCAGTGAGCCTTCTCGCACAGCTTTTGTGCAAGATCAAGGAGGACGAGGAGCAGGTCCTTCTGGTCGCCCCGTACTGGCATGCCGGACCTGGTTCCCCGAACTCTTACTCCTTGCGACAGCCCCTCCCTGGCCTATTCCTCTGAGACAGGACCTCCTCACTCAGAGACGGGGCACACTTTGGCACCCGCGTCCCTATCTTTGGAACCTCCACGTGTGGCTCCTGGATGGGACACGGTAGGTTTGAGTACCCTACCACCTCCGGTGGTGGCTACCATCACTTCCGCTAGGGCAGAGTCCACTCTGCATGCCTATGCGTTGAAGTGGAACCTCTTCGTCACCTGGTGTTCTTCTCGCAAAGAAGACCCCTGGAAATGCCTGATCAGGTCTGTGCTTTCGTTCCTCCAAGAAGGGTTGGAGCGAAGGCTGTCTCCCTCCACCCATAAAGTATATGTGGCCGCAATATCTGCCCACGACTTGGAGAACAAAAAGGCAAGCCAGGGTCCTGAGGGGAGCCAGGAGACTAAATCCTCCTCACTCTCCCCTCGTACCCTCTTGGGACCGCTCAGTAGTCTTAGATGCTCTGCAGAGGCCTCCCTTTGAGCCTTTGCGTTCAGTCGATCTTAAGTTCCTGTCAATGAAGACAGCAATCCTGACTGCATTGGCCTCCATCAAGAGGGTAGGGGACCTGCAGGCATTTTCGGTTGATGAAGCGTGCCTGGAGTTCGGACCGGCTAACTCTCACGTGATCCTGAGACCCCGGCCCAGATATGTGCCCAAGGTTCCCACCACTCCGTTTCGAGACCAGGTGGTGAACCTGCAAGCGCTGCCCATGGAGGGGGCAGACCCAGCCTTGGCATTGCTCTGTCCAGTACTCGCTCTCCGCGCTTACGTAGACAGGACACAGTGTTTCAGGACCTCAGACCAGCTCTTTGTCTGTTATGGTGGAGAGCGGAAGGGAAGAGCTCTCTCAAAGCAAATGCTGTCTCACTGGATAGTGGACACCATTGTTTTGGCTTACCAGCAGCAAGGTCAACCATGTCCCCTTGGGGTGAGGGCCCACTCCACTCGGAGTGTGGCCTCCTCTTGGGCTTTAGCGCATGGCACCTCGCTAACAGACATCTACAGAGCTGCAGGCTGGGCGACACCTAACACATTCGCCAGATTCTACAATCACCGAGTGGAGCCAGTGTCCAACTATGTACTCGCCTCTACTAGTGGCCGGTAATGGGCTAGGCTCAGGTGTCTTTGCTTGCTTGCCATTCCACTCCACGGACTGGATACGTGCGATTATTCTCCTCAGGTGAGCTTCCCGAAAGCCCTGAGTTCCTCCAGCACTGTCGGCGCTGACACCAGTAAGTCTGCCCTCTTGAGCCCAGACCCTCGTGTCCGGCCAGGTGCCCCGTGTGCATGGTTCCCCTCCGGCGACCCCCACATGTGTATTTCCACCGTAAGCCTCCTCAGTGAGCAGGTGTCTTTCCCTTGGCAAGTCCCTGCCACCCCTGGGGTTAAAAATCCACCCTCTGGCTGGTACCCCAGAGTTTCCCATATGCAGCCCTTAGCGGGTCATATGTGTACTCTCTTAAGTCCTCCCTACGGGTAGGCATCCTGGCATATCTCCACTGGAATATGCTTCCCAGTGTACCTTGGTATTCCTGTGATAAGTGGGAGTCCTTCGTCCGTAATAGTCTTACGACTAGTACTGACGAAGTACTCACACTTACGCAGGGCACTGGAAGACAGCCGAGTGGCGTGATTTTATTGGGACCCCCATTCGTTAGTCACTAACGTTACGTCGTAGTGACTGAACGAAAGGGAACATCTCGGTTACGTATGTAACCCTCCTCAGGGAACGGAGACGTAACGTCCCTTTGCCACTCCGCTGTGCAACTGGAACAGCCTTGAGTTCAGTCTTGGCTCCTCAGCAGGTAACGTAATGTGATATTGCCACGTACTTCCTTTTATACTCACGTGGTGAGGCGGAGTTACGTATGCAAATTCCGCATGCCCATGGCATTGGCACTGCCATTGTGCGTTTTCTAAGATCTCGATGATGATAGGCTTCTAAGCAAAACCCCCATTCGTTAGTCACTAACGTTACGTCTCCGTTCCCTCCTCAGGGAACGAGGGTTACATACGTAACCGAGACGTTATGTGACCAACAGTTCTGTGATTCTTAAACATCTTGTTCATCATGATAATCTTCACTAATGAACACAACTTTTTCACAACTTTTTTTAATCCTAAATACAATACAAAAGTAAAAAGTAGGCTATAAACAAACTACACCACAGTTGCATTACTTCAGCGTCACCACCATTATGCTTCCAACAACTCTTTAAGTTTTTATTTTTTTTTTAAAATTCCCTGAAAGATTGGGTTAAAATAGTTTGCAAGCATGCAATTATAAACGCTACACGTCTGTAAAAGTGGACCTATGTGTAAATGAGTTTACCTGTTCTCAAGTTCCCTTTAGCCACTTGCCTTTTTCAAAACAAGTAAAAAAACACAACCTGGTATATTGTATGTTATAAAAGCTTGTGTTAAAAACTTACCTTTTTCAGATATATGCTGAAATGCTAACCCATTTATGGGTTTTGGCCTAAAAAAAATATGGCATCCCTGCAGCAAGGGAAAGTTATCCCTGGGGCAAGTAATAAATGTGACCCACACCACTCTATTTTAGGTCACTTGGAAGTTTCTCCTTGTTCAGGCTTTTTAATGGAAATAAAATATATATGAGTACTTTCTCCCATTTCAGTATACACAAGCTTTTATCCTGCTTTTTGCAGATTACTAACTCCTTTTCAATATGAATCATCCATGTCTTGCTGTTTCTGACACTTATTCAGTTGAACACCAGCCAAAATAAACAAACTTATCAAGTCCTTTCCCAAACTGCTTAGCATTGCTGATCGGAGTCATCACATCTACCCTTAAGTGGAAGATTTCAGCTAGAACTTCATTGAGATAAAGATGAGAGGAGATAGCAAGATGAGCCTGGGGCAGATGTCCATAACTGAGTTATTTTTGTGGGTCCATTTCTGCCTCACTCTGTATAGGGGAGCAGGATTTGACTGGGGGGAGAACAGAGTATTGCAGCAGAGTTTGACATGATGATCTCTGACAGGCTGTGAGCTGAGAGACCCTAGAGCTCTGCACAGCACGGAGAGAGATCATAGCACTGAGAGAGACGAGAACCTATTTTGCTGTGTACATATTCTCTGTTTTATTTTCTTTCACTTTCATAACAGTAAAATCGTTATCTCCAATATATTTATAGCACATTGATCAACTTCTGTTGTTTTTAAAAGTGTCGTGCTGTACACAAATACAGACAATGGAGAACGCACATTACTTATCTGTCCAGCACACAATGACTTTTGCAATATCAGGGGTCGGCAACCTATGGCACGGGTAATTGCTGGAATGTGAATAAAAGCGAGAGAGGTGTATGTATGTATATCATTCAGATAAAGTACCTCCCACCTGTATACAAATCTACATTTTGAGGTAATCATTCCTCATAGTAACACAGCTTGTTTTATTAAATTAAGAGTTATAAATACTATTAAAGTGTGAGAATTAAACTACGCAAGTCAATGAAAGCGCAGTTCTGCCAAACCATTAGCGCAACCACTGCGCATCATGTGCCCACAAGTTACTGACTGACAGCTTACAGCTTGTTCTGCTCCGCTGTCCATAGGTAATTCTATAAATTTCAACCAAGTATATAGACTCCTTATTCAACATTCCACACACATCAAAATGGCACGTGGAAACTTTGTTTATGTGTACCTGGTCACTTCATGTGTTTTCTCTGATTGGTTCGTGAAAAGACCATGGGTAAATGCCCTCCGAAAGATGAAACTGGACAAAATACATCTGGTCGATGAAGTCAAATATGTAAATTTGACTCCTCCCAAAATGGTAAAAAAAAAAACATGAAAGAGCGTGTTATAACGGCTCCCGGAAGCCAGATATGACAGCGCTACTGCAATACATCGCTACAGATATGGTCTACCGCGGAGAAGTAGCTGAGTATCGCTTTAGCAAACCGGCGTGCAAACTGCCGCAAATGAAAGTTCAGCACCACATCCTGAAGCTCAACACACAGTCGTCTTCAATAAAAGTAGTGACACTAAATTATCTTACCAGTGCTGATGCTACTCTCTCTCCAGTTGTGGTATTTGATCTTGAAATTAGCTGATGATTAATAAAATGAAGCTAATATCTTGCTTTCATTGATGTAAACTCTGTTGAATTTGCACATAGCGCAGGAATTGAAGATTAGATTTACATTAGTTTTGTAGACTAAATGGAACAGTTTTGTAACAAAACAGATTGCTCTCTGATCAGTAAAAACCATAGACTGTAAACAAATATATGGATGTAGTGTCTGTGACGTCACCCATAGGATTCTGAAGAGCAGTTTTGAAGCGTAAAAGTAGGGACGAGCTGGCCGTAGCCATCTTGGCAGCGCGTCACTCCCGGATAATAGAAAATGGGCAAAGAGGCAGGACGTGGGTGGAGCTGAGGTGACACGATGACTAACAGACAGCAGATAAATGGCTATCCACCTGTCACTCAAAGTGGCCACGCCCTTAATTAGGCAGAACTTTAAGGCTTAATGTAATGTAAACGAATGAGTTATAAAAAAAATTCACCCCCTCACAGTTGTCATGAAGGACAAAATTAGCCGTATAGACCAAAACCACAATTTGTACCAGGCTGTAAACATGTTTTTTTTCTTCTGTAAAATTGGGCATTTTAACATGGGGCTCAATGAGATTCTGCTCCCTTCTGGAGCCTGTCTCTACGGCCAGTCGATGAATTGCAGTTTAAGTCACTTCCGTATTGGCTTCAAGAGAAACTGCGGGAGGTTGCCGTTTGGTAAAAACGCACAAATTACCAGGTGTAAATAGGCCCATTACAAATCTGTTCTTCAATTTAAAACTGGATTTTGTTAGCCATTATGAATATTTAAAATATGTTTATGTGTATTTATACATATAGGGGCGAGGGGTATACAAGTTGTTAAAAATGGCACTTCATGACAAAAAGGTTGCCGACCCCTGGTCTAGTGAAAAAAAATAAGTCTTAAAGGTGCAAAATGTAAGATGTTTGCCGTAAAATATCCAAAAACCACTAGGCCAGTGTTATATATTTTGTTCAGTTGAGTTCTTACCATATCCCAAATGTTTCAAACTATTTGTAAATCATGAGAAAATTGCGATTTTAACCAAGGAACCGGGACGTGCGAGGGAGTCGCCTGTCAATGGCGTCCTATCCACGTAACCCTCGGTTTCCGCTTTTACTGCCATAGAAACCATGGCAACAGACGTGGCGTTTTCGAGATGGCGAGAGCTTCGCAACAAACTTCGACTTGACAGAGATGCCATTCTTGCATGCACTTTATTAGACAGGTGAGCAAATGTACATAAAACGAATCAATGTTATGTAGCTCAACTTGATATTAAAATATCATCAGGATGATGTTCTAATGTTGATGTAGCTTACTGCTAGTCTCATACAGTCAGCAAACTAACAAACAGAATAATACTATAACTTTCAACAATACTCAAATGCAGTTTAGATAGTTAGACCAAGTGAAACAGCATGGCGTTTCCTCACAATTATAATTTGTCAAATAATCTGACCTGAATGAGTAGTTAATTCAGCACTTGTGGGTAGTTCGGTAGAATGAAATGTCCTCATATCTTTATATCCCCAGGACTCGCATGTGGCGCTGATATCTGTCTCTTATTAGTTATCGCGACCTGCTTCATACCACAGTCATGTTATTAAACATGAATGCATTCACTCATCCATAAACATTATTTCCCCGTAAACATTATTAGATCCATTGGTAAGATGACAAGTTCCATGATTCCACGTTCATTCACTGCGTCATCAATCTATGCCTTTGTTATTGTTCTGAAGAGGTGAGCGACCCCTAGCGGCGAAAAAAATGCACAGTGTAGCTTTAAGACACATTTAAAACATGTTGATGAGGCTATTTTATTACCTCAGGGCACTAAAACAGAAAGCACAATTACCTTTAAACATTAAGCGCCACCAGTGAGTGAGAAGCAGCTGGTTGGCACATTTAAGAGACCTGTAGGTGTGATTTCAGATTGGCAATAGCTTTAAAGGGATAGTTCACCCAAAAATGAAAATTAGCCCATGATTTACTCACCCTCAAGTCATCCTAGGTGTATATGACATTCTTCTTTCAGAAAAATAAAATCTGAGTTATATTAAAAATTTTCTGGCTAATCCAAGCATTAGAATTTGATTAATAGTTGCTCTATTTTATAAAAAGTGCATCTGTCCGTCACATAACGTGCTCCACGCGGCTCTGGGGTGTTAATAAAGGCCTTTTGAAGCGAATCGACACGTTTGTGTAAGAAAAATATCCATATTCAAAACTTTACCAATTAAACATTCGGCTGACCGCCTTCCGTGGAAAAGTGTTGAATGTTGAAAGTGAAACTCAAGATGCGTACGTGACGTCATGACGAGCCTACATGGTCACGTTAGTCTTTCGATCGGCAGGGGAACTTTCAAAAATTTTTCCATAAATTGAACAGGGAAGATGGTCGGCTGAAAGTTTACTTTATAAAGTTTTAAATATGGATATTTTTCTTACACAAACGCATCGAATCGCTTCAGAAGGCCTTTATTAACACCCCAGATCCGCGTGGAGCAGTTATTTGATGGGCAGATGCACTTTTTATGGACTTCAAAAACAGAGCAACTATGAATCAAATTCTAATGCTTGGATTAGCCTGGATTTTTGTTATATAAGTCCGTCTAATTTTATTCGTCTGAAAGAAGACTGTCATATACACCTAGGATGATTTGAGGGTGAGTAAATCTCTAATTTACTCTAATTTTCATTTTTGGGTGAACTATCCCTTTAAGACATCAATGTGTCGCCACGAGCCGCATGGTTTAATAAGGATTCATATGTCTATGTGTTTTTACTCTCATTGCTCTCATACTCTAAAATATCCTCATTGACATGCATTATACAACTATCACACTGCAACAGTTGGAGTTAAAAATCTTCAATTGTGTTCTACTGAAGAAACAAAGACACCTACATCTTGCCCTGGGGTAAGCAGATAAACATAAAAATTTCGTTTTTGGGGGAACTATCCCTTTAAGCTGGAAAAGGCTACTCTTCGAAACAGCTTTAATATGCTTATATAACATTTAAGGGCTTAAGCAAACAAAACATTTTGGTCATGTAGATGACGATGATGTGTTCTGTCCAGGGACTACAAATGAAAAATAGCCTTTGGCTTATTCTGGCACATTTACAGTAATCCTATGTGTGCGGTCTGCTGAATATAAATAAATAAGTGACAAACAAAGTCTGTATGGTCATTTATAATGTAAACACTGTCTTGTTCTCTTTTCTTCTTCTTCTTCTTTTTTCTAAACTAGTGATTTTAGCATTCCATTCTACATAAAAGGGTAATCATCAATAGCTGTAAAGTCAATATGTAGCAAGTTTCACAATCCATTTTACTGCCATAATTGACACATTTCCTATAAATGTGAAAGGACTTGGTTTTATCCATCGGTAATTGTTTACAGTCAATTGTGGAGGACCGTTCCCCTCCATAGCAACAGTTGGTATTTCAAAAATAAATGAGGTAATTTTTCATGTCATGTTTACTTTAAAAGTTAGATACAGCTCTGTATCATCAGCATAACTGTGAAGATAAATGTCATGTCATTTAATGAAGCCAAAAAGAAGCATATATGAAGAAAATTAAAATTGGTCCTAAGATAGAACCTTGAGGTACCCCGTATTAAGGTGCTTTTGTATGCTTTTTGTTGCAGTACACAATGCTATCTGGTCAGGTCCCATTTCAGTGTCAGGGGAAGAGTCTAACACACACCAGTGCAGAGGAGATCATGAGGAAAATCAAACAAGGAGACTTCTCTTTTGAAGGTGAAGCCTGGAGGAATGTGTCCAACCAGGCTAAGGATCTGATACAAGGTGATAAAGCTGGAGATGTTTAGATACCATTTTGTAGTGTACACAGGATTGCATTTGATAAAACTTAAATATTAATGTGTGGCCTACTCATTGTACAGAGCTGCTGACGGTGGACCCTGACAAGCGGATAAAGATGTGCGGCCTACGCTATAATGCCTGGCTGCAGGATGATAGTCAGCTCTCCTCCAACCCTCTTATGACCCCCGACATCCTGGGATCTTCTACCATATCAGTGCACTCTTGTTTCAAAGCCACCTTCAATGTAAGAAAAATGGAAGGATGCTAGAAAATAAAGATTACAACATAATATAAAAAAGTTGATAGGTGTGGATAATTGTTAATGATAAATGCATAATTTGTTTAGGCATACAACAAAAAATATATTTTGGCCGTTTCGTTTAATGTTCAGAATAAAGCTTGAATCTTGATTTTACATGCAATTTACAGAACATGCTGACAATGCAGGGTAGGAAATGTGGATAAGTGTTTAACTTAAACTTAACTTTGTTATTTTTGTAACTGTTAAATAAATATCCTGTTTTAATTAGAAAAAGTAATACAATAATAATATTATATTATAAACAATATAGTAAGCTTTGTATATTATAACTGTAATTTTGGCAGATACTGATATGGTCACCCTTTTTTTTTATCCCCAGTTTTGTTGTGTAATACGGTTATGTCTTCCCCAGGCCTTTAATAAGTGTAAGCGTGAGGGATTCCGACTTCAGACGGTTGACAAGGCTCCTTTGGCCAAACGCAGGAAGATGAAGAAGACCAGCACCAGCACAGAGACCCGCAGTAGCTCTAGCGAGAGCACGCACTCTTCTTCCTCTTCCTCCCAGTCTCAGGATAAGATGCCACTGGGCAGAGAGATGCCCATCATTCCCCAGGCCTCTGAGAGCACGCCTCTTACTCTGGGCCCTGACGATGAGCCGTCTCAGGGTGAACTCCAGTTTACAGAGTGAAAAGATATAACTTTCCAACTGTCTCATTCGTTCTCCTCACACTCTGGCAAGGCCGTACAACTCCAGAATTTGCATGTGGGGACCAACACAAATCCATCATTAGCAATAGATGCACACCATGAGCGCTGAAGACTGAGCTGGAGTGAACATCTGGCTCAAGTCCTGCATGGCTAAATATCACTGCATCCAGTCCAGTGTCTCACACACGAGAGAGAAGTTCACTTTGAGGAGCATCAAGACCTTCCACTGATGGAGAAAGAAGAAAAGCCTGCTTTTGCAGTGTCCTGAGTCCTGACAGACCAGGTGCTTAGCTTCAGGCAAAAAAAAAAAAGATAAGGAATATGTATTTTTAAAAAATATAAATAGAATTTATTTAAAAGAAGATTTATTGTTTATACAGACTTCTCGTAAATTTGGTATATAATAGATATTTGGTATACTTGACAAACTGGTATATACCAAATATAACAGTTCCATTTGTGCTGGGAGCTTTTTGGTGTTGATTCACATATTTAACTTCAATCTTTGACTTCTTCCAAAAGATTTTACTGAAGTAGCAACAATTAGGTGTAATGGTTTCTGTGTATAACTGTTGTTTATGTAGTTAACCCTTGGCAAGGTAAAAGAGACCGCTTGTTTCACATTTACATGTTATTTGAATTTTCTGTTGAGATACTTTCCTCAGGTTATTTACTTGTTTTTATAAACTTGAGCACATTTTTAAAAAGTTGAAGACAAAGCCACTGGCTGACGGCGCGGTCACATTTACCCTTGCTCTGTGAATATTTTGTCACTGAAATCCAATTTTGTATTTGGTTCAAGCTTTTACAAGTTTCCACATTGACCAACAAGAAACTGCTTGGTTTGAAAGTGACTTCTATGAGTATTTCTTTGTTCATAGATACACTATTGAGTATTGACGGTGGACAATGGAACATTTAATTTTTTTTTTAAAAGATTCCCTCAAATTTCACTAATGTGACCACGTCTTAAAAGAGGAAACGCTAGAGATGTTGCCTTGGACGTTGGATTCCATTACTCAAGGTTTTATGCCTGAGTATAAGTTTAGGCTGAGCATGAATCTGCCGATAGATGTTTAAAGTCAACATGAATTCAAAATAGACTCATTTTAAATTATTAATGCACCTGGTTCTGTTGTGAACTATGCATTGGTGGATGTTATTACAAAGAATAGAAAAGTTTTTGTAGTCATTAATCAAAATGTAATAACTCTTGCTTCCTCTGCAACGACTTTCCTTTTCCAGTGACATCGCTTAGGTCGTTCAGGCTGTTGGATAACGCTAATCAATAAATGGCTATTTGGCGGTTTGGCTAAATGGTTATTTGGCCGTAGATTTAGCAAACTCGCTTTTGATCTGACTGTATTCTGGTTTGTATCACTTCTTACTTTTCATGATCCAATTGATTCCTGGTGGATAAACTTTTTTTTTTTTTTCTTGAAAATGCGGCATATTAGAGAAAGTAGAATGGGTTGCAATTCATGTAGGCTATAAACTATGCGCCTGCAAAGTTTTATGGCCCGCTTATCTTAAATAAGATAACCATGACTGCAGGCCACATTTTAGCCTGAAATGAAGTGATATGCCAGAAGACATATGTGGCTTCCTGTTTGATGGTGGCACTTTGTGTTTTTTGGCCCTGTGTTAGTTGACTGATTCTTCAAGATAGGCTGCGGTAGAGCCTGTGGTGTTTAAAAAGATGCGCTTGCATTTTTCATCTTTGCATCGTCTGTTTCACAAGCCTTGGAAGTTTTGTGACACTGAGCAGCAATCTTGTAGTACTCAAGTCTGGACAAGATCAGATATTATCAGGAGTATTTGAACTGAGCCTGGACTCGAATGAGCTTTTCTCGACTAGTCATTGAAATATGGTCTTGGACTTGAGTCCATTCTTGACTCTTAAAAATAAAAGTTCCAAAAGGGAGTTTTCGCAGCGATGCCATAGAAGAACCATTTTGGGTTCCCTAAAGATCCTTTTATAGCTCTTTTCCACCAGAATAGTTTGCTTTCTCTGAGCCAGATCCTGTTCTTGGCCAGGTGAACTAGAGCCTGTCACGAACTAGCCGTGTGTTTCCACAGACTTGAGGAAGAAATGGTGACGTAATGCTACGTGTTGTTTAGCTGACTATAAAGTCTAAAATCAAGCAGTGCACATACCGGTGTTTGGTCAGGTAGTGCGGTACTTCTGTTTTGCTCTTCACAGTACCGGGAGTGAATTTGGTGTCTCGGCAGCTCTGCATAAATTCCCGGTACTATCATCTGTCCTTTTTGGATATATATTGAAACTGAAACCTTTGATTCACTCACTCTCTTGCACCCAGGGTCACTCTTGCACACCCAGTTTTATTTAGATATAAAGAGCTGTGGTTTACAGCATTTCTCCAGCAAGTTTTTAGGGACGGAGTTGGACTGATCTTTCTGGCCTGGAACCCTGCTGTTCTGCAGTGGAAATGCGCGGAATGGTTTTTTTCCTAATTATGAGGAACCTTTTTTTCATTATCAAGAACCTTCATTATCAAGAACCAAGAAAGGTTCCATGGATGTTGAAGTCAATGCCAATGAAGAACCTTTACTTTAAAAGCTGTCCCAATTCAGAAGCTCCATCCTTCAAAGGACGTAGACTTCAAAGTCCACGCCGCAAAGGCCGGGTCGAGCATTGTTAAATGGGACAGTCACGCCTATGGAGAATTGTTCTTGTCGCCTAGCAACTGTGACAGCTGCCGTCAACGAGCGGCAGTAACTTTTTTTTTTTCTGGATTTTTTTTTTTAAGTTACTGTCTGTCTGAAAACAAAACAGGGTTCACAACCTGTCTAAATATGTTCACCTTGGTCCATTTCTGTACATAATATAAACCATATAACATCCCATCTTAGTATAATATAAAATTTGAATCTGTTTATATATATATATATATATATATATATATATATATATATATATATATATATATATATATATATATATATATATATATATATACAGGTCCTTCTCAATAAATTAGCATATTGTGATAAAGTTCATTATTTTCCATAATGTAATGATAAAAATTTAACTTTCATATATTTTAGATTCATTGCACACCAACTGAAATATTTCAGGTCTTTTAATGTTTTAATACTGATGATTTTGGCATACAGCTCATGAAAACCCAAAATTCCTATCTCAAAAAATTAGCATATCATGAAAAGGTTCTCTAAACGAGCTATTAACCTAATCATCTGAATCAAAATTACACCTGCAAAAGATTCCTGAGGCTTTTAAAAACTCCCAGCCTGGTTCATTACTCAAAACCGCAATCATGGGTAAGACTGCCGACCTGACTGCTGTCCAGAAGGCCATCATTGACACCCTCAAGCAAGAGGGTAAGACACAGAAAGACATTTCTGAACGAATAGGCTGTTCCCAGAGTGCTGTATCAAGGCACCTCAGTGGGAAGTCTGTGGGAAGGAAAAAGTGTGGCAAAAAACGCTGCACAACGAGAAGAGGTGACCGGACCCTGAGGAAGATTGTGGAGAAGGACCGATTCCAGACCTTGGGGGACCTGCGGAAGCAGTGGACTGAGTCTGGAGTAGAAACATCCAGAGCCGCCGTGCACAGGCGTGTGAAGGAAATGAGCTACAGGTGCCGCATTCCCCAGGTCAAGCCACTTTTGACCCAGAAACAGCGGCAGAAGCGCATGACCTGGACAACAGAGAAGCAGCACTGGACTGTTGCTCAGTGGTCCAAAGTACTTTTTTCGGATGAAAGCAAATTTTGCATGTCATCGGAAATCAAGGTGTCAGAGTCTGGAGGAAGACTGGGGAGAAGGAAATGCCAAAATGCCTGAAGTCCAGTGTCAAGTACCCACAGTCAGTGATGGTCTGGGGTGCCATGTCAGCTGCTGGTGTTGGTCCACTGTGTTTTATCAAGGGTAGGGTCAATGCAGCTAGCTATCAGGAGATTTTGGAGCACTTCATGCTTCCATCTGCTGAAAAGCATTATGGAGATGATTTCATTTTTCAGCACGACCTGGCACCTGCTCACAGTGCCAAAACCACTGGTAAATGGTTTACTGATCATGGTATTACTGTGCTCAGTTGGCCTGCCAACTCTCCTGACCTGAACCCCATAGAGAATCTGTGGGATATTGTGAAGAGAAAGTTGAGAGACGCAAGACCCAACACTCTGGATGAGCTTAAGGCCGTTATCGAAGCATCCTGGGCCTCCATAACACCTCAGCAGTGCCACAGGCTGATTGCCTCCAAGCCACGCCGCATTGAAGCAGTCATTTCTGCAAAAGGATTCCCGACCAAGTATTGAGTGCATAACTGAACATAATTATTTGAAGGTTGACTTTTTTTGTATTAAAAACACTTTTCTTTGGTCGGATAAAATATGCTAATTTATTGAGATAGGAATTTTGGGTTTTCATGAGCTGTATGCCAAAATCATCAGTATTAAAACAATAAAAGACCTGAAATATTTCAGTTGGTGTGCAATGAATCTAAAATATATGAAAGTTAAAGCTACACTGTGTGATATTTTCCCCCATCTAGCGGTGAAAAGGTATATGATCATCCAGTAAATATTAGGTTCTGTTCCTCCCAATTCCGATTTCGTTTTAACTCCTACGGTGGCCGTTTTAGTCCAAGATTAACATGGCTTCCAGTTCAATCCAGACACGGTGCCATCGAGTGTTAAAACGCGAAAGGCGAAGCTTGAATTTACTGGGTATGTCCCTCGTTGGATAATGTACTTTCAAGATGGAGGGGCAACATGGCGACCCCCATTCGAACCCCTTACCCGTATGTATTTTCAATGGCATATTATAAACTTATGAGAATACTTTATAACTTGAAATAAGTAAATATACATTAATGAGCACTTATATTTTTGAAAGAACTAAGTGTTTTTAGCTAAGAATAAACAAAAAAAGTTACACAGTGTAGCTTTAAATTTTTATCATTACATTATGGAAAATAATGAACTTTATCACAATATGCTAATTTATTGAGAAGGACCTGTATATATATATATTATATATATATAAATATATATATAAATAATATATATAAAAAATATATATATTTTATTTTATGTTAACATTTGTATTTGAGTAAATTGAAACCCAATACTTGCATTTAACAGTGTAATCCGGCAATCTCTCTCCAAAAAATTTATTCTGGGGTAGGCTAGGCCACAAAGGATCCATGTGTTGTACCCTTTATTGCTCGTGAAACGAAGGACACATTTCGATGCCACATATGAAGAAGCCTTCGATGGCTTTGGGATGGCCTTCGGCGAGCTGTGATGCAATCGGCCTTCGAATGTGGTGTCTACAACACTGCTGAGCTGATTATATGGTTCACAGTGTTTGTGTAGTTTCTATTTTCTAGTTGGTGGTGGTGTTCTACAGTTGTAAAATGAATGATTTTATCTTTGGTCCATAAGGATCGTCTGTATTATTTAGAGCATTATGATATTATTCACTCATATCTTGCAAGCACTACAAAACAATTTGAAAGGCGCTTGAAGTCTACATTGCTATGCAAAAGTTATTTTCTTCCTTTCTTATTTTTGTCTTTATTCATATCCTGAAATACCTTTATGCATTAGAAAATACAAACAGTGCCTCATCAGGGCGAACATAACTGCCATCTTTAGGGACAGTCGTAAGGCTCTGGTCTCTAAGTAAATCATGCATTCCACTTCCTGTGCACTAACTCAGACGAGACATCCTATTATTGAGTGTTTAAATGGCGAGGGCTGAATCGGTACCCAGCGGTGGGCACGCATGCACGCATGCACACACTCAAACACACACATACTGGTGCTCCTGCCCACTCAAACCGGGGCAAAGGACAAGAGCAATAAGAACGGCAGGAGCTTGGCTCACTTTTATGTGGCTGAAGGCTGCCACATTTGGCCTCTTCCCCCATCACTGTTCTCTCTGAAGCGCCTTCATTACTGCCTCTTTTTGTTTGGGTGTATTAATAGAGGAAGAATGATGGGAGGCAGAGAGCGCTTTATTAGATGATTTGCTGTGCTGCTGTTTGTCCCACCGGCTCTCTGCGTCCAATTGCACAAACATGGAGCTTGCTTTTGGTTTTGTTTTAGCTTGTTTTAGCTGTTATGAGATTAAAGGCCAAATGTGGATTTTCATTTAGCGTTTATAAAAGTGGAGTGAGCATGTTGTGCTTGTGAGCATCGGCCCTTAAACTGAACTCACTCTTTTTGATCTGTGCACTTCATTTTTGTTGTCCTATTTTAGTGCTCTTGGGTTCTTGTAAATTGTGTTGTCTGGTTGTGAAATGGAACCGAGGGGCCCCGTGCGCTTGTATCTGTGATAGCGGCTGCCGGCTGGTGTGGGTGGCTCATCTGCTCTGCTTTTTAACTGCACCTTGTTTTTTAACAACTTCAGCTCTGCACCCCCTCACCAACCCACCCGTGGGTCCAATATAAGTTGTACAGCACAAAACTAGACATATATGGTATCGTATGAAAGATTAGAACCTCAGCTTTCTTGATAACCCAATCACTTTTGCATTTATGTTACATAGAAAAAGATAATAAGGTTTGAATTTGACCCACTGAAGGGGGAGGTCCAATCAGGTGCTGACTGAGCTCCCGCCTGAAAGCCTGATCGAATTTGTATATCGAGTCTATAAAAGACCCTGTCGCGCCATAGGAAATCAGATTATATCTCCTTCAGCGAACTCTCCACTTCGCTGATCTCCGGAATTGAAGCCGCCGTCGAAAAGGCAACCAGCGGAACTCTGCAGCCTGAGGACGCCGGATTCCCGGGATTCCGCCTTCAGCCGTACTGCTGTTTCAGCTGCGCCATCCGGCGATTATATCCTTTTTACTAAACTGACGGGCGTTGTTTCAAATGCCTTGTCCCACGTGCGCCTCGTGTAGAGGCCCTCTCTACGGCGGGGATCGTCACATTATCTGTGCCAGGTCTCTCGGCCGAGACCACGCCCTGACCGCAATCTCTCAGGGCGGCTGCCGGGAGTGTGACGAGATGGAGCTACCGACCTTGCGAGCTCGGCTAGCCCTCTTCGACATCAACCCCGCACCTAGCGCTCTCCCCTCTGGTCCGCACAGGAAGAAGCATCGCGACCAGAGAGCCCTGGAGCGAATAGAGCACACGCCAGAATCCCAGCGTGCCTCGACTTCGCCCGTTCTGTTCACCCAGGATGACCAGCGCCCCTCTCATGCAGAGGCCTGCTCCGTCTCGTTTGGTGGACCAGATATGGAAGAGGAAGAAGGGGAGGACAGTATTTCTGTGTCAGCGACCGAGTGGTCTAGTTCTGTCTCGGAGCCCCACGCTTCAACGCAGACCACCACTAGCGTCAGAACAAGCGTCGACGCCGAGCTGGACCGCATGCTCTCTCAGGCCGTTGCAGACCTCTGGCTCGAGTGGTCTCAACCCTAGGAGCCCTCGCGAAGCAGACTGGACGAGTGGTTTCTCCAAGGTCGTCGCCAATCTGCTCCTCAAAGACCCGCCCCCTTCTTCCCAGAGGTTCACGACGAACTGACGAAGGTTTGGAAAGCCCCATTTTCTTCCCACGCTAAATGCCCTTTCTCCCCAGGGCTCTCTTCAGTAGACGGCGCGAAGGAAAAGGGTTACAAAGGCCTTCCACCACTCGAAGAGGCTGTTGCTGCTCACCTTTGCCCGCCCTCCGCCAGAGGATGGCAGGCAAAAGCGTCGCATCCCTCAAAGCCCTGCCGCACCACATCAGCCATCGCCAGTCGAGCTTAAGCCTCCGCTGGCCAGGCTGCATCGGCGCTGCACACGATGACCGTCCTCCAGGTGTTCCAGGCCAAACTTCTCCGCTCTCTGGACGAGTCTGTTCCTGACACTAAGACACTTAAAGATCTGCGCAGCGCTACCGATCTAGCTCTGTGCGCGATGAAATCTAACGCCCAGGTGATCGGGAAATGTACCACCCCACTCTCGCTATCAGCATCTCGCAGTTCCCTGCAGTCAGGTGACTGGAGACCTTGGTTTCACAGCCAACGAGCCAGTAGTCAAACTCGCTCGCCTGTACACAAATGCTGTTTTTATGGCGACCCAAATAAAGCACGAAAAGAGCAATTTCTATGTAGGCAGTGTGCCCACTTCACAGTATGCACCCCTGCACCTAAGCACTCTTCATACCATGAGCGCTCAGAATGTAAAGCGCGCGCCCACTACATAGTGCACGCCGCCAAACATAAACACTATCCCCACAGTGTCACTAACACGGGCTACCGGGTCCCTACTAATAAGTGGCCCACCCCTGAAATTAATTCAACCCCTAGCCATAAGGGCCCAGGCCTGGCAGGCCATCCCAGGTATATCAACATGGGTGTTAAACATAATAGAACGAGGTTACTCGCTACAGTTCTGTACTGTACACGAGGCATGCCAGTCTCCGGTCTTTGGACAATGTAGGAGAAACAGCTGCACATAAATTGGTCATAAACTGGTCATTCTGTCGTTAAGAGCTTTCCTCAATTACTTAAAGAACCACCAAATCCTGGTCCGAACAGACAGCATGTCGGTGGTATCTTACATAAATCGCCAGGGCGGCCTGAGATCAAACAGCCTGCACTGCCTGGTGGAACATCTCCTTTTATGGGCACGGCACAAACTGAGCTCGCTGAGGGCGGCTCACGTGCCAGGTGTTCTGAATCAGGGTCCGGATATGCTATCCAGAGGCAACATTCCCCCAGGAGAATGGTCTCTGCACCCATAAACGATTCAGCTCATTTGGAGCACCGTTGGCCAGGCGAAAGTCGACCTTTTCGCATCAAAAGACAACTTTCACTGCCCAACATATTTCTCCAAACACAGCGATGCACTGGCCCACGACTGGCCCAGGCTTCCGCTATATGCCTTTCCCCCTATCGCTCTGATACCACAAGTCATCAAGAGAATCAGGGAGAACCGATGTGCGGTGCTACTGATAGCCCCACTCTGGGAGAACCAAGTATGGTTCTCTGAACTGAGTCAGATGCCAGACACAGCCCCATGGCCGATTCCACTGAGGAAAGATCTCCTCACGCAGTCGAAAGGGACGATCTGGCACCCCCGGCCCGATCTGTGGGCCCTTCATGTTTGGCCCATCAACGGGTATCTGGGAACCTCCCTGACAGGGTGTTAAACACCATTTCTGAAGCTAGAGCCCCTGCTACCAGGCGGCTTTACGCATTGAAATGGTCGGTATTCTCAAACTGGTGCACAGCATTAAACCTGGACCCACACTCGTGTGAGGTAGCAGAAGTGCTCACCTTCCTTCAAGAGCTAATGGACGCGGGACGCTCCCCCTCCACGCTCAAAGTTTATGTGGCTGCTTTAGCAGCATATCACATTCAAGTGGCCGGACAGTCACTGGGCAAAAGCGAACTCATTGTGCGCTTCCTCAGAGGGGCCAGGAGTCTCAACCCTCCTCGCCCTCCTTCAGTTCCTATATGGGACCTGTCCACGGTTTTACTAGCCATGAAAAAAACCCTGTTTGAACCGCTACAGTCAGCGAGCCTAAAGCACCTCTCTTTGAAAGCTGCTTTCTTACTGGCATTTGCCTCAGTCAAGCGGGTCGGTGACTTGCATGCTCTCTCTGTGAGTGCTTCCTGCCTAGAGTTTGGGCTTAACGACTCTAGAGTCGTTCTCAAGCCAAGACATGGTTATGTACCTAAGGTGCTCTCCACCCCGTTCAGAGCACAGGTCATTTCACTATCAGCGCTTCGTTCGTCACACGACGAAAAGGACGCAAATCTTCTATGCCCGGTGAGAACACTGAGAGCATATATAGAGCGTTTCGCTGTCTTCAGACACACGGAACAGCTCTTTGTTTGTTTTGGAGGTCGCACTAAGGGTCATTTTTAACCATGTATATGCCATAAGTCTGTTTATTGGGCCAGATTATTCCGGACTAATTTCTGGGCTTCCTTATATGTATACCCTCATAATAGTTCACTACGGTCGGCTTACTGAGGGTCATTCTAATGTAAAGTTTATGTTTTTACATACCACTTTCTTAGTTAGATCAAGCACGCACGGCGTTTTACATTGCACCCCCTAACGTATGCTACGCAATACGAAGTGTATTCTCGAAAGGGAACGTCACGGTTACTTACGTAACCTCGGTTCCCTGAGAGAGGTAACGAGTATTGCGTAGCTTGCCGTGCTTGTGCTTAGCTCATGACGTCGCTTCAGTCGATTTTAACCTGATTTCCTATGGCGAGACAGGGTCTTTTATAGACTCGATATGCAAATTCGATCAGGCTTTCTGGCGGGAGCTCAGTCAGCACCAGATTGGACCTCCGCCTTCAGCGCTCTCGCCATAGGTCCCTGCAGTTGCCGTAGCACATCCAATCAGCGCGCAGATACGCTCTGCTGTATTCGCTGTGCAGCGGCACTGCGTTTTACATTATGAAATTATGGATATAATTTTTGCTTCATATTCTTGAGGGAAAGGAGTCCCCCAGCATATGCTACGCAATACTCGTTACCTCTCTCAGGGAACCGAGGTTACGTAAGTAACCGAGACGTTTCTATCCATAGTTTTCACGTGTCGTCACATGCTTATAGGAACGCCCACCTGGAGGACAAAACAAGGCTCTCCTCCATTGTGCGCTAGTCATTTTTACCAAGTTTGTAGTCAGTATTAATGCGGCAAGACAGTGATATTAAAATACCAAATTCAATATACACCTTATTGATGTTGCATACTTTGTACAGGAAAGCAGACGAACACAGAATATTAGTGCAAAACGATGTTTCTCGTTAGGTGTTTTCCCCATCGAAACCCATTATAAAGAAAACACGTTCATATTCTTGCCTCATCTACTCGCCTGTATATAGTATGCGTCATCAAAAAGGTGTAAACTGAATTTGATCTTTTAATATCACTGTTTTAGTACATTGCACTAAGGATTCTTTAGCCTGTCTTCAGTTCACCCTCCGTCTGCGTCTTGATCAGCTCTATAACGGTTTACTGCGTAATTAATCTGTTTAAAATGAAGTGGTGCAACGACTCGATTTAAAATAAAACCCATATCAACAAATCCTTTAAATTTTGCTTAATCCTTATTGGTGCAGCTCACCCTATAGTGTTTTTCACGTTAAGCGTTTTAAAAACGTCCCGCTGTTTTCAGTGATTGAAATACTGCAGCAGGTGCTGTATATGGATTAAAAGTGCCCAAAACGTGCATCTTGTTCACATATTTTTGTTTTAAGATGGAAATTTGACAGGCTTGTGCTGCCATTCTATGGAGTTCTATGGCGGTTTTGCCCTCCAAGGCTCCGCGACAGTCATGTGACTGAAAACTATGGATAGACATGTCCATCATGCTTCTAGACCAATCAGTTGCCGAGATCTCCCTTTACAAAGTTGAGGAGGCGGAGCCTTCTTTTCGATTTCCTAGCGGCTATGGAAAATCAATGGAGATGAGTAGGAGTTATTAGATAGTTTGCACAGATTAATCTCAATAATTTTTTTTGGGGAAGGAGATATTAAGAAAATTATTTTTCCCCTTGTTTACTGACACCTAGTGGAATCCACAGAAACTTTCTGAAGGGAAGAATACCAAACAGATTAAAAATTATAGATGTTCAAATAACAAATTAATTAAAAAATAAATCAAAATATTACTTTTTATATATGTTTATCATAAAATTGTGAATTAATACAATATAATATATGCAATAATCCACCACTGTGTTAAAATTTAGAGTGTTTTGTGTAAAATGAGACAATTTTTATCAATTTACTTCAATGTAGGTGTGGGTAGGGCGCTCTTTTAAATTCAGATATGCCTTATTCTCTAAAAAAAAAATCTGCTGCAGAGCTGAAGTGGTTAAGGGGTTGTGGTTTTGAAGGTGTAGAGTTGAGTTGATGCTGGAATGTAAATTGATTTTTTTTAATTGCATGGAAACCTGTTCAAATTTCATGATAGTGCAAAGTTTCAAGTTTCATGATATCTTTAGTAGAATTACCTTTTTTTAGATGTGGCTATGCTTTAGCTGTAAAATTTCTTAAAATATCATGTAAGCCACCCAAATACAACTTTTTTTACACTACCAGTTGGGGTTAGTAAGATTTATTTTATTTATTTAGGCCTATTTTTATTTTTTTTGTAAAGAAATGAACACTTAAGCAAGGATGCATTACATTTATCAAACAGTAAAAGTAAAGCATTTATGATGTTACATTTTGTTCATCAAAGAATCCTGAAATCATCTACAAAAATATTAAGCAGCACAACTTTTTCAACATTGATAATAAGACATTATTATTAATTATCAATGTGCCAAATCAGTATATTAGAAGGATTTATGAAGGATCATGTGACACTGAAGAGTGGAGTAATGGCTGCTGAAAATTCAGCTTTATCATCACAGGAATAAATTACATTTTATAATATTTTAAAGGGGCTGTTTGAAGAATTCAGAAATCTGTGTTATTAGTGACACTGGTGGCCGTTAAGTGAATTGCAGGCAGCAACTCAACGCTCGTGCTCGCAGTGCACTCGTGCACATAATGTATGAGAGAGAGAGAGAGATTAAAGGCCTCGACGTTATTTTTCGTTTTTCGAGTAGGAGTAAAGTAAAATAAGTAAAAAGTAAATTGTAGAGATACTGTTAACGACATCCCATCGTCCATGCTGCTGAGAGCGACTGTTAGATGAATATGTAACTAGGTGCTGTTCTCTTTCCTCTCAATAACAAAACACACATGCAAAAATGACAGCACTCAAGAGAGCTGATCATAGCGATGTGGATATGTTTGCACCAGCTCGGCATCATGTCAACAGATGAGGTAATTATTCAATTTACACCATTATATGATAGTTTGATTATAAAGTATAGGCCTAATGAGACTATTTAGACCTGACTGTGAAACTATGTTTTGAATGAATCCATTTTCTTTGCATGACACATTGACATTGCGGTACAAAATGGCTCTTTTTTTGGCATTACCCTGAACATTGAATATTCATTTCATGTCATTGAACGGAAGACAGGTTCCTGGGAATCACATTCTTGTGATATTTTTTCCCCCTGCCAAAAACGTCCCGAGTGAAAAAAATCAGTCTAAAAGGCTTTCATATACAAGTCATAGGCAATAAAAAAAAAAACAATTGACTTTATGCACAGCTTCACTACTTCCTGAACTTCAGCCAGCTCCTTTGTTTCCTGTCTGCCATTATTGGACAAACTGATTTATCCAGGTGTGCCTGACCTCTGTAGTCACAACAACAATAATCAGACACACCTGGATTAATCAGTTTGTCCAATAATGGCAGACAGGAAACAAAGGAGCTGGCTGAAGTTCAGGAAGTAGTGCAGCTGTGCATAAAGTCAATTAATACATGACAAATTCTTATTGTCCCTTTAATATAGAAAAGTTATTTTAAATCGCAATATTTCACAATATTACCGTTTTAGTATATTTTTGATCAAATGCAACTTTGGTGAAGATAAGAGACTAATTTCAATTTTTTTTTTTAATTACAAACCCCAAACGTTTGAACGTGTATGCTGCATAGCCAGTAGCCTATTATTGGCTGTCTTTTTGGCTAATGTGACTGTGACCAAACAAACTGTATCCAAAATCTAATTTTGGATAGTTTGTTGTTGTTGACGCAAAGCTTTTATTCAAACCCATTAAAGTTACATTAAATCAGAGGTATTGGAAAACATTTACCACTTTACATTTGAAAATGGATTATGTGAAATGAACACAGACTCTGTTTCGATGGGTTTCCAGCTACGAGCACTTTCCTATAGAATGTTTTCTTTCTAAAAGCGTCTGTGCATGTCAATGCCTTGTCTCTTCTCCTGGATTGAAAGTGGTTATAATAGAATAATTGACATATCCGTTTTATTTTGACCAAAGTCATGATTTGTAGCAGTGAAAATTGTTCAACTGAGCTTTAATTTTCTTTGCAGTAAAAGTCTTTAAAAAAATCTGTTGGTCTGGTTAGGTTCTTGTCCCTGCACTTCCTTCCTCCAGCATTTCCTGCTGTGAGTGTAATACATTTATAAATGATGTCTGTTATAGAAGCATAGCTTACTAGCACAATCCCACACCTTTTTTTTTTCGCCTGACGAAGAAATGGACCAGGTACTTTCATTGCACTTTCCACAAAGCCACCAAAAATCATAATGCTAAATGTAGGCTGCGTCATATACGTTCCCGCTGTTTATGGGAATTTATGGATTATGGGTTTGATAACTGCCAGTTTACAGTACGTTTGGTGTCTCAAGCAAATTCAGATTTGTGATCGTGATGATCTAAAATGTAATGTTTTGCAAAGATTCTCATTTTTGAAATATGTATTTTTGCTATTTTGCCGTTTAATGTTCGTTGTTGCAGCACAAACTGCATTAAAATATGAAGGGAATTTTGAGTAAATAGATTTAAAGGGAAATTTCACAGGCTGTTGTCCTACTAGTGTAGGCTACAATCAAACGCTGCCACCAAGGGGCGCTGTTTACACAGATTTAGGTAGCCTGTTTGCATTAATGGTCATTTCTGAGGAAAGAAATGTTTGATTATGGGATGTATATAAGAGCTTTCCTGTCTCTAAACTCTGTACTAGTGCACTGTGCACAGATGTTTAATGTTTGGCCGTTACATGAAGACATATTTGAACATGAGACCTAAATGGCTTATCATAAATGCATTTTTATATATCTACACTCTAAAAAAAAAAGGTTCTATATGGCACCAAAAATGGTTCTTCGTCGTAATCATAGAGGAACCATTTTTGGTGCTATATAGCACCATATCTTAACATGTTCTGTATATGGTAGCGGTGCTATATAGCACCATAGTTAGCGGTGCTATATAGCACCTTAGTCAAAGAACCGGTGAAGAACCTCTGAAGAACCGCTGAAGAACCAAAATTGGTGCTATATAGCACTAAAAAAGGTTCCCCTATGATTACGAGCCAAGAACCATTTTTGGTGCCATATAGAACCTTTTTTTTTTAGAGTGTAGCTGGGCTAGAGTTTGACTCATTCATTTATTTAAATTTAATTATTAAACTATAATGCTTAAAAGCACCAAAATAGCCCTATTCATAGTGAGTTGTAATGCTGTGTATGTGTTTTGTAAGTGCTAAGCCATATATTTCACCACACAGTAAACCTGTTTATGTGTCCAGTGCTTTGTTTTTAAAGATGATATTCTTTTGTAATAAGAGGACACACTATACATGAAAATGTCATGTTTTCAAATAATGTGTGGTTATATTAGTCCATTATGTTGAAAACAAATGTGAGATGGAGTGTCTTGCATGAGTGTTTTAGTCACAGATGAGTTGAATCAACTATGTCTGTGTGATGTCAAAAGTCTGCTCCTTTATAACTGGTCTTGTTAGCAGCTGTTTTCTCATTTGTTTTGTGATTCAAAATATGTTTGAGGTGGTTATTACAAAAAAATAAGGGCTTAAAATTTTACATATCTTATTTAACAAGAGTAATATAAATTAACATTTAGAATTTCACGAATGGAATAAAACCTCTAAATTCACAAAATGCTTATGTAATATGTGTATTTATTCAGATGTTTTTGTAGAAAAAAATGCTTTCCAATATTTTCAGTTTATATTATGTTACTTTGCAGTGTTGGCGGAAATATTCATCCTTACATTACATCAGTATAATCCAGTGTGTGCAAATTTTAATTTATAAAATAAAAATAGTTTGATGTGTTTGAAGGCCATGCATTTATTAAGCCTTTGATTAAGAATTGTTGATTTAGTTCCTTAGAATAGAAATAGCAGCAAAAAAGAGCAGAATTCATTTTTCATATTTTCTGAAAAATTAATTATTGTCGTTTTGTGATGTATATTAAAATTTAATCTTGATAACCCCAAACTCTTTGTTTACTCAGACAAAAAAACAAGGGCAACATGAAATTTGCCTGAAATATTTTTTTGCTGTTTATTTACTATATTTTAATATATTTTTTGTATCTCTGAGTAGCAAGAGTTTGATAGTTGAGATTTTCTGTGTAAAATGCTGACTTTTGAGGGACTTATTTCCCCCCAAAGACACCACACCAGAGTGGTGGCTGCGCACACACACACAAAGTATGTTAAAGAATCAGACCATAATACTCCAACAAGAAACTCTTGAAAATAAGTCAGGAGCAATACATCACCAAATAGATTTATACCAGTTTACTAGATTCAAACTACTGAAGCACAGATCCATCATTCTATGTGTTGATTTGAGCACAGATTGGTGTATCTTAGTAAAGAGCTCCAAAACACAATGAATGGAAAAGAGAGCAGAAAGAGCTTCGGGTCTAAAGTGGGAGGTGTTGAGGAGTCAATGGCGGGAAATACGGGATTTCTGCACGGGACCCACATCTCCTATTGTCTCCCTTAAATTTTGACCAGGCTGCCCTGGCGAGCAGTGATGGGACTTTTTCTTTTCTTCTCCACCTCAGTCCAGGGGCCCTTCCCTCCTGTTTCGCCCGGCATTCCACTGGGCCACCAGAGAAGCTGCTTTAGAGATGGGGCTGCTCGCTCTTGGGTGGCCTCTTGTGCAGGGGGCTGCAAAGGGGAGGAGACGATGTCTTATTAATTGACTGGGTGTCTTGGAAGGAGTGTAGGAATTTGGCTGCGGGAGAAAAAGAAGAGGAAGGACTGCCTCACAGCTTAGCCTGGACCTCCTACTCAATCATAAATGTCAACTAGATATTTACATTTTCTGAGAAAAAAAAGGAAGCAGTGCTAGGAAGTGCACAAGTCAATGCCATCACAATACTAGTGCTGTGGATGGTTGCTAGGGTGTTGCTAGAATGGTGTTTTGCAAGGATGTTTTGAGCACTCTATATCCATCCCCACTAAGCAGTAAACTGTTCAAATGTGAGACAAGACATTTATATTGTTACAAAAGATATCCATTTCAAATGAATGCAGTTTTATGAGCTTTAATTCATCAAATACTCTTGAAACAACTTTTCACGAAAATATGAAGTAACACAACTGTTTTCGACATTGATAATAATGTTACTTGAGCAACAAATCAGTGCATTATAGTGATTTCTGAAGGATCATGTGACACTGAAGACTGGAGAAATGATGCTGAAAATTCAGCTTTGCATCACAGGGATAAATTACATTTGAAAATATACTCAAATTGAACATTGTAATCATTTTCCACAATATCACCTTTTACAATATTGATCAAATTTGATCAAATAAATGCAGCCTTGGTGAGACACTTCTTTCAAAAATGTTAAAAAAATTCTCCCAAATGACTCAAATGATTTCCTTAACAACCCAAAAAATAAAACAAGCTCATCATACAAGAGGTGTATTCAAATCATTGTATGTTTGATTTGGATTTGTTCATGTATTTTTTAATAAAGTAGTAGATCCAGACATTAAACTATTTCAATGATTAATCTACTACTGTATATTATACAATGAACATGTCAAAACACCCCTTTATGGTATTTTTTTTTATGTTGTTCAGAATCAAACCCCAAATTATAGTGACGCTTTGTTTTCTACATGCACAGATTTTGACTATCAACCTTAAAAAAATGAGACGGCTACTGTCTTTAACCTGCCTTTATGGCAAGTGGAATTTGAAAAGACTCAGCAGAGGTTTCGGTGGAGCGGGCTGTGGGAAAGGCCCGTTCAGGTTGGAGTGCTCCTGGAGGCTCTGAATGGGCCTGCTGTGGCTGAGTGTGTCAGTGGGATGTGATTGAGTGGGATGTTCTCAGGGTACGGCAGGAGGGGCAGACAAGGGGGAGGTGTGTAGAAGTGTAGTAGCTACCAATGTGGTCTCCCCCCTCCCCAACCTTCACCATCAGTGTCCAGAGCTGTAATCCCGTTACATGTGTCCCCATTAGCTCCGATGGGAGCCTCTATTGTCTCCTTGTGAGTCGGTCGGAGTCATCGTCCAGGCCTTGCCATGTTTGCTCTAGCTTCCCACACCCAGCTGTCCCCATGGCAATCCCACACACACAAACGTGGGTCGCAGGGTGAGGAGTGAGGTGAAATGAAGCTCAGCAAGAGTTTGAGCTCATAGAAATTGAGGACTTTGCATTTCTGTGCCTTTGACCTATATGCAATGGATAATGTCAAAGATTTGTGCGACAGAGGTTTTTATGATAATGACCTGCTAACTGTACATGATCCCATTTCTTATACAGATTCTTAGAAAATAAATAAATAAAATATATTAAATTGTTTTTTGAATCTAATGGAGCTAACTTAAAGATTATTCAATCTTGCAGGCCCTGAAGGGAAATCGTACAGTTCTGTGATTACCATACATGTATTTGGCATCACATAGTGAGGCCTATAGTAATAACATGATATTATTTGAAGAAGAGAGTACCATGTAAATACTGTATCACACATAAGGGATAATTCATCCTGAATCCCATATTTTGTGAAAATGACCAGCTGACTGTGCATTATCCCACTTATTGCATGGCTTCTTTCAAAATAAATTAATAAAGGGACATGAATTATCAGTTAAAATTATTTTTTTTATTCATAGAAGTATAAATTATACGTTAACCTAACAAACGTTAAAGAAATTATTCCTTTTTTTCAGCAAGGACAAATTAAATTGGTCAAAAGTGACACTAAATACATTTATAATTTTACAAACGATTTCTGTTTCAAATAAATGCTGTTTATTTGAACTTTCTGTTTATCAAAGTATTCTGGAAAAAAGTGTCATGAAAACACGTTAAAACTGTTTTCAACATTGATAATATTAAGAATATTTTCTTGAGCGCCAAATCAGAATTTTCAACGCTATCTCACGACCAATTCGTATGTATTTGTACGATGTGGCTAATTCGTACGAATTTGTACGACCTCACTCGTACGAATTTGTACGTTTTGTCTAATCCCCAGTGACGGTTAAGTTTAGGGGCGGGGTTTGAGGTAGGTCATTCGTACAAATTCGTACGAATTTGGCAACTCGTCAAATACGTACGATTTAGCAAAAATCGTATGAATTCGTACGACTGAGGTCGTACAGATTCGTACGAATTAGCCACCTCGTAAAATATGTACGAATTGCCATGAGATCGGGTTGGAATTTTATGAAAAAAATTTGAAGGACACTGAAGACATCAGTTGTGTCATCAATAAATTACATTTTAAAATATATGACTATTTATATCTTATACTATGGTACTGCACAGTAGTTCGACATGGATATTGCTCATGAAGAAAGTGATGTTTGTAGATGTTTTGAGTCTGTCTCCTCTGTCCACCGTACAGATCCATCATGTGGTTGATGGAAAGCTGGACAGACAGAGCTGACCCAGGCTTGGTCACCACAACCCCCCTGTGCTTGGGACTTCAGCACAAAGCCTGCTCTCATGCAGACAAGCACAGCAACTTATCTAAAAGCATTTAGACTGTCTGACATTGCTTTCCCTTTCCTTACTATAGATAAAAATCAACAAAAAAGTGAATCAAATTTAGCCTATTGCTCTTTGTGTGCATGTGTTTGAGTGTTATAGTGTCAGCAAGGACAGCAGTGTAAATCTTTTGCTCCGTCACCTTCTCTTTATGTCTCTGTGCATGGGGATTTGAGTGTCTGTCTACCCAATTAGAATATATTAACTGTGTAATTTGAGGTCAACAATTTCACTGATCCATGCCATGCATTTGAATGAAAGTCATTTGTGTGCTTGAGTGTTTTATTTATTAAAGAATCTGGCCCTCTGGAGCACATGACAGCCAATTTAAAAAATATAATAGATTATTACAGTGTGTAATAATTATTAGGAAATGGCTTGTGCTAAAATTACTACAACGTTTATGGAACTAATTTTGGCTCACTTTCATGCTATTCCAAACCTGTAAGGCTTTCTTTTTCTGCAAAACATACATTTTGAGAAGCAGTTTTGGTTCCCATTGACTTCCATTGAGGTTTTTTTTGTCCATAAAAGTTGTTTGGTTACCAATATTCTTCAAAATATCTTCTGTTATGTTTCACAGATGAAAGAAAGTCATACAGGAAGGTGAACATTTTTTTAGGTGAAATATCCCTTTAAGAGGAAAAGTTAATCAACATTGATTACTTAGTAATCTTAGGGTCTGGGGCTCACCAAACTTCACTGGAGTTTGTTTATTGTGTGTGTGTGTGTGTGTGTGTGTGTGTGTGTGTGTGTGTGTGTGTGTGTGTGTGTGTGTGTGTGTGTGTGTGTGTGTGTTTGCGTGCTTGCGTGCTTGCGTGCGTGCGTGTGTGTGCCCTCTGTGATCTGAAGTACTTTCCGGTTACCATGACAATAGTGCTTGCTGAGGGTTCGGAGAACAATCACCTGTGAGTCGCTGTGCTGGTCTCTGAGGTTTGTGCAGCCTTTGAGAACAATTGTGCCACTATACTATATGTATTTTTTCCGAACCGAACGAGCCTCGTAGAACTAACTAATTATTGTATGAGCGACCACAGCCTCATAAAATGTTTTTTTTACAGACAGAACCAATGGATTACACCATCACATTTTTTTATTATTAATTTTTTTTATTTGCACAGCACATTTCACAATTCACAAACACTTCCATAAAATCTTCACATCAGAAAACCAGCAGAAATTAAACACAACACCTCTGAAGTCCTGTTCTCCACTCGTTTCTGTTTAGACCTCTTTTGAGTCATGTAAGAAATGCTGTGCATTTTTTCTTCTTCAAATGACCAATTACTCTCTTGAACAGTCACCCTTCACTTTGACAAAACTGGACGGAGCTCAACGCCTGTCTATGGGGTTTGTTGAGACCCAGTCTCTGGCCCCTAAATGCTGGGCTGAGGGTCTCTCTCTTCTGACCTCATTTGCAATGCTAATGGTCAGGAGACAGCTGCCATCTTACATGGAACATGGCCTCTCAGATTTTCCCAAAGGGGGAAAGAGGAATAAAAAAACAAAGGCAGCCGATAAATGGGTTTGCCTATTATTCCCCGGGCCTTGTGTGCACTGGGTCCTTGAGAACATGAATTTGAATGACAGTCAGCGAGAGAGATGGAGAACGGCATGGTAAAAAAAGCAAATATGTCAGTATGAATATATAATATCGGAAAAACAAAACACTGAAAAGTATGATTTTTAAAAGCGGGAAGTTGAGCTCATCAGCAGAATGCTGTTTTAACAATAGCAAATAGAGAGAGCTCTTAATTTAGCCCTCATTCTCTCAGTCACTCAGCCCCGCTCCCATGCAGGCTATAAGTGTCTCCATGAGTGATTGCGCGAGCTCTCGCCGAGTGGAGAACACTCATGGATATTGTAGCGAATATGAAGCATATGTTCATATCTGTCAGAATGGCTTTGTGATATCAGCGGTGGAAATATCTACATTTACTTCTGCTCATCAGAATTAGAGACTGCCACGATACTCCAGCTGAAGGTTAATGGCTCAATGCACTTTATGCTGCTTTTGCTAAAGCTCTTTTTATTTGGCTTTAAGGGATATCCTGTCACAGTGTTTGGTATACATAACCGCTCACATTCAACAAAATAGTGATTTGTTAACTTTGTTCGCTGATGTTGGCTATATGTTCGTTAAAGGTGATTTATCGGCTATTATCATCACAATAGGAAGACAAAATTCTTGTCTTGCAAAATACGTTAATAATTGATTATAATCTATAATGTTGATATATGATTGTAAAATGCAGGAAACGCATTAAATATGATCTTGGGCTCCATTCCAATATGCATACTTCTCTATGCATGTGTAAAGATGTCCAAATTCACAGTATTCATAAAACAGTAAGCACAAAGTACCCAGATGATACTACTTCTGGTGACTTTCCAAATGTGGATCAAAGTCCCTTTCAAGGAATATCTGTTCCCTCAGTGCAGGGCATCCAAGACCAAGTCCTGTCTACTTGAATGGAAAAATGAAATAGACTAGCCACACTATAACATATTTAAAATCAGCAACAAAATCTGACATGGACAGTCCCATATATTGTTTCATATACTTAAATAGCGTTAAAAAACCTTGTATATTCCAGGCTGGACCAGCCAATGCACATATGTTGTCCTAGGAGTTTCTAACAGCAGCTGCAGTGACTTTACCGGTTGGTGAATGGCTCTTTTATTTAGAAGGCGGGACTTCAATTTTCCTCCATATTGGGTGTTGCACTTTCTCTTATTCATAATTAATATGAGTCCACCGTCTTTGTATATCTAAAGCAGGTGTGCCGCACGTCCTGCAAAAGGGAAGCCATAAACCCCGCCCTCTCCATGCAAACAAATGGGACGTGAGCCAAACTAAAAACAATTTTTTCCAAATATTGTTTCTGTCATTTTATGCAGTTATCATGCTGGGTAGTTATTTGATGCTGTAAAATGGGTGTGTGACAGCTGTGATTGACAGCTTCTTTGAGTGAAGTAGTCATGGAGGCTCCAATGGGCTTTTTCAGGATATGAATATGTGGTTAGTAGTTGTATTTACCTTATTTTAACAAGCCTTCAGTTGTTTTACAATCAGCAGACATCAAAATTGGAGCAATCAGGCTACTTAAAACAAAATTCAGGGGCTTGTGCTTGTGATTGAATCTGCAGGACCTTGATACCAGACTCGGACTCCGAACAACGTAATTTACGCAAGATGTCAGCGCCATCTTGGGGCATTGGCGGCTTCAATGGAAGAAAGTGAAGGTGCGTCGTCCATCTTTTTTTAGTCTATGATCTAAAGTCTTTGGTGTAAATTCCAGTGGACACTTTACTATCCCAAGAGGCCACAGTTGTCAGTGAAGCGACGCAACTGACGCTGCAAGGTCACATGACAATGAGAATGTAGTAGATTGGTCCAGATTGCATTCATACTAGACACATAATACTTTTTTTGCGGTCGCAAAGTAAAAGAAGAGAGTATGCAATTTCACAGCCTTAGTATTTTTTCTCCTGCTGTTTTACTGACGGATGTGGTTTTTGAAATGTATACTGACACCTATTGGCGTGGATACAGTATTACGCCAAAGATGGTTACTTATGCTATTGTAGTAATTTTTATATCCTATTTACAGATATGTTTGTAAAAAAAAAAGATCCAAAAATGTTTGGTAATAGGGTGTTTAAAAAGTAACTTATCGGTCATGTGATCTCAAAATGGCCGCCACCATGAGGTGGGTTTTTCCCTATGTAAGACAAGACTGGGGCACGTTCAAAGCTCAAACTGGTGCACAACATTTTGCTACGGTTTCCGGTTGAACGTCACGTTTCCTGGAAACGGTGTGCAACGGGTTTGAGATGCGTTTTTTCTCGTTTGGTGGGTGTGTCAAATATGTCAGCCCAATCAGCAACAACATGTATATAAACCACGTGGTATTAAAGAGACAGCTCGCAAAATGGGTCCAAGTAAAGATGTTTACAAATGTGTCTGCTGCAGCTCAGTATTCACAACAATTAAAGGTATTAGAAGACATGATTGTCGTAAGAGTTTTATAGTAATATATATATATATATATATATATTAGGGCTGTCAAAAGATTAATCACGATTAATCACATCCAAAATAAATGTTTGTGTTTACATAATATATGTGTGTGATCTGTGTATAATTATTATTTATATATAAAAACACACACAAGCATGTATATATTTAAGAAAAATGTTTTATATTTATATATAAAATATTTATATTTATATATAATATAAATTATATAAATGTATACAGTATATACATGCAAATATTCTTAAATATATACATTCATATTTATATAAACATAATAATATTGAGTACACACAAATATATTATGTAAACACAAACTTTTATTTTGGATGTGATTAATCGTGATTAATCTTTTGACAGCCCTAATAAATATATATGTGTGTATATATATATATATATATATATATATATATATATATATATATATATAATCAACATGATGATGTATTTATTTATATCTTTAGCTTCATTGCAAGGCAAGTTTATTTATATACCAAATTTCATATATGGTAATTGCTTGACATAAAGTGAGAAAGAAAATACAAGCTATTAAAAAAGTAAGAACTAGAAATAAAATGATTTAAATTAGAATTGATTACCAGGAGATAAAAAAGTTAAATAAATGGGATTGGGATGTTGTCTTTTATTCTGGACGGCAAGGGCAGTGATTGCATGTATTTTGCAGTATTAAACACGTATTTATATCGATCTCATCAGGCTCCGAAAATTCCTGCTGCCATAGTTACAACTCTTGCGTCATCAGAACAGGGTGTTCAACGCTGCATCGTTTCCGTTTAAAAAACGTTTTGCCGGGGCTGAACGCAGCCCTGATATGACCAGAAACTTAATCTCATGTGAGTACATAATTTTAAACACAGTTTAATGTGTTTTTTTTTTTTTTAACTTTTTAAGTCAAACATGAAACGGCATTAGCAACCTATTTTCCTTGTATTATGTTCAATAACAAAAGAAATGTAGAGCATAATTTTTGGCGGGATTGGTGATTGGTCAGCAAAAAAGTCGCTTCAGAGTCAGAACAAGCTATTGCTTCTTGATGAAAGATTACAATTCATTTTGAGTTATATATATTTATACGCAAATAGTTTTATTTGACAAGGCACACTTATGAATGATATAAGGTGAGATCAGAAATGTATTAAGAAAATAAATTGGGTCAATTCTGATTTAATGTTTCATATTGGCATCATATTTAATTTCTCAGACGAAGCTGAAGAAATTTCCAAATGTGGTGAGGAGACAGGATTCTGGCTTCGGCCTTGCGTGAGTGTGTGGAGATGTGTTTGTATGCAGGGGCCATAGGAAGTAAGAGCCTCTCTTCACAACTCTTTCATTATTGTTACAATTACACTAGCTCTCTTCAGTGCCTGCACTCTTCCCTCTTTATAATGTTTGCTCAGGCTGCAATTGGGAAATGAGGTGGAAAATGATGCGTGTGTGGCTATAACAGTGGGAGTGAATGTGTGTATCCCGGCCATTGATACCACGAGTTAAAGAGAGAGTCTGGAGATGCCAAGTGCAAAACACAAGAATGTTTCCTTTAAAGACTTGCTGGCCTCGTGGGGGTCCGTCTCTCTTATGCTCTCTCCCTTCCCACCCTGTGGGTGTCACAACCATAATCTAACCCTGGTACAGCACCTCCTAGATCATTATAGACTCTGATCTGGAGTCAGTGAAAGGGGGAATTAGTTTGGAACACAATCCCAGCAACCTTTGTGACCCCAGCACAAAGCCAGAACCGTTGGGGGTCCCAGCGGCCTAAACCACTCCATATGTCCAGACAAAACTGTTACAATAGCCAACACAAAGGAAACACTGTGGGAGGGACAGACTTTCTGTGTGTGTGTCTCTGAGGAATTATTTAATGTTCTGCCCGTGTATTTGATCATTACTGCAGTTGTGCTCACCTCTGGCAGATTCATTTCTGACATTATGAGCATATATATAAACAAAGTTATAGTGACATCATGATGATGCCAGCATTGGATGGGTTATAAGCCCCTCCCTTTCTTTCCCTGAAGCTTTCCTGCTGTGTGGATGTTAAGTAGCTCTTTGTTCGTGTTAAGAGTAGGGATATCCTCCGTCCATCCATGTCTCCCTCACACTACACACTAAAGCGCCACTGTGACTGTACAAGAGAAAGTGACAGAGGATGCGCTGTATCACTTTCCAGTGGACATGTCTGAGAGATAAGAAGGTAGTATGGCACTCTGTGCTATTGCCCATGGAATGTTTTTTGGTCAGTCTGGATGTAAAAAAAAAAATGCAAATATCTATTGTCTTCCCAATACACATTTCATTTAATTGAAATATGTGTTGCAATTAAAAAAATGGATTACAGATCGTTTAAAAAGTAAAATTACGCTTGTATTTCCCCTCTAACAAAAATGTTTCTACTTGTGGTCAGGGACAAGGAGAGGCGAGAATCCAAATGCAAGCACAGTTTATTAAAAAAAAAGTTTAAAGTTTAAAAGTTTAAACACAGATAATCCAGTCCTGGAAGATAATTATAATCCACACAAGGGAATCAGGAACATAATGCCAAGCAAAGAAACCAGGATCGCAGTAATTTAAAACACACATACAAGAGCAACAACTGACAAAACACAACTGAAACGCGGGTTAACCAGGGCCAGATGAAGGATATTAGTAACTGGTAACAAATGAGGGTAACTATAGAAACTAACAAGGTAGGTAATGAAAACAAAGGAAACAGGGGCAGGTTCAAGCTCAAACCCGTGCACAACGCTTAGCTACAGTTTCCAGTTTGAACGAAATGTTTCATGGAAACAACAGGGTTTGAGATATGTTTTCTCTTGTTTGGTGGGTGTGTCAAAAATGTCAGCCCAATCAGCAGGAACATGTATATAAACCACACTGTATAAAAAAAGCAGCTCGCACAATGGGTAAAGTTGTTTACAAATGTGTCCGCTGCAGCTCGGTATACATAACAAATTAAGATATTAGAAGACGTGTTTGTCTTTTCATCATTCTCTTTTATTCTGGACGGCAAGGGCAATGACTGTAACATCGAGGGAGGGGGGGGATGGGGGGGGGGGGCATTCCCCTGCTTTAATTTGTGGACACATTTGAATAATTCATTTCCTTGTTTTAGTTATTGTGACCATGTTGTATTCATTTGTTCCCTTGTTTTATTTAAGTTAAATCTATTACTAATTATTCACTATCATTATTATTATACTATTTTACAGAGCCCCTAAAGGGGCATGGTGATGGAAAAAATATTTGATGCCTCCCATCTCACTTTTTTTAACCTGCTTAAAAAAAGGTGGTCCCTTTTGGGGCTCTGTAAAATTTTATATAAAAATGTCTTGATTTAACTCTTAGCAGCACAATTAAAAGAAAACGGAAGGAAAGTAACTAAAATACAGAAATATTTTTAATTTTAAACACCGGATATTACTTATGGTTAATTAGTCAATCTGAGCTCATTGCATTGTGGGATACAGACAAAGACAAAACACAATCAGGGTAACACACAACACTATATATAATGCAATAAACATTAACAAAATAACAGAAAATGTAACACAAAACACCATAATGTATGTTACTGCTAACAATAATAAAACTATTTAAATAAGACATTATCATGGAATGTCACATGCAGAGATTTCTTGAAATGTCCTTTTATTGTTTTCCCTAGTCAATTATTCATCCAAAAGCCATACATTTTGCAGATAAAAAAAAAGAGTAAAATTACATATAATGCGAACCTACAGTTAACCATTTAATTTTATGCATCATGCTTAGTCTTTTTCTGTAAAAATTACAGTGTATGCTATTCCAAACATACGTTTTATGATGACAGTGGTATTAAAGCATCAGAAACATTAATATCAATGGTCTATTGAATGAAAATAAATTACCATGGTAATACACTCTCTTAACCATTGATTAGCTCCTACAGGAAACATGCATGGAACAGAGTTTCTCCACGTAAAACCTTCCGAAGCTTTAGTTTTTTTAAATAGCACATCAACTTATACCCTTAATATTATATCTGCTTCATAATTAGGCCAATAGAGCAGTCCCTGTTTACCCTTTCGTCTTCCATCTCTCTCTCTCTTTCTCTCATCTCTCCTCTTCAGCCCTTTCTTATTAGAAGGCCCCCAGCTGTGCGTCGGATAGGATCAGAGGCTGCCTCTATTAGCCTGGCCCATTTGTTGAGCGATTGAATCGCTCTCATCCCTCTTCTCTAGTATGGCCTCTAACCCTCTCTCTCTACCTTAGCCTGCCAGAAGGGCCTCTCAGTGCTCAAAACACAATGGAGCCTGATAGAGGCCATCTCCCTGAGGCAAACCAAATGCAAGGTGTGTGTGTGTGTGTGTGTGTGTGTGTGTGTGTGTGTGTGTGTGTGTGTGTGTGTGTGTGTGTGTGTGTGTGTGTGTGTGTGTGTGTGTGTGTGAGAGAGAGACAGGAGACAGATGAAACGTATGATTCCATGACTACTGTTTCATTTCAAGAAACCATGCAGAAGTGGGTTTCTATGCAGTTGCTTGAGGTGTTGTTCTCTTACAAGCCAGCAGGTGGCATACTTGCACAAGCACAGAGGCCAAAGCACCCCTCCCCCTGCTTCTGTGTCCTTTCTACCATTCTTTTTGAGTCCTACATGGGAACCACAAGTATCCTCATCTTCAACCTGTCTACTCTCCAGAAGTTGTACAGTTATCGTACATCTCTCTCTCTTGCAGTCTTTCGATCTTTCTACTCCAATGCATTAAGTGGCGTTCAAAGGGAAGAGAAGCACATCTGTTTCTAAACTATGGAAGAAGCAAGATTTACACGCTGACATTCCTGAATGTAATTTCCAGCACTGCATTGACAACATCAGTTGTAATTCAAACATCGCTGGGTGTGCTGCTGCCAAGATGTTTTAGACTTCAAGATGGTTCAAAGACTTTAGGGAAAAGGCTCTCAGAGCTTCTCTTTACTCTCCACTCCCCTAACCCATATTCACATCCTCTCATATTCTGACTTGCACTCAAGAGAAACGTCTCTGCTTGAGGAGGAATGGCACTGAGGTGTTCTGCATGGTTGCATCTGAATGTCCCTTTTTCCAGTTTTGAGGGGCTCACTTGACCGCCCCTTTCTGGCACACTGAGAGATGGAGGAGAGAGGTTAGAGAGCTGCTTAAAGCTGTCAGTCACACACTCGCTCACTACATTGGAGCCAAACGAACTGCTTCCTGAACTGCTCAACGCATGACCTCATAAAACAGTGGTGGGTTGCAACTTGTACTGATATTGTCATGGACTGCAACATGCTGAGTGAAAATAATAAATGCGACTTGACTGATATAATGGTGCAAAGTTAGGATAACAAAATAAGTTGGAGGATGAGACGAAACACATCCCATATATTATGTTGTTGACATCACAGGCCGTACTTCAATTAAGTTCGATTTGGACAAGATAAAACGTAAAAGACAAATGACAAAGCAAATTATGTTAGGTAAAAAATATGCAGTCTAGACTACATTGTCTGTGCCCCAGTGTGTGTTATTCCAGTCAATTATTAATATAATAAAAGTCTTATAAATAATTCTTATTATTATATAAAATGTCATAATAATTATCATTATCATTATTGATAATATAAATACATTTCTATGTTTCTTTTTTTTTTACTTTTGTATGCTAAACAATGGACCCTTTTCACATTTCCGAGATAGTTTGGTAAACTTATATAGTGATAAATGGAAACTACAACAAATGTAATTTTTGCATTCTCATTTGCCAATATTACTTGCTCCATTAGCAAAAGAAAAAAAAGAGAGGAAAAATATATAGAGAGATTGATTACGTTGGACAGAAGAGTGAAATTTGCACTCCTTCATTCATTGTATTAGAAAAACCCATGCAGCAGTGTTAACTAGTTTTTGTCATTTAATGGCATGGTAATGTAAGTATAATGTTGTGAATGTACAGTTTTTTTTGTTTTTTTTGTACGATGTTGGTAACTGTGAAAACTTGTCATCACAGTCTGTGTCATTTAGATGTTTAGCCATTTTCATTGACGTGCACTTTTAGATTTAGGCGGTTGTTTCGCTTTCCCTCAAATCCATTCTCGTTGTTCTTGGCTCGGCTGTGAATGAGGTCTCGTCCTCAGCGGTGCACCTTTGATCGTGGCCGTTTGTTCTGGCAGACTCAATCTCCATGGAGATGAAGGAAAAACTCGGTTTCTGCACAGCACAAAAATAAACCCACCTGGCCTTGCCTGAAATCGGCCCTTTAATTGATTCTATGTACCATGCAAATACTTCCTCACTAATGGATCCTATGTTTTGTGTACATTATGCTGTAAATCTCTGTCTGATGTGGCCGGTAACCTTCATGGCACAAAAAAGTAAATCCATAGAAACACTGGCCTTGGAGAACAATCCTTGAGGATTCTTTTTTGTCACTTGTCAAAGGCCTCGCTGGGCCTTGACCCACATAACCATTAGGTATCCTTGTCCTTTGTTTGGGTAAAGGCTTTTATTTTTACACCAGTCTTCATCACACTGATGATAACAGACCAGGATTCAGAGGTAATTTACAGTTGATTGTGCTCCAGCCACACGGTCTAGGAATTGAATGGTTTACATGTCTATGTTTTTTTTTTCATTGTGCTGGTCCGTGTAGGCTGGTAATTTTTCTTCTTTTCACACTGTAAGTTCATCATCATGTGCTTTTTCATGAACGCTTGGAGAAAGAAAAGGCTGCATTCCTTGAGGAGCCCGGTAAAAACAAGTCTCCATTAGAGCCAGCAAAAACAGGCTTCTTTGAGTGTACGTGGATGTACAGTTTTGTCTAAGCTTGAGGATTCAAGTACCAATTAACCCTCTGAATCAACCTGAATCTACATTTTTATTGCCGGCACACTAGATGGAATGTGCGACGCTTGTGGGAGGGCAGATGTCATGTTATACGATGCAAAAGTTGTTTCACGATTATTTTTGGAGTTCAGAGGTGACCCTTCACCTTCTCCTTTGATATTTCGTTTTGTGCCGTCAATTGACATTGGCTACGGATGGTGTCAAAACCATCTCTGAAACTTTTAAATTGCACCTTCAACTGGCCTTTGCCAACTCCTCATCTAATTCTGATTGTGATTTGGTGTGGCTGAGGGGCGGATGGATGTGGGTGTCGCCGACGGAAAAAGACAATACAATTAAATGATTAACGCGCAACAGGGCCACCGACAATTAAAACTATTATGGAAATTAAAATGACATTATGTCACAGCGGAGAGTTGATGATACCCGTGTTGTCTTTTTAAAAGCAATTTTCATAATTCCAATAATTGAAATCATAGCATATTCATTCATTTACCGGGTGAGGGGGGCTAAGAGCGGCCACTAATGAAACCCAATCATTAGCATCCAAACAAAGTAATTGGCTAGTCCTTTATCTTCAGAAATAGGTGACAAGGCACAATCACCCCCCTCCATCAGAATGCAAAAACAAGTAATTAAACCGCAGACAAAGATGAGCCCAGCTCGCTGTTCGTGCACGGTGCACGTTTGAAAACAGCACTGATTGCCTTGATTAGAGACCTTACTGTATACTCTGATTTTGTTTATGGTTATACTTTTAGGGATGGGGTGCAGTGGGGTTGGAAAGGGATGTGTTTGTGTGCGGGAAGGTGCTAGAGTTATCCTTATGCTTGACAGCTGAAGATGTATGTTGTACACTCTCATTAACTTATTATGCTTGGTGTAAGGAACAATATCAACAATTGAATATGTTATTTCATTACATAGCTTTCTCAATACTCGATTCTCATTGGTCAATCACTGCATTTATCAGTCAGATATTTCCTAACATTTACTGTCATCTAGCAGTGAAGTGGCGTGAAGGGCAACCCATACTCGGAATTTGTCCTCTGCATTTAACCTCTCCAAGTTAGTGCACACAAGTTAGGAGCAGTGAGTAGTGAACAAACACACACTACAAACAGTGTACACACAAAAAATGAAATATTTCTTGTTCTTTAAAGGCTTTAACCACTCGGCATACTAGCTTAGAATATGGTAGTCTGTTAGCCTGCTATCTTATTAAATCTCATAATACCTTTGGTCATTTGGTATGAACATGCAAATAGTAAAATGCGAAACAGTACAATTGTCCATAAATTGATCATCTATTGTACAATAGCAGGCTACAGGTATACAGACTAACACAGTGTAAAAACTGATTTACATGCTACATTACAAAATTGCAGTCCCTGCTAACAAATTTGACCAGTGAATGCGTTTGTTCAGTACTCTGGTGCTATTTTCATGTCTCTCGTATCACCACGGACCCCCACTCCTGTTTCATACAAGCACAACTGATGCCATCTTACATCTCAGAAAAAATTGCCCCAGAGGACTTCAGTGTTGTTGCAGTGTTATTAGCCAAGGCTAATATGTCGTGAAGATATATACAGGTCAAGTTCCTACTTTCCAGCTAAAAGCTTGGCTGTCTCTCACAGAATGACTGACACATATAAGAGACTTGATTAGGCGTAGGGTTAAGGGGAACAGACGGAGAAGAAAGAGTAAGGGGGTTGAGGAAAACACCGGTACGTAAATGCAGCCATGGATATCAGGAGTCTTGAGAGAATGAGCTGCTAAAACTCGCCCTTTTACCTTCCACCCTCTCCTGACTTTCTTCAGCAGGCATTTTTCTTGCCCTGCACCCCGAGGTCCATTATCCAGCCCTTCCGAGAGAGAGAGTCAACAACATAATGCAAGAGGCCTGACACAAAGCATCTCCCAACAACAGGACCCCCTTTTTCTCATTAACACCCTCCCTCACTCCTTCTCCTACATCCTCACCTTGAGCTTCCCTTTTCCCATCCTCTTCAGCCCCATCCTCGTGTAACCTTGTGCTCCGTCGAGAGCTTTTTTTCATCCTGTGAAGTTGTAGAGAGGTTTCTTGAGTCTCACTGGTGGGAGAAAGCACCTCGTCTCGTGCTCCTTCCTTTCCTACCTATACAATCATCAGCTCTTCTGATCGAGCCACCATGATTCTTTTTTTCGATGGCTTAATATCAGGACTTTCTACTTCTTGTCCTGTGGCTTTCTTTACCTGTTCTTTGTGCCTACTTGCAGATGAAAAGAAAAAAAATGTGCTTGTCTTTTTTTCATCAGGTTGGACAGGAGAATTGATTTACGTTTGTACACACTTGATCTGACCCTGTGGCAGGCAGTGAGCATATATGTCTCGGTTGGTGCTGATGGTCCCATTACCAATGTGTTCTCCCCCACCTCACTATACCGCGCAATGGAATGATCCCGGCCTTGGATAAATGCAATGGAGAGAAAGGAACAGAAATTCTTTTTTCATCCTCCAAAGGACGAATGATACTGAAGGCAAAGGGGAGAGAGAGACAGAAAGAGAGAGGGGTGCATGTACGGAGTGTACTAACATGGCTGAGGGGACGTTCACAGGCAGTGTTTTTGGGATTGAGCACCAAAAAAAAAGGCTCATTTTAATGGGCCTCCATTGGATTTGTGAGCCAACCGGATTTTGAATGAAACTTCATAAAAAAATTATTTGTACATTTGGTAACTAGTTAAAGGCTTAGTTCGCCCAAAAAAATGAAAATTCTGTCATTAATTACTCGTGTCGTTCCAAAACCTTAAGACTTTTGTTCATCAAAACACAAATGAAAATCTTTTGAATGAAATCTGAGAGCTTTCTGTCCCTTTGTTGACAGCTACGCAACTACCACTTTAACACTTCAAAAGGTTTATAAAGAGAACTAATCCATATGAATTGAGCGGTATAGTCAAAACTTTCTGAAGAGACACAATCGCTTTATACGATGAACAGATTTAATTTAGGCTTTTATTCACATTTAAACATTGATCAGCAAACATAAGCATAAGTGTAACATGAGAATGAACCTCATTGGCTCTAGCGAAGCTCAAACGTGCTGCGTAACACACAATAATGAATTTCATTGGTTCTCGCACGTCAAGCAAACATGCTTGGGCTTCTGTTTTCACAACCGTGTGAGTTGATGTTATATACAGTGAGGAAAATAAGTATTTAACACCCTGCTATTTTGCAAGTTCTCCCACTTAGAAATCATCTGGGTCTGAAAATGTCCACTGTGAGAGACATAATCTAAAAGAAAAATCCAGAAATCACAATGTATGATTTTTTAACTATTTATTTGTATGATACAGCTGCAAATAAGTATTTGAACACCTGAGAAAATCAATGTTAATATTTGGTACAGTAGCCTTTGTTTGCAATTACAGAGGTCAAACGTTTCCTGTAGTTTTTCACCAGGTTTGCACACACTGCAGGAGGGATTTTGGCCCACTCCTCCACACAGATCTTCTCTATATCAGTCAGGTTTCTGGCCTGTCGCTGAGAAACGCGGAGTTTGAGCTCCCTCCAAAGATTCTCTATTGGGTTTAGGTCTGGAGACTGGCTAGGCCACGCCAGAACCTTGATATGCTTCTTACAGAGCCACTCCTTGGTTATCCTGGCTGTGTGCTTCGGGTCATTGTCATGTTGGAAGACCCAGCCTCGACCCATCTTCAATGCTCTAACTGAGGTAAGGAGGATGTTCCCCAAAATCAATGGCCCGCAATACATGGCCCCGGTCATCCTCTCCTTAATACAGTGCAGTCGCCCTGTCCCATGTGCAGAAAAACACCCCCAAAGCATGATGCTACCACCCCCATGCTTCACAGTAGGGATGGTGTTCTTGGGATGGTACTCATCATTCTTCTTCCTCCAAACACGTTTAGTGGAATTATGACCAAAAAGTTATATTTTGGTCTCATCTGACCACATGACTTTCTCCCATGACTCCTCTGGATCATCCAAATGGTCATTGGTAAACTTAAGACGGGCCTTGACATGTGCTGGTTTAAGAAGGGGAACCTTCCGTGCCATGCATGATTTCAAACTAGGGATGGGCATTTCAAGCAAAAATAATATTCGAAGATCTCTGGGAATTATTCTATTTTTATTCGAAAATCGCAACTCCTCCCCCGCATGCACGAATGTAAAGGCTACACACATATAAACAGAGAGAGAGAGAGAGAGAGACCATTCACGCTCTCAATCTGTATGATAACAAACTGTTTAATTAATTAGGGAATAGGCTATATCAACTCAAGCCATATAATTATTGTAACATGCTGAAACATATGACTGTTATTTGACACTGCCCCAAGTTACCACAACCGTTAAATGCCACAAGTCTACAGTGTGCGCGTGAGACAATGTATTCTTCTTCTGTTGTCTCAGGGTATTTTTACTCTGGCAGTTTAGTTCGAAATGGAGCATGGTTCGCATTAAAAATTTTCACATTGCTAATGTGAAAGCTTACATACACATACATGTAAGTGATGATAGTGTTGATGATTTACCTGAGATACGATCGCGAGAGCGAGCCTGCAGTGTATTCACGCATAGAGTGCAAATTATTGGCAATTCACGTCTCCTCAAAAGAGTCTGTTTGCAAGCAGCAAAGCCGCCTTCAAGCGACACACATACGGTTAACCCAAGTATCGTTTACTCAGCTGCACATAATAGCACCAAATTAATAATAAAAAACAAAAAAAACAAATTAATAAGACATGCACCTACGATGACAATTTCAGACCCCTCCATGATCTCCAAGTGGGAGAACTTGCAAAATAGCAGGGTGTTCAAATACTTATTTTTCTCACTGTATAATGTGAATTATATGTGAATAAAAGCCTAAATTCAATCTGTTCATCATATAAAGTGATCATGTCTCTTCAGAAAATTTGAACTAAACCAATCAATAGATTCGTTTTATGATCTCTTTATGATATTTTTATGATCTTCATTTGAGTTCCAAATATGAACGAAAGTGTTATGGGTTTGGAACAACATGAAGCATGACATTTTTGAGTGAACTATCCCTTTGGCCCATCCATATATTCTTCATATATCTAATCTTGTGCTTGCCTGCCGCTTTAAATGTTCAAGCTCGCTACAGCAGGATAGATTTTGATTGACTGTTGTGTTTTTATCATTCATCAGCTGAATAAAATCGTTCTGAAAGTGATCCAACGATATAGTTTCTCTGTGCCGTTGAACTCTGCATTTTTTATATTGAGAACGAGTTTTAGAACTGTATCTTTATCGTTATCTTTATAGTTATCGTCCTTGGTGTGAACGGGCCTTAAGAATGATTATTGTATATTGTTTGTTTAAACGCTATTGCAGAAATCACACATTCACATGTCTAAATTTGGTCAATTCAATCAAGTTCTGCAATTTCTGTCGTCATCTATCCACCCATGTGTCTCCAATTTCCTAAACTCATAACTTTTCCCCATTACTCCAGTCTTCTGGGTCACATGATCCTTCAGAAATCCTTCTAATATGTTGATAAAGTGTAATGCCTCTCGCAGTTCAAATGCTTATGCTACATCCGACGTCATTGTCGTGTAAAATCGTCTTTTTTTCATAAGTTGAATGCAGAAGGCGGTCAGCCTCAAGCTAGATATTCTACTTTATAACATGTTAAATATGGATATTTTTCTTACACAAACCCATCGATTCGCTTCAGAAGGCCTTTATTAACCCCCCAGAGCCGTGTGGAGCACTTTTATAATGGGTGGATACACTTTTTTTGTGCTTCAAATTTTGGGCTGCCATTCACTGCCATTATAAAGCTTGGAAGAGCCAAGATGTTTTTTTTTTTTTTATAACTCTAATTGTATTCGTCTGAAAGAAGAATGCTTGAGGGTGAGTAAATCATGGGGTCATTTTCATTTTTGTGTGAACTATCCCTTTAATATGTTTGAAGAAACTGTGATATGTTCTTTGATGAATAGAAAGTTAAAAAGATCAACATTTATTTAAAATAGACATCTTTTGTAACATTATCACTGACTTCACTGACTCTTTTGATCAATTTAATGCACCTTTGCTGAAAAGTAATTCTTTCAAAGAAAAGTTTTTTTATGGACCCCAAACTTGAATGTATGTATTTATATAATCCATAATCATATAATCCAATTTATATTATTAATAACTAATAATAATTTGTTACATTTATATAGTGCTTTTCTAGGCACTCAAAGCGCTTTACATAGAAGGGGGAATCTCCTCATCCACCACCAATGTGCAGCATCCACCTGGATGATATTGCACCAAAATAATAATATAAAATGCGATTATTGGTGGAGAGGAGACAGAGTGAAGAAGCCAATTGTATGGGGATGATTAGAAGGCCATGATGGACAGAGGTCAATGGGAAAATTTGGCCAGAATGCCGGGGCTACATCCCTACTCCTTTTCGAAGGACATCCTGGGATTTTTTATGACCACAGAGAGTCAGGACCTCGGTTTAACGTCTCATCCGAAGGACGGATATTAATTCTAAATATGTTAGAACATTTACTTTAACAACTTTTAATCTTATTTAAAAAATTATTTCCTTTGCTCCTGAAAGGAGTTACCGTATTTCAAACTAAAAAGTACTAACATTTACTTAAACAATAATATAGTCTGTCATTACATCTGTCATTATCACCCTCCTTTCTAAATACTTTCTGAAAACCTATTATCATAAAACACCTGACATTGTATGCTGGGAGAGACAACACGCCACCATAATGGAGAGAGACAAAGGGTTGTACATTCCTCATTCCTGCATGAGTGAATGCTTTTTAATTGCTGGTGATTTTCACTTGTTGGTGTTTTGCACACCTGAAACAAACTCCGAAAAGTCACCAAAGAGCCGCACCGAGAGAAAACGAGCCGAAAGAGAAAAGGGAGGCTGAAAGAATGTGTTTGATTGCAGCTAGTGTTAGTTATGGTTTAGTTGGTAGTGTTAAGCAGTTGGTCCATTGTGTTCTTTGTGCATTGCTGAGTGTTGCAGCTATTGAAGTGCAAGAGAGAGGGGAAAATGCATGCACTGACATTCTCTAATCAAATACAGCAATCAGGAACCTCAAACCAGCATTACACCATTTACAATCACTTTTAATTTATAATCAAAAATTGAGCGGGAGTTGGGAGGGAGAGGGAGAAGAAGAGAACGACAGACAGGTCATTACATCTCTCTTTACTGGGCCGATGAGAGCAATGAAGAATTAATCAGTGGCCATTAGACTGTATTTACTCACCACTGTAGGGGTTGTGATCAGACCTACGCTTCCTCTAACTCTCTCTGTCTGTCACTGGGTCTTTTTCTCTTTGCTGTGGTGTCTGTTATTTCAGACATTTCAGATACTTCTCTTTGACCTTTTTGATGGAGGTCAGAACAGAGGCAGAAAATTGTTGTGAACATAAGGATATTCTGTCTCTATTCCAAAACCAAAAGAGGTGCCAACCTAAAATGCATTTTGAGGCATCGCTGGTGAATGAGCCGCACTACAAAGGCTGTTCAAAAAGGTAGGCATTATGCTGGATCTTTGAAAATGATGGACAAATCAAGAGTAATGATATCTATTTACTCATTCACTTATTTTTATTTATTTATTTGTATTGTTATATAGAGATATTCATTAGCTGCTATAGGTAAATAACTAGAAGAATAAGTACAGTAAACATTAAAAAGTAGTAAACGTAATCCTAAACTATTTGCGTTACAAACCAATGTGTTAATGATTACGATAATAAATTAAAACAATGTGATAATAAAAACCAGTTTGCAATATCCTCAAGCATAACACACTGTTTTTGTCAGGGTTCTGTCACTTCGGTCTAGTTTACTCTTGGTTTGTGACAGAGCCCTGACACTCCTGTATTGTTTGTCTTGTCTTGTGTGAGCATGCAGCTTTGAGCATGCTCGAGCTGCGTGCTCTTCTGTCCTTGTGTTTTGTGTGCGGGGCGTGGTGTTCGGATCCCAGCACTTCGGTCTAGTTTGGGTTTCAGTTTTGTGTTGGGATTCGGACATCATGCTCCACCTGTTTGTTTTCTGTCACGAGCGCACTGAATGAGCATTCGCTCAGTCTTATCATGTGAGCGTGTGCTCTTCTGCCTGTGTGTTGTGTAGCACGCGGTTCATATTTACATTGGCCGTGTGCTTTCATGTTATGTTTTGTCTTATGTTGTGTAGCACGTGGCTGGTGTTTTTTCACTGGCTGCGTGCTTTCCTGTTGTCATGTTTTGTGTGAACATGCAGCTGAGTTCTCATTAGCTGCATGTTCATGTCACGTTTGGTGTGAGCACGTGTTTCTTTGTGCCATGTGCTCATGTCTATTGTCTAACCCCGCCCACCAAGTCAAGTCAAGTCAAGTCAAGTCCCCCCTCGGGGTAGTTTTGTGTTGTTTTATTTTATTATTATTCATTAAAAGCCCATATTTTCTCTGCATCTGAGTCCTCACTCCTTTCCCTTCACCAACCCTGACAGTTTTTGCACTGATAAAAGCAGATTTTCTTTGTTTAGGTCTACTTGTTAGATTATCACGAGCTTCCCGTACACAGTATGTGAAGAATGCTAAATAGTGTTTCAAATCAGCCACATATTAGGGTTCCATTTCACTTAAAAGGCAGCTTGCTTATGTAGGCAGTAGGGGTGTAACGGTACACGTATTCGAATTGAACCGTTTCGGTACAGGGCTTTCGGTACGGTGCACGCCTGTACCGAACGGTTATGAATGTAATCTTTAACAGTTAACAGTCGGCTTGTTGTAAGCGCGGAACACACTTCAATCCGAGTTCCCACACGAACATATTAAGTATTCAGTCCATTTTATCACGAAATTCAAACGATATTAACCCTCTTTAATGTGATGTGACTGATAGACGTGTATCAGTTCAACTTAAAGCGGCAGTGCGCGAGTCAATGCGATCATAGACGCGTATCAATTCAACTTGCAGGCAGCGCGCGGCGCGCGAGTCAATGCGATCATCTCTTCCTAAAGAATAAACATAAATCAATACATCTTAAGGTATGTTGAGGATACATTACAACTTACTGAAATGTATCATATGTCGTGTAATCGCTCCATCTGTGTTTCAACCGCGGAAAGACAATAAAACTGCTTGTAAACAATGTCATGCAGAATCACTTTTACTCAGAAGTCATTCAGTGTCCACAGCTGTTAGCTCACTAGAGAAATCAACTCTTTCACTGAATACATGCACTATATTAGCCGTTATATTCATTATATTAGCCTATATATATTCATTATATACTACTAAGCCTGTTAGTGATGTCTTGTTTATTTAATGTATGTTTAAATAAACCTGTCATGAAAATGACAGCCACTAAATGATTATATTTCAACAACGAATAAAAATAATTAGATTTAGAAGTTAATGCAAAAACTGCCTTAGGTGAAGCTTATGAGTGTTGATTATTATATCTAAAAATAAATAGCAACTGAATTTAGGCTAATAGTTTGGGCTCTGTTGTTAATCTTTAATAGCTATATGTAAGTAAGGGCTCCCTATATAGTTTACAGCATTATCTTTAAGAAACTTTTAGTTATAATTTAATTAATTTAAGGACAGACACAATTTTTTTCACTGTTGAATAAAAATTAATAAAAAGCAATTTTGTAAAACTGCTGTACCGAATCCATACCGAACCGGGACTTCAAAACCGAGGTACGTACCGAACCGTTAGTTTTGTGTACCGTTACACCCCTAGTAGGCAGCTATTAAGGCAGCTCACTAGGTTTAGAAACCAAGCTACTGTATTTGCCAAATGTAGGGGATTACCTACAACATTTCTGTTTACATTTAAATGGGTTTAAAGCAGTGCAGTCTCTTTCCTTTTGTGTTAAATGAGTGAGTGTGTATGTGTGTGCGTTGATGTCAACCCCATCAAGCATAGTGCAGGAAGCGAGACAGGTCGAATCTCTCTTAAATCACCTCCTTTAATCTCGGCCGTGGGCTCCTCTGACCTGTGTTAGCTCAGGCCAAACATAGAGTACATCTTCTCTTAACAAATCAACCCTCATTCCTGTTACTCTGGAGCTGGACAGGATACTGATCTCTGTGACTTCCTGTGGTCCGTGGATATACTCTCTAATCTCAACAGTGTTTAGAGGCTTTATATAGGCTTATATTAGGCTTTAACTAATTTCTGATCCATGTGCAGTGGAGTTCAGCGTTCAGGGTGAATCACCACTTAAAAGGACTGGCACTGCTGGCCAACCCCATCATGGTACGAAACCTCTTTAAATTACTGATAGCAGCACAATAGAGTCACTGCCACACTCGCTGCGGCTGATAGGAGCAAACAGTTAATGATGTTTGCTCAAGATTATCAGCCTCCCTTCAGAAAACCAGTCAGAGGTAGAAAGAAAAAGGGGGCAATGCTTTGTTGTATAGATGTTTGTAAGGTGTGACTGTGGCCTGGAGGAATGTCACCTTTAGGTGAATTATTGGCAAGTTTTTTTGTGGTAGTTTAGTTCACCAAGAGGTGATGCTAGAAGGTGATTGAAGAATAAAATCAATTTTATTTTTGAAATCAAAATAAAATCAAAATCGTGTTTTATTTTTTCTAAGGTGCTATTGATTAAGGAGAAGCCCCATGAGAAATACAGTGTCACAGTGTGAACTGTGTAAAACAAAATTGAGGGCCAAATTGTACACAAGTGTTTATTTGTTTCTGGACGATCCTTCGTTGTCTTAGCAACCTCTAAGTATCTAAAGGAGGGATCAGTGCACTGGGTTGAATGGCATGCAAGGGTGAAAAACTCGGCAATTAAAAGCAATGGAAGTGACAATTAATATTGTGAGTGCGCAAATAGAGTTCTATGCCCTTTCGAGCATGCTCAACGTTCACCCCATGCTCGACTTAGCACTTTTCTCCTATTAAAATCCTCCCTGAAGACCTCTCCACTCTTCCACTTGGTGAAATGGCGTTGCATGTTCTTTTCTCCGCTTGCATACTGTAGAGAGACATGGCTGGTGCTCAGAAGCGGCAACTTAAGAGGGAACTTATCTCAAGCATATAAGAAAGAGTTAATTGTTGCCAGAGTTAAAGCTTGTGATGACCTCTTACCTAAACCTTCCTTTGGGTCAAAAACATGTTTCTACTCCCAGCCTTTTACTGAAGGTAAAGCAATGTTTCAATGTTTGGTACATATATAGCATATCAACATGATGATGTAGTTGTTTATATTTTTAGCTTCATTGCAAGGCAAGTTTATTTATATACCAAATTTCATACACAATAGTAATTAAGTGCTTTACATACAAATGAGAAAGAAAATACAAGGTATTAAAAAAATAAGAACTATAGAAATAAAATGATTTAAATTAGAATTGATTACCAGGAGATAAAAACAGTTAAGTAAATGGGATGGGGATGTTCTCTTTTATTCTGGACGGCAAGGGCAATGACTGTAACATCGAGCGTATTTTGCAGCATTAAACACATATTTATATCGATTTCATCAGGCTCCTATCTCAGCTGCCATAGTTGCAACTCTTGCGTCATCAGAACAGGGTGTTCAACGCAGCCCATAAGCCTACATTGTTAGGGAAGTTGGGTAGTTTGTGTAGTTTTTTCATATATTTTCTTGTATTGATATTTTGAACAGCTGATTTACTGTGATTTAGCTATTATGACCAGATGACTGTACATAGGCTGCCAACCGTTTCATATAATACAGAATTGTTTCGTATTTAAGACATCAAAGTAGCATTTACAGAAAATAGTTTGTTCCTTATTTTGCAAAAGCCTATGCCTACCTGAATATGAGAGTCCATGGTATGTCAAACTCTACATCTTTCGATTAATTGATTTGAAAACATAGCCCTTCGAGGGGCTTTAAGACCAAATGCCATAAGCGAAGTATTCAAACTCACTCGGACAGCACATGATCCCGAATACGGTTCTTTATATGGAACTTATATGGCCTTTATATGGAGCTTACGCAGCTCATATGGCCATATACAAACAAAATTGTCAAAATGCCAAATCTTGGTGAGTATTCACATAAACAGTCAATTATGTCTTAAGTGGACTAAACAGTTTAGAAAGAAAGCACAACAAAATATTGGATCCGTGCAGCTCTTAAAGTGAAGCAGCCTAATAAACCTGCTTCTGTGTGCTTAATGTTAATCAAACAACAAAAGACAAAGAAAAAATCACTCACTGATCTTGACTGAATAACTTTTGTAGCTTTACTACAACCAGTATATATATACTATAATTCAGCAGTGAAACCTGGAAACGCAAACTGCAGGTTTTTTAAAACAATGGTTACACAGACATTGTGTCTGTGTAAGCTACAGAAACGTGAATGTGTGAAAACGACGACATCGTGCGCATATTACATGTTCAGTCTAAAGGCATGTGCAAGTACTTGACAACCAAACCAATAATGGCGGACTACAGGACTGTGTTTTTGCTGCTCAAGAGTTTATTAATGCTTCTCCAGCAAAGTGTAGATTTACTGCACCACTATTATGACCAACGGAGATGCTTTATTTACATACACCAAATTCTAACAACACCAACTAATTCTGTCATGTAATACAGCGTTTTAAGACGCTTATGCGGATCTGTGTGAACAGGGATCGGTTTGACAACACAAATCCTTTCAAACTCTATGCAAAACTTTTCAAAAAAGCAAAGGGAAAAACGTTTCCATTTTTAAGTACATTGTTAACGTACCCTAAGGGTACTTTCACACTATCTCTTTTGATGCACACCCGGGTTTGCCTGGTGTGCACTCGTGAACCGTATCCGCATCCGCCTAAAAAAGGTGGTCTCATGTACTCCGGTACAGTTTGCTGCTGATATGAACGCAATTGTACTATATCTCAGAAGTGAACTGCTATTAATGACATATGATTTGATAAAACGGTTTGTGTGTTCACAAGCGTGACACAAAGCACTTTAAAGCCAAAAGCACCACTGCTATAGCCATACACATACATTTTTTGAGCATCTTACTATAGGTATTTTTTATATAGGTTATCGAGTTCAAAATATTACAACTTTTAAAACTTGACTCAAGACTGCTGCGTACTGTTCTATTTTGTTCTATTCAGATGTTTTTAAATGCAAGATTTATATATGTCATCTTTAGGTAAACATGCCTAATTATTCAGGGCTTCCAGTTCCTTAAGAACGATTAGTAAACTAGTAAAATATGTCGTTTTGCACATCCCTATACCAAAAAATATATAATATATTGAATCAAGAGACATGAAGCAAGCATAGCTATGGATGAAATGAGAATCAAATATTCCACCAGACCATTAAGCATATGTTCCCAATTTAAAACATATGATTCCACAGCCTCTATGTTACATGCTTCTGCATTTAAGTGTTGAGATACATCAAATTTCTCAGCTCCGGCTTTTGATGTGGTAATTTCTCTTGATGTACTTCTAGGTGTGGGCGTGTTTGTATGTGAGTTTCAGGCACATAGATTCATGCCATTGAGAAGCTGGCAGGTGTCTGCCACATAAAGCCGGCTGCAAACGGCATAGTGCACGGATCCTGAAGAACCACAGCTAATTCCTGCTGGAATGTATAATTTTCTCATTTCCCTCACAAGCAGTTGGCCCTTCGCAAATTAGCGCAGGGCTCTGACCCTGACGTTGCACGCGGAGGGAGCGAGGAGCCGCCGTAATGCACGAAATACGGGATTTCAATCAGACACGCTCTCTTTCACACCCATCAAATCATCTCCATATACATAATTCATACACCTGTGAAGGGAGGTGCTCTATTTCCACACTTCTGCAACATGAAGAGTATGATTACAGATTAATCTGCGTGGTTTGCCGTCACTTCATAAGAAAATAGTCCTCTACTTTTCTAGTTTTTTGGGATTCACTCACAGTTTTGGATTATGTATTTCAATCATTTGGGCAGTAGGCTGTATTTTAAGTCTTCCCTGATTTATGTGGGACACCAATTTTAGCTTTTATGCTCGAATGTGGAATATAGAGGAGTTTTAAAGGAGGATATCAAGCTTTTATAGTTTCAAAAAGTTTTGTATCCTTAAAGTAATCTATATGACTCATTTGTGATATTAAGAAATAGCTTTGTGTGTGGAAAAGACCAAAACTTAAGTCATACAGTCCACTTTTATAATACTTTTATGGTGGTTTCACATCCTTTGTGATGCTTTAATGCTCCAGTCCACATTCATTTGCATGGAAAATATCAGAATTCGGTCTTTAGGGAAAGAAGTCATATGGTCGGTGAGGGTGAGTAAATGATGGCTGAATTTTGGGTGCACAAATGGTAGTAGCACACATGCTACAGTTCACCAGCTCACCTGTCACTTCAATAGTAGAAAGTTAATGAATAGGTAGATTAAGCAGTAGACATGCTCTAACTTAAACCGCTAAATCTTGCTTTTGTCTGTGCTGGTGTGGATTGGATGTATATTGGTTGGCTAATCTTGACATGATAATGCTAATCATGTCTTTTGTTGTACTAGTAGGCACCTCATGGCCAGTCAAGCTTTTGTGCATTCAAATAACATTAACAGTGCTGAAAGGCCAGCTTACAAAGCTCATCGATTTTTCAAGGAAATGCATCTCAAAACGACATACTCTGAAATACACATAGATAAAGTTCCTATTCAGAAAAAAAGTAAAAATAATGTGCAAATGCCAAAATGTGTCCATTTATGGTAATTGCTATTAATTAAATCAAATTAAACATGGATATCATAAACATTTTGTATTTGACACTCAGCAGTGTCAATGCAGGGACTGACTGGAATTTTAGATACATTTTATGTGTGTTCAGAAGAAAAATATGACGCATTGATATTAGGTTTTTCACATATTGTGCATTTTAAATGGTCCAGTGAATGTTTAAAAGCACAAATATCTAATGTAGTCTCATAATTCATATAATTAAAATTATTAAATAATTATCAAAGCCCCATTTCAAGTATAATGTGTCACACAGCAAGACATTTTGACTTTCTAAGGGTATGTTTACATGATGAAAAAACAGACGTCAAAATGATCCCTGTTCACACAGATCTGTGAAAATTACTAAAAAGGCTGTATTATGCATGCCAGGTCAGTAGTTGGCAATGTTACTTTGTCAAGAAACACCCGCGAACACGTAATGGACTTTCATGACGCATTTCCGTTTCTAAATATTATAAATATTCGGGTTATATTTTCAGTGTACTTTAGTCATCGAGTTGAATGAACGCCACCTAAAATTAGTGTCCGCAAGAAGTTTTAAAAATCTGGACAGGAGAAGAGATATTCTGATGATTACTGTGTACAAAATTTTCAAAACTCAACGAAACAAGAAGTTTTAATCCAACCGATCTGAGAAATCTGTGGCTGTTAAACATGCGTGATTATTTCACCACAGGGTGTCAGTGCTCATCTAAACCAGTGATCGTGACCTTTATTTATCTGTAAAATATTTAAAATATTTTATTCACAATTTTTCATTGTCAATTTTCATTGTTACTGTATTCAATTTACATGTTTATACCCAAAATGGTGGCAGGTATTATACCTCAATTGGCAGGTAGCCATAAAGCGTAGTGATAATCTGCGTTCTGATGTATATAAGTGCGCTGAGCGCTGTTACCGGAAACTCCCGAGATGTAATAAGTAGAACACAAGTAGAATGTGAGTAGTCCATAAGCATGCTTTCATGTAATATGCATGTCTTTACCGTTTCCACAAATTCACGTTTTTGTTGTTTACATGGAGACGGTAAAGGCATTGTTTTCAAAACCTTGCACTTTGAAACCCGTTTTCAAAAGCTTGTGTTTTCAGCCAACCCGTTCTCACTCCCAGGGCGTCGAAAAACGAAGCATGGTCAAGTGCCTTCCCGCAATGAAGATGCTAAAATCACCCCTAGGCATCACTATTTTGACACGCTGAGTGCTCCATTGATTTCAGTTGTTTACCCAATGCGTCAGATCAAGATGCATTTTATTCTTTGCATTTGTAAAAGCATACATGATTTTATTAATATTTTATTCATATTTAAAGGTTACTTTTATATTTTGGAACAGCTAACCCAACTCCTACCCTAAACCTACCCACTCCTAAACAATATAAAACACACAACAGGCAAATACAAGTACAGTCACAGGTATTTATTGCAAAAACTTACCAACAACAGTATAAAAGTATTAACTCATGTTGCATTCCAAGTCTTCTGAAGTCACACGATGTCTTCATGTAAAGAACAGAGTTGATCTTAATGTTTTAATCGCTGAGATGATGATAAAATGAATGATGATATCTCATTCAAATAATACACACGCCTCCTTAGCATGACGCAATCTGTCACAAGACACACGAGAACCAATGACATTTTACAATCAAAGCTGACGTAATGACGCAGTTGGTCACGAGACATACGAGAGCCAATGAAATTTCACTATGAAAACTGACGTAACGGACGACAATATTTGAAATTGTACGTGTTTGTGATCTTCTGCGGATGGAGACGCTGATCGCTTTTGGGGATTTCCTTCACACAAATCAATCGCTTGGCCTCGGAATATTTGCATTTTTTTTAATAAATTGTGCATGCAGTCGACTCTGCCTGTTATATCTGCATTTTATACCACACAAATGGGTAGGTTTAGGGATGGAATAGGGTTGGGTAACATATTAAAACGTGTCTAGATAGCGTAAATAAAATGATGCTGGCTGATTAAATTGAGAATCACAGTCCAACATGTTATAATGGCAAAATCATAACCCAATATATGATCAGCATGACGATAACTTTCCCATGCCCAACGCGTCTGTGTCTGACGCCAAAGGTTTCTCATTGAAATGAATGGAGCACTCAGCGCGTCGATATAGTGACGCCTAGGGGTGCCTTTAGCGTCTTTATTGTGACGCGGAAAGCACTTGACCATGCTTCGTTTTTCGACGCTTTGGGAGTGAGAACGGGTTGTTTCAGCCCTCCCAAATGAAAATGAACAGCCAAAACACATAAAAAGTGTGATGTAAACATACCCTAAAAACGGTAGACTTCCATGTGACCAAACAACCCTGTCTTTTTATTACTGTCCTTGAGAACTGTAGTGTATTATCTACTTGTAAGGAGCTTTTTACAGTGAACGATCATAAAAAAAAGCCATGAAAGAAGAATCCAACAAATGAACACGGCCATGACAGAGGTCAATGATTAGCTTGAGAATGCACTTCGCATGCATATTGAAATATTTCAAACGGCATCCTTAGGTGAAGTTCAGTCTGCGGCTGTCTGTACGAATGTGTTTGTTCAAACATGCATTTGTGCGTTTCCATTGGAGAGTGCGGCCGAGTCTGTGGGTGCCAGCGGCAGCCCTCCCGCTCTCAAAGCCAAGAAGGCGCCATTCTCAGAGCAATCAGAGCCCTGCCTGCAGGATCCCAGCCAAACCTCTCATCCTTAGTCTACTTGAGAGCTGCTTTAATTAACCATCATACCACAGATGGGATCGATTTTAACCCCCCTGGTTTTTGGGTCGCTCTCATTCTTTCTCTCCTTCTCCGCCAACCTTACATGCCTTTCTCAACCCCCTTCTCTAAAGTCTTTCACCTAGCTCTCCTCCTCTGCCTCTCATCTCGTGGCCCTTCTTCTCTATACTCCTCTCTCCCTCCCTCTCTCTCTCTCTCTCTCTCTCTCTCTCTCTCTCTCTGTCATTCTCTTCTGTCTCCTGCACTCCACTCTCCTGTACACAAGTCACATAATTGAACTGGAATAGAGCCAGACTTGCCCCCCTCCTCCTCCAGGCTGCCTGTTTCCCTGCATCCCTTGGCCTCACCTGCTCAATACCTTATTAGTGTCAGGATCTGTGGAGAGCCATTGCGGATTAACTAGAGAGATATGAGATTGATTTCTGCCCCTTGCAGATGAAATTGGGTTCGGTCCTCGTATCCGTAGGTGTGCGCTCGCATGTGTGTGCATGACGCATGCACGCTCACCGTACAAAAGAAAGCGTGATGTGTTTTTTTTTCCTGTGCTCAGGAGCATTTCTTTAGCAAGGAAAATGAAAGCCAGCTAATTAACTATCTAGAAGCCCACATGTGTCTCTGTGTCTCCATTCTAATTTTCTTCTCTTCTGCAGCCCTCGGTTTTCCCTCCATCTTGCGCAGAGACCCCCTCCGCCCCGTCCGCCTCTGAAATTCTAATCTCAACTTTAATCTGCAAGCAATCGCGAGCAGAAATGACCTGTTGTGGCACATGCTTGTCTCGGCCTCGGCGTAAATAGCGTGCTATTGATTATTCATGGGTCCTGTGTGTCTCCTGCACGGCTCAGCATGTCAAGGAGTTTAACAGGAGTTGCCTATTGGAGGAGAGATTAAGGTCTCTTGTAGAAATGGGTGGCTGTGCGGAGTGGAGAGAGAAGGCGGGGTGGTAATAACAGGTCTGTATGTGTAAGGTAGTGCTGTTGGGGTGGTATCAGCTGGGCTGTCTCTCTGTGTGTAAATACTAGGGGGTCAGAGCTCTTGCACAAAGAGTGTCGCCTGATCCCCAGATTCAGCTCGTGGTTGACACAATGAATGTTAATGGATTGTTTTTTATGCGGCAGGACACATTCATCTGCTTGTCTTCATTTGTGTAATAGCTCCAGCGGTATTTCCTCATTCTGTTTTCAATGTGCAATGTGTTGCACTGAATATATACCTCTATACAAGGCAAAGCTGTCTAGTCTATAATCTATCTTCATTTTACAAAATATTCCATACTTTTATACATGGCCATACAGCATATCTGCAAATTAGTAGTGGTATGTAGTGTCGTAGTACGTAGAGTCTGGACAAGACCAGGTCCAAGTTCAAATCCGAGTCCAAAAACCATATGTTCTATGAGTAGTCGAGTCTCATTCGAGTCTGGGTCATGGCTGAGTCCAAATCTCCTGAAAATATGGATGCTCTTGTCTGGACTCAAGTACTACAACCCAAAACTCATTTTCACCCAAAAATGAAAATTAGCCCATTATTACTCACCCTCAAGCCATCCTAGGTGTATATGACATTCTTCTTTCAGACGAACACTATCAGAGTTATATTTAAAAAAACACGGCTTACGGAAAAAGTCTCAAAATGCTTACGGTACATCTAATGAGCGTAACTGGTGTGCAATGTCGTCAGGCGTAGCGTACACTTGTAAGTCCGTAAGTTGAATACAGAAGACGGTCCGCCGGAAGTTAGACATTTTACTTTATAAAGTTTTAAATATGGATATTTCCCTTACACAAACTTTGCTTTGCTTCAGAAGACCTTTATTAACCCCCCGGAGCCTTGTGAAGCAGTTATGATGGATTTAGATGCACTTATATGGATTTAAAAAACAGAGCAACATTCACTGCCATTATAAAGCTTGGAAGAGCCAGGACATTTTTAAGATAACTCTGATTGTGTTTGTCTGAAAGAAGAATGTCCACTGCGTCCAATCATGCCTGCACGAGCTCGGGTGTTTTTGGAAAGAATCGGTACAGCGTATCTGTCTTTTATAAATATGATAAAACTAAAGACTCTTTGGAGATATTAAGGTACTCATGATTAACATGAGACGGGAAGAAACTGTGTGTGTTACCCTTTGTACATATTTTAATACACATATTTTAATACACATACTTTGTACATATTTTGTACATAATTTGTTCTAATTATAAGAGAATCAGAGTCCATATCATAAACTATAATCACTAGCTACCGGCAGTAGCGTACTGTGGGGTTTCAGTCAGGGCCTTCACTAACGATCAACACACCCCACGCCACCGCCATAACAACACCACTCACACAGATGCATACAAAATACAATCATGCACTCTATGCACTACTGTTACGAACCCCACTTTCAAAGTGCTCGTTGGGAATGGGGCAAGTAGGCAAACAACATAAAAGGACAAGCAAGTCAAAAAGGTAATTTAACTATTTATTGATACCACTGGACTCACGTGTCACCGTTTAGGCAACTGGTGAAATTAATCAAAATCAACTCACTGGCACAAATACTCTTAAACAAACAAACAAAAAAACATACCAACAAGAACATCAAAAGACAGACGCTGAAAAAACAACGCTTGTCAGCTACCGGCTTGACATCAGGATGCACACAAAGCTCATTAGAACGCAGCCCGTCATCCGCAGCGGCCATAGCCAACACATCGCTGGAGATAGGTCTAACTGCAGAACCCATATACGTCACTCACAACAGTCTGAGGACAACAGCGCCACACCACGGTCTCATGCCGGAAGTGGGCGGAGCTGATTTATCTTCCTATATATTACTCCATTTGGAGTTTCAAACTCAAGTTTAAAACCATGTTAATAATGTCAAGTATTTTATTAAAGGTCCCGTTCTTCATGATCCCATTGTTCAAACTTTAGTTTGTGTGTAATGTTGCTGTTAGAGCATAAATAATACCTGTAAAATTATAAAGCTCAAAGTTCAATGCCAAGCGAGATATTTTATTTAACAGAAGTTCCCTTTCAAAGCCTACAGCGAACGGCCGGCTTGGACTACATCCTGGTACTTCCTTCATAAATGACGTCAGTAGAACAGTAGAACAGACTAACCTCGCCCACAAGAATACGCGAAAAAAGGGGGTGTGGTCTTGTTGCTGTCCCACGTGGAGAAGAGGACGTGTCGCGTGGAGAAAAGGAAGTGCTGCGTTTCAGTGTGTTTGTCGCCATGTCGTCGAGACATTTTTCATCCCGGAGTCAAATCACCTTTGTTTGGCTTTCCCAGGGACGCTGTAGAGATCATTAAGCGCATATTTCTCCCGTTAAGAGGCGTGACCTTTCCACATGCGCTAAGCTGCTGTCGAATCACAACACAGGAACCGTGCCACGTTTGCTAAGATGCGGTAAAATCACAACACGGGAACCGCTGGCACAATCAGAACTCGTTACATATTTCTGAAGGAGGGACTTCGTAGAATAAAGGAAGTCATCAGCCGTTTTTTGGACAGTGAAAACAGTGGTATACAGATAAGTACTTTGTGTTAAAAATACTGGGTTTTTTTTACACGCGAAACATGAACACATGTTATATTGCACACTGTAAACACAATCAAAGCTTCAAAAAAACACGAAGAACGGGACCTTTAATACGTTCTAATTGAAGAGAGATACAGATAGAAAGATAGATATACTCACTTTTCATTAGTAGATAGTTAAATCATAAAAATACACACATTACACTTTGAAAAAAAAAAAAAACAATTATAAGAGAATATAACAATTTCAACGTTTTGTTAAGGATTTTTAAAGTAAAAAGTTAAGTCTTAAAAGATTATATTAGATCAATTGAACATAAAGCTTAAAACACTAAAAATTAAAACAAAGATTGAGCATGTGAACATTTATTTATATGACAAAATATTTTTTACTCAAGCATTTCAGAATTAAACTTTTTTCATAGTACATAATACACATTACACAATTTTACACTGGAATGCATAATTCAAGCAGATTCAGATTAATCAAATCCCAAAACAACACAAAAATTATTTAATTTTAATAAATGTAATCCCCAAAGGCATCATATACTAGCTGTGTTTAGCTTTAAAAAGAAATACACAATCGATCAATATTGAACTAGGTTGAAAGTTATTGCACAGCAGGTACATGACAAATTAAATCTAAAATAAATTAAATCTCCATAAACATGCAATTAATTCTGAGACTCCTTTTGTCCAAACTTAAAAAACACTAAAGGCTCTTTGGCAAGTTGTTGGTCAACCATTTCAGCCTGTGATAGTTGAAGGGCTTTTTCCTGGTCTTCCTCTTTTAATTTCAGAAATCACGGCTCTTCCACTAAACCTTTGAAAACTTTTGGTTGTTCTACAGTCTTTCAGCTGCAGTGCAGAGGTCTTCTGTGGTCCATAGCTCCTTCATGAGAGAAGGGTACAAAAAATGGGATGAAATCTTGGAAGTGTTTTAACAATATCGTGTGTTGAAGGATGTAGCATGTATAATAAAGTTTTGAAATTAAAAATTTTTCCCTCATGTCTATATTTGTGACATAAATCATACCCTGTCACAAATCAAATTAATTAACCACTTTCAGTTCAAAATGTATACAGAAATCAAAGGCAAGCTTTTCACACTGAGCTTATCGTCGTTCCAAACATGCTTTTAATCCCGGGTAAAGTAACATTTCACACTTTTATATTTACGTGCTTTGGACAGTCACTGAAACATGCATATAATGCATTCTATATAAATAATAAATTCAGCGTTGAAGAGGAAAAACATCAAATGCTGACAGAAAACGCAACAATTGCAATGAAGAAGAGACCAATTTAATTATTTTATAGTCTGAAATGTCCATTCAGGATAAACTGAATGTAATACGAGGACATGCAAAGCTTGAGCATTTATGTAAACATATTGTTTCCGGTGTTCGTCCAATCAGCGACACTGACACTGCAAATAAGGATGTTATCCCATGGTTTAGTACAGTACAGTGTGGAACGGCAGTGTATGAATACCCATGATTAATTGTTCCTCTCAGGTAAATGATGATCAGTGTGAAACGTGAAGCAAGATAACCCAGGATTCTGTATATCCGGGGTTTACTATTTCAAGTGTGAAAAGCCCTCATGTTTTTCATCCTAATGAAGAGAAGCTCTTATTTTTTCTTACCATTAACATGAATATCCCACAGTCAATAGAGCCGGCCAACTGTTGTGGAACAGTCTAAAACAATAGAACATAATTAAGTTATTCCTGGAAAAGATGTGACAGATAGAACAACACACTATCTGTATAAGCTTATGTCTTTATGAGAGCCTTTTAAAACTAACCTTCTTTTGGATCAGCTTCCATTGTCCTGTCCTGGGGTGAGTCTGCTTGTCAATTTACTGCAACAAAATTAAACAGAAATATATTATATATAAATAATGTAACAATACAATTTTTGTACAAGAGAGCCAAGTTTCATTGTTCTAAAGCAAAAATGACCACTTACTGCATTGCAAAAACAACTTTTTAAATTCATAATCTAAAAGAAACTTTCATAACATCATCCAAATGAACAATATCTATATTTGGCAATACATATCACATGTTTGGTTGTGTATTTGATTTGATTTTAATAGGACACATTCAAACACATTACATATTGTTTGTATTTTGTATTCACATTGGCCCTCATTTATCAAAAGTGCGTACACCAATTTTCCAGCGTACACCTGGCGTACACCCAAAACCACGGTGACTTTGAGATTTATCAATATGGACGTTGGCGTACGGCACGCTCAAATCCTACGCCAGCTCAGGAGGTGGTGTACGCACGTTTTGAGTTAGTGCAAACATGCGCAGAAAAACAATTCCTAACACCACAAAACGCACTGACCAAGATATGCTATATTATGACCCACTGTAAAAAACAACAACAACTAAAGCCCTATTCGCACGGGATAAGTATTATCTGGGGACCTCGTGTGATTTAGAAATTACCCCCCCACCCCCGGGCGCATTCGCACGGGATAAACTGTGATTTTACTCTAATTTACTGACTTATCTCTCGGATATGATGTAAAGACTTGAAAATGTTTTTTCGTTATAGATATAGCTGTATGAAATTATAAACAGTCGTATCGATATCATTTTGATTGTTTTATAGTAATAAACAATATTTTGTTCAGTTAGAGAACACACACAATTAAAAACTGAACTGAGCAATAATAACAGTATACGACGGAAGATTCAGTTTCAAAGCTAAATGTAAAAGTGCCCATTTAAGCGAGTTGTCATTGTACTGTTCTGTTTTTGTGTTTTTCATTAAGAATAATATTAAACACACCATTCAAGCAATTTACTCCCAAATTGTGCTCATTCTAAAGTGAAAGTAGTAGTCTATAATCCGCGCGGCCGCACGGGAATTAATAACGGTGCGCATTATAAGCAGCCTAGCGCCATTCTTTGTGAAAGATAAAGATAGAAATGCGCACAGGACACAAAAACCTTGCAAAAATGATATACGATCCGCCTAATCCCGGCCAAAACACAGAGATGTCGATTCGCACGGGACTAATGTTATCACAGGACCTCAGTGTTTGGTGAAATATGGTAGGTCATTTGCGGGGGAATTTTTACTTCACATATCACAGACATTCTCTGCAATTATTACAAATCACCTGAGGTCCCCACATAGGCTACTAATCCCGTGCGAATAGGGATATAGTTATTATAAACTTCAGTGTTTATTTTTGTGCAACATGGACTTCAAGGTTTAATTTGTGTGACTTTACCAAAGCATTTGATTTGTAGGCATATGTATCCCTCCAGTTGCGAGCCTGTGCGCTTTACCTGACGTTTCAGGGACTGGGACTGAAAATAATTCAAACTGAAAAAAATAATAAAAATGACATTCTTCTTCTTTTAAATAATAATAAAATAAATAATAATAATAATAACGACATTCTTCTTCTAAATAACAATAAGCGTCATTAATAATACAAATCTTAATAATAATAATAAGAATATTACAAATTGTCATTCAATTATATTAATGTGAATGAATGGTACTCCACATCACATCATCATCACTATTGTACACCCCAATACATGTGATGTGATACGAAATTAAATGCTAATTATTTCAAAACACGTGCTGTAAAATAATGAATTGTGATAGGTAATTTCTCATCCAAACAGCTATTTAAACTGGATTTCCACCGTACACCTTTTTGTGGGCGCCTTTAATCCCACTCTTTAAACTCCCAAATAAAACAATTTAGTTTTTTTTCCACTTCCCTGGTGATGGTCTCGATCTCCACGTCAGAGAAGTTTCGCTTCTTTGCCGTCTTCCGAGTGTCCATGGCGTAAAATGAGGGCGTGGGGGAGGCAGAGACTTGAATATATAGGGGCGTGTTATTCTAATGACGATCGTTTTCAGCCGCGGCATTTATCAAGGGCAGGTTTTGCGTACGCCTGGATTTCAGAGGTGCGCACACTTTCATAAATCAGGCGGTGAGAGGAGTGTAAGCATAATCTTACGCCAATATATACGCCTGTTTCTACGCAAGATTGATAAATGAGGGCCATTGTGCTTATATATAAATATATATATACTTGAAACTTTGAAGATGAGATGACATTTTTGACCAAATCATGCAGAAAACCAACTAATTCCAAAGGGATAACAAATAAATACTATTTCTTGCCACTGTATATAAACAAATAACAAAACATTCATACCTTCATGGACAGCTGCTTTTTGAAGTGAATTTGAAGGGGTGCAATCAACTAGTGCCATCTGGTCAGTTAAAAACACTGGACAGTGAAAACTGTTGCAGAATGTCTTGTATTGATGAAAATGAAGTAAAGCTGAGCCTCTCCAAATCGTAAAATGCCTCTATAAATTAGAAAAAAATCCACATAAAACACATTGGTCAGTATCAGAAAAGGTATTTAAATAAAAAATACAGCACCAATAACAAAGTAAAATCACAAACAATGAATATGTAACTTAAAGCAAGACCACATCAACAGACGCGAGAGACATCGTAAAGCTCGTTTAAAATAAGATTAGAGCCACGTGCTGTATAAAGTGTTAATACAACAACGATGGATCAAATACACAACACAAATAAACTTGATAGATTAAAACCAGAACACAAAGCAACTGTTTACCGTGTTCTCTTCTTCCGCCATGCCGATTGTTTAGTTTTCGTTAACTCCGCCCACTTCCGATCTGAGGCTGCTACTCCGCCCACTTCCGGCATGAGACTGTGGCGTGGCGCTGTTGTCCTCAGACTGTTGTGAGTGACGTATATGGGTTCTGCGGTTCTGCAGTTGGTTAATATTGCATCGCTGGGCCTCTGGAGCGTTCTATCACTACAAATCAAAATTTGATTGGCTGATGACACACGTCAGTCAAAGTTATGATCAAATGCCAGCTTCAACGGGAGGCTAGCTATACTACTAGTGCTGGTCCACGAAGCTGTGATGCGTTTAGATGATGACATATGGAAAATACAGCTCAGCCTCACAAAAAATAACCACATTCTTTCTGGAAATATAATTATAACGTACTGAAATAGACAGTAATTGAATTTAGACACATTCAGACACACATTAATTTAATTTAATTATGAAAAAAACATTTTTGATTTTGACAGGGCCAGCAGAGAAGGCCCTGTTGGCCCTGACAACCCACCACTAGCTACCGGTGTAAGGACCGGTTTTGACGAATACTGTGCTAACTAGTTTTGATTTGGTATTGACTTTGAAGTGCTCCCTATTGCAATACAATATAGTCACATTATAGCAACGCTCTCCCACATATTTTGCTATTGTAACTGCACTTATTTCCGTCGTTGGTATATTTCTAAAGATGTGAAAATTGGAAATTTTCTAAAGATGTATTGTTTGCTTTATGGAGTGAAAAAATTGAGCCTACCTTGTCTAAACTCAAGAAAGAGTATATTGGAATTAAAAGTTCAGATGATGAAATTTTCAAATATTGAGAATTAAATGGCAAACACCAAAAGAAATCAAAACATGGTGAAATAATTGAGGCTTTAAACTTCATAAGTTTTAAAAGGCTACGTGATGTGACGACACCTCTATTTTCAAGTATAGATGCGAAATGTAAAAATGAAGAAGTAGAAAAGGCTGAGGCAAAGATTCAATATCTTCAAACACAGCTAGATAAATTACTAGTTGAGCAGTTAGCCCTGACTGCAAAGTGTAGCAAACACAAGGAAACCATTGCAGATCTCAAGGCTAAGCTAAATACTAAAAAGCTCATACCTCCCAGACCGCTTAGCGATGGGATTAAAAAGCATGTTCACTTCTTAGATGAAGTGACTTGCTCTAATGAGTCTGATGTGTTTAGTTCAGAAAATGCACAAGAAAGTGTGCCTATTTCAGTTCTTAAGGTGATGCCGCACCGTAATAGCGCCGAGTCATGTACCAGTACGCATGGTGTGCAAGCATTAGAGAGTCATGAATATCCTCAAACTCCAGGAGAACATAGTAGACAACCCAATGGCAAAGAGAACAGGTTTTGCAGTTCCTGTCAGAAAATAGGCCATTCAGAGGAAAAATGCTGGTCGCTGGGTAGGGGTAAACCTCCACCTTATTTTCAGAAAAATAGGAAATTACTTTCTAAGGGCAAAGATCAGCGCTCATTTGCAGGTAAAACTCTCAGTGAGCTAACTGCATTGTTCATGCAAGGCCTTCAGCTATTAACTTCACTTGCGAGCGGGCTAGCAGCCTCTTAGTAAAACATCCAGATTGCAATGATCCTGTTTGTATTTTCAGATTTGTAATTGCATAACACATTGTGCGCATTGATTACACATTTTAGTTGTTTGTGCTACGAATTACACATAGACTAGTCAAGTTTATTCTTTAAAACACATGATTGCTTTACTGTAAGTGTTGTATGAAACACTTAGGATAAAGGCTATAGATGCTATGCATTCTAGGCCATGTATCTTGTGTAAATTGGAATAACTTTAATACTGGAATTGTATAGCAATTTCAAGATTGCATGTGTGTCTATGTTGAATTTGTTAGTCTCCTAAGTGGAAACTCTGCTATTTCCTATATAGCTGTAGTTGAACCATGTACAGGAGCACAGAATTGCCATGTGGCTACAGTGTGAATTACAATTGCATTAACCGTGAGAATGTTTTCATCACAGCAGGATTCGATAACTCCAAACTTTGCATTTTATCATGCTCATTAACAAAAACATTGGTGTGAGAAGAATTTTGAGCCAGGTCACATCTCATACTTACATTCTCATACTGGCTACCTGTTTTACAACAGGGCTAAAATTTGCATCACAATTGTAAACCTCCTCACAATGTTTGGGCATGATTTACACATAGTCACAGCTAAATTCAGTCACATAGATTAAGTCAAATCTCCATCTGCCTCACAAAATGTCTTTACATCTAGACTGTTATAACTGTGAATTTCCTCCAGTTATTGTTGGTTTTGTTTCTTTCTTTTGATTTACTAAATCAGGTATTATTTATCTCACCAAGTTAAATATAAAAAGGGTATTTCTCATTCTTACCTAGTGAAAAATATTATTTTATCATTGTATTGTAAGAATGCATTTGATTTTGAACTTTTTTGATTTTGACGAATACTGTGCTAACTAGTTTTGATTTGGTATTGACTTTGAAGTGCTCCCTATTGCAATACAACATAGTCATATTATAGCAACGCTCTCCCACATATTTTGCTATTGTAACTGCACTTATTTCCGTCGTTGGTATAAGTTGCAGTGGGTGGAAATAGACGAGAAATGTACAGATAAAGCAAAACAAAACACTGGTCACGAGTGTAGTAATTTCACTTTTGGGTCCAACAAGGGACGCAAATGATGTAGTGATTTTACCTTCGTCCATCCAAGGACGTTAAGTAAGGTAGTGATTGATACTCACGTCACCGCTGACGCTGTGATTTTTGGATCACACGTCACTTAAGGTGTGGTTATGAGTACATCAGATGACCACCTTCCCCCTCTCTTAGTTTGGGACACTAGTCAAGGTCTTTTACCTTGGCTCTATGAGAACACTCCAAACAGGAGGCTGTTCGATCATTTTAGATTGAATGTAAAGTGGGGAGAGTTGGTCAGCTGATTTATCTGAAAGATTGGTGAGTTTTCTAACTTGTAGAGCCTTTTCTGTATTATCAGCACAAGTAAGACACAATTGTAATAAAATAGATTTTATTAACAAAAGATAAACAAGAATAACTAACACAACTACTAAATGAATACAATGAATGATAAAGGAATAAAGTGCATAAGATAAATAAAATACATGTGATTAAGTTGAGTGTGGCTTTGGAAGAGTTGCGTTATCTTATGGAAAGATAAACTGTTGTTTCTCTGAAACTAAGGGGAAAAACCTTATTATGCATCAAACAAATAACGAAAGATTATTTGTTATTAACTAGCATCAGTTAAATTACCTCTAATGTAGGTAGGTGCAGAAGGTCCTTAATCTGGAACACGCAGACCTCGAAGGAACCTCGAAGTGAAGGTTTGCTCTCCTGAGCTTAACCTTGTTGCAAATGTCTCTGTGTGTCTTCTGACTCTGTGGGTCAGACACTCAGGACTTGGTCAATCCGCTTTGGTCTCTCTGGCATGGAGACTCGGGACATGCTGTAGTCTCGCTGGACTAAAACTCTGAACGTAGTGGTTGTTAATGTCTCTTTCCTCACAGGCTGAAGGCTCAGAACATGGGCATATCTGTTGCTGCCTCACAAGCTGTAGACTCAGATCCTTGGATCTTTTGTTGTCTCTCTGGGTTAACCAGAGGCTCAGAACTTGGTTGCTCTGTCACAGTCTCTCTCAAGGAGAAAACTCAGAAATTGGTGAACTATTGGTCTCTCTCCAGGAGAAACTCAGATCTTGGTGAACTGTTTGTCTCTCTCCAGGAGAAACTCAGAACATTACGGTGTATCTGTTATGTCTCTCTTGAAGGGAGACTCAGAACAAGGTGTGTCAGTTGAAAGGGTACCTTTATCCTTTTCCGAATAGGAGGAGATGGCAATTTGGCGCTTCTCCATTCCAGTGTTGCAATTGGCTGCTGGCATCAGAGGGGGTCCACAGTGAGACTCACCCTCCTTTCTCCTGTGGAACTCATTTGCATACTGTACACAGTTAGAAGTCTTTAAAGTGTCTTTAAAATTTACCAATGCATTTCTCACTTTCCAAACCACCATCAGAATACCCTTGGCAATATTCTAAACAAATAGAAACCAAACATGATGGGAAAAGATTGAAATGTCATTCATTTGTTCATTAACAGCTGATTCTGTGTAAGATGTTGCATTACAAATAGCTGTCACTGAGAATACTTATTTCTCTGAATAAGTATGAAATGGATGTGTGTAGTTTACATCAGTCTAAAGGTTTCCAAACATAGTTATGACTGGATTTGGATAGATCATTTTGGTCTTTCTTTCACCCACTACTGCTGAGGTCCTGTGGAATTTTTATGGCAGTCATAGACCAGGACACTAGGGATTTAGGTGAAGGACAGAAACTGCATGTGGACCAATGAGATGTCTTGTCCTTCCAGGGCTTGGTACAAGAGTTCTTCTTCTTGCCCTCTAAGAGGTGTCTGGCTGTTGTCCAAGCATCTTTATCTGATGGTGTTGGACAGTTCTTTTGTGTCAGTCTACCAAGATCCAATCAAAATGTAGCAAACCTTTGTCCACTGTTATGGACAGAGAGTGGCCCGGCCATAAACTGGGCCCTGGAATGTGCTGTCCACTACACGAGTTAGTAGTCTAAAATGAGAATTTTTAAAGAGAAATGTCAAAGGATTTTGATATAAGAGAAGAAGAGCTTGAGTTTGTTGTTCAGCCCTATTTGTTTGAACCGCGAATGGCGCCTGCTCTCACCAAAGCTTAAAGAACTCCTACATCCTATGTCAGGTCAGAGGTCACTTGACGATTGTGTTTGGCTGAAAGAAGAAAGTCATACAACTAGGATGGCTTGAGGGTGAGTAAATTATGGGATCATTTTAAATAATTTTTTGGGTGAACTAACAGTTTAAGTTTGGCTATTGTGAGCCCGGAGACTTTAAGGGTGTTTTTTTTCCAGCTGATAACTGGCTGCATACCTTGAAGTAGCCATATTGTTACAGTCACCTTATGTTTTGTTTATTAGTTGTATTGTGATGCATATGAGCGTAGCATTTGCGCATGTGACAAAAAAAATTACTACTCTACCGCAAGCTGTTCCAGGAATTATCCTGATTATTTCCATTTTCTTTATTGTAAAGTTTGATGAGTATTTTGCTCGGGAAGAGGAGAGTGGGCGGCCTGCAAACTGCTCAGACTTACCAATGTTGTCATCTAGGTGTTTTCTTACACCTTCATTTTCGTCATTAGTCGGCATTTCAATATGTGGGTGCAAGACTAAACTCTTTTGACTTGGGCCAGTAAACTATCACCTAGCAATCACCCAGAGCACCCTATAGCAACCACCCACAACACTCTAGCAAGTTTTCTTCTTCTTTTTGTTGTTGAAAAAATGTAAACATTTGTTGGTTTAAAAGAGCTTGATAGAGGTAAAACATCCAAATGTTATCAGTTTCCCTCAACAAAAGTTATTGACTCTCAACAGAAAATACACTTGACTGAACAAAATGAGAAAATAAATGAGACATCTAGTGATATGGATAATGCCTTTCAGCAGGTGATCACATCACACTATGGCTTTTGTGTGTGTGTCTGTGTTTGAGGCAGTTTCTGACCTCGAAACACAGAGTCCAAGCTTATTGTGGTGTAATTTCCTCGTCCAAAAGCTGGAGTGTTTGTGTCAGAGTGAGGCCTCTGTGTGATTGCCTCTCCGTCACCAGTGTAAACCGAGGATAATGCTATGGCCACCTTCCCCGCTGCAAAAACGGGATCAACACAATCCAATTTCTCTCTCTGTGCAAAGATGGAATAATTTGAAAGAATGGAGTCGCCAAACCCAGCGCCTGGGATCCTGGGGGGAAGATAAAGGGCTGTTAAAAAACAGCCATTACGAGAGGAATTGGGCGAGAGGTGTTTCAGGACAACAGAACCCCCAAGTCAACAATACAGATGGGAAGTGGCTTCCAAAACATCAAGTGAGAGAAAGCTACGGGTAAATTGAGGTGACTAACTAGCAATCTAGCCCAAAACAGAGCTCTGCCGGGACATGAGACATGCGGAAACATATTTTATGTGGATTACAGCTTAGATGCAGCAAGATGAGGTTTCCATGCCATGGGAGAAACTTGCAATGCGCTGTTTCGCATTTTAGCAGCTTCAAGCTTCAGGTATCTAGGAGAATGTCGCATCAAATTTATGCCTTTCCTCGTGCAATTACTAAAAATATCCCGTTTTGTTTTGAAGCAGCTGGGCTCCAAAGCATCTCAAGTGCTTCGGAATCAGGTTTGTGTCTTCGCATGACAAAAACATCAACCAGTGGGGGGAAAAAAGTTTGAAAAGCTCTCGAAAAGTCACCAGTTCCAGGCTACAGTTGAGCCCCTAATTGCTTTCAGGTGTCTTCCTCTCAATGCACAGTGACTCTGCCACCAGAAGGAGGGCAGAAGTGATTTGTGTAGATGCTGGCGTTGCAGGAGGCTGGAGTGAAGCTGGGATGGGTTGGAGTAATCAGGATGGGGAACACACCCCTACTTCTTGCCTATGTGTGTCAGACGGGCCTACTCTGATGAATGGACCCTAGATTAGAGCTCACACAGGGCAGGCACAGGCCTCAGGTGTGCAACCTAATGCGTCTATGTTCAAGAGTGTATTTGTGTTGGAGTGTGAATAGATGTATATGCACTTTGAAAAGCTTGCTTCTTGTAAGGCGGAAAGACTCCTTGCAGCATGTTTTCTCAAGGCGACAATAAAACGTGAGAGCCGATTATTTAGTTTCCTACATGACTAAGACATTTTCTTACATGGAAAACTGTAAATAATTGGTAAATCATAACATAAGTCATCAAGTGTTTCATGTTTGACATAAAAACAACCAGTCCAAGCATTTGAGAGGATAATATACAAATGTCCACCCCCATATAGTGAACCAGAGCAGCCCTTACATTGTATATTTATGATTTTCAATGACACAGATGCACTCCTGGCTGAATGTGAGAGAGTATGTGTAAGTATGGGATGCAGGGATCTAAGTCTGTCCAGCAGGGGGGGTTGGCAGTCAGCGGAGAGGGCCAATGGCTGAGGCTGTGTGGCTAAGTGTCTCATCAGCATCCCACTCATGTTCCAGGCCCACGCTCTAACTGCGCCCTGACTTGATTGTAATTGCCTGAATTCGGCTCCCGCTGCTCCATCCTGGCAATATAACTGCCACATTTTAACCCCAGCGAGCCTAGACACTGCCACACAGCCCTTTGGCTGTTTGGAAGGATGTTATATTTGACTCCACTTGGGCAGCATCTGTGCATATATGGCCAAAGGTTTCCAAATATATTGCCTTCCGTTTCAGTTTGAATTGCAGTCTTAAAAGTAGACAAATTAGCTTTTTTTTTTTTTTTATCCCACTCAATTATTTTGGTTTAAATATTTATCTTTAATTTTGTTCCAGTAGCCGGTAGAGCATAGCTCTAGCAACAGCAAAGGAAATGGCTTTGAATTCCAGGATACACATATTCTGATTAAATCTATACTTTGAATACACTTAGATAAAAAAAACTTTGGCTATTTAAAAATTAAGACTTTTTATGATACAAAAGGTGTACTTCATTTTTATATTTTCCTGCTCAAATTTACACAAAAAAAAATGCTGGGTTAAAAACAACCCAAGTTGGGTTGAAAATGGACAAACCCAATGGTTGGGTTAAATGTGTCCAACCTGGGTAGTTTTATTTAACTCAACTTTTGTTTAAAAATGACTGTATTGCTTGCTTAAAATGAACCCAAAGTATGTTGGAAATTAACGCGTATTAATATGTTTAATAAATTAACATTATTGATAAGTTTAATGAATAATAATTAGCAATAAACATTTATTAAATTGCTTATTAATAAATGTTCACCTTTTGATTATTATTGTTGCTTCTAGTAATTGTGTCTGATTTTTAATTTCCAACCTAATTTGTGTTCATTTTAACTCAAATGTTAAAACAACCCAATCACTGGATTTGTCTATTTTCAACCTTTTTACTTAGCATTTTTTTAGTGTACATATACACTGGTAAAAAGTGTGCAAGTCTGGCTATAAATCTTTTGCCATTTTATATATATATATATATATATATATATATATATATATATATATATATATATATATATATATATATATATATATATATATATATATATATATATATAAACCTTCAAAAATGACACCAAAGATCAGATTCTTTTTGCCACGCATAAAGATGCTCAGTGACTATCATATTGTGCTTTCTGTTCTATTCTATTCTATTCTTTACCAGCGTGTTGATTTGATTGATTTATCTTTATTAATTAATTTAGTATTTGTTCCCTTTTTTTTCTAAATTCTATGTTCCTGTTAGAAATGTTTAGGAGTGTGATCTACTGAATGACTGTGCATCATATCATATGCAAAAATAATAATAAAAAGTATTTTTAACAAATGTTTAAAGGTTTAGTTCACCCAAAAAAGAAAATTCTATAATTTACTCACCCTCAAGTTGTTCCAAAACTGTATGAGTTTCTTTCTTCTGTTGAACACAAAAGAAGATATTTTAAAGAATGTTGGTAACAAGAAAGTTGATTAGTAGAGGAAAAAAATACTATGGCTACCGTCAACTGTCTGGTTACCCATATTCTTTAAAATATCTTCTTTTGTGTTCAACTGAAAAAAAGAAATTCATACAGGTTTGGAACAACTTGAGGGCGAGTAAATGATGACTAAACATTTAGATTTTTGGGTAAACTATCCCTTTAATAAATGCAGTTTACGATTTTTGAATGATAAATGTTAATCTAATAAGTAACGTTTTTGTGCTTGCCTGGGCTGAATCAATTTAACTCTTATCTTAACTATTCAAGAAACATCTCGCCTGTAGTATTTTCCCAGTGTACAAGTCAAACAAATGCCCATTACCAAGGTATCATTTAATGAAATGCTTGAGGATTTACCTACATTCCATTAAAACTTGGAAAATCAAAAAGTACATCCAGACACCTCTTGAAGTACATGCATTGTACCAGCATGAGCGTGTGACTTCCTGCTGCATGGCAGGAAGCGTGTGGGCTCAGACCGGCAGGGTTAACTTCAGAACTCCCCTGTGGTGCTCCTCTCTCTGTGATAATAGTTGCTCGCGTAATGAAGAGCAGCCTGCTAGCCAACAGGTGGTCCTTTTTAAAGAGCCTAGCCACTGCACTCAGGGCGAAAAAAACTGCCATGCTAAAATGTGTCAGAATCTAATGTTCCACAGAATGAAAAACCTGTTTTCTTCCCTTTGTTCAGCGCTAGAGATTCAGCCTTGTTCACCATTGTTCCCCGCACAAACGAGCAACAGTCTTTTTTGACACAGAGCCATGGGGGGAAGAAAGACTGACGCTGACTAGTCACAGGAGAGAGAGAGGGGGGGGGGGCTCTTTCTTTCCTTCTTTTTGGAGGGTTGAAGCCCATTAAGAGTTTGGGAGTTATGAATGGTTATGAGTCCATGTCTCTCCCTTGCACAATGTAGGAGAACCAAAGAAAAAGAGAAAAATCTAACTGGCTTTGCAAAAAGTCTTAATCACATACAGGCCGAACAGAGGAGATAGTAAAAGCTAGCGAAAGAGCGAGAAAGCGTGTGACAGAGAGAAACCAGTGAACGAATCAGGACGGAAGTACCTTTTGCTACAGAAAGAATGGCTGGGTGAAGTGGAGTGGATGGGGGTGGGGGATGGAGTTAATCCTCAGGCGGGCCTCAAAACGTCCCCCTCAACCCTTATAAAATCATGAGAATATAGCCATTGAATGCTCTAAAGACTTCTTTGGGTGTTTAATATGCTGTGTCTCTGGTATGACTCTACTTACTGGGGAAAAATGGATTTATGTTGATTGAGGAGAAATGCATCTATGCTAAGATTACTCAACCCAACTCCATTAAAAAACTAAACAACAAAGGGTCAGAGACTGACAGTCACTGATGTAGGCTATACTTCACCTGCCTGCGTTCTCAGCTTAATGACCAGAGGGACAAACGGACACTTCTGAGCCATACTTCAGAACAAAGGCCTTAATTCACTTTTATAATCCATTTGTTTTTGTCCAGCCAATTTGTTCTCTTAAGCTACATAAGGGTCCAAGCATGAGACAAAAGCTGAGGGGTAACAATGGACAACTCCCCCCGTTTGCTTTGTTACTGTTCAAGTACACACCTCCCAGGGTGCATTGCGGGCCTTTTTTGGGCTCAGAAAGCTGGAGCAAAAATTAGAGAGGTCTGGTAGAACACCTGGAAGAGTCAGTTTTTGCTTCCCACTTCACCGTTACAACAGATCGCAGCCCTCACACAGAGAATTCCAACAAGTCCCGTGTTTTGACAAGCCTTCACTCAGGCAGTTTTAATTACCTGTCATTATGGGATTGTAAATGTGGGTCCAAGCTGAGAGGAACAGGAGCCCTAGATATAGCTTGTGCAATAAAAGTACAGTGAGATCCAAACATGTCTTTCCTGATATGCGCAAATGTATTCTGTTGGTCTAGATATTTTCATAAATAAATGTTCACATATTTTCGATGTGGAGTTTAAATAAATTGACGTTCAATACAAATCTGTCCACTTTCATCCAGTACTAAAAGAGGTCTTCAGTTTTAAAATCACCAAGAAATCAAAATTGACAACAAAATTTAAGGAATATTGCAGTATTTATTATAAATTATTTATCCGTGCACATTTTTTTTTTTATTCTTGTGCCCTCATCTTAATCAAAATAACTTTCCCTTCCTCTTGCAACAACATCTCTTCCCTGATGATGTGTTTACTGCTGTGAGGGTGGGATCAACCTGTCAATCACATGAAATTGACCAATAGCAAACCACACCAATCCAATCGATTCCCGATGGACAAAAAGTCCTGCCCTATATTTTTTCTTGTTTCACTCAGATATAAGACTGTCACAACTTCCTTTTTCATGTCGACTTTAAAATGTCCAGCACTGTCGTGCAAAAATACCCAAAAATGTATCATCATTTACTGTACTCACCTCATGTCGTTCCAAACCTGTATGCATTTCTTCTGCAGAACAGACACACACAAAAGATATTGTGAAGAATGTTTTGGTGACCATTTACTTCCATACAAAAAAAGTGATCTTCACAGAACAGAGATGTAAAGAGTACCTGAAAACCACACTTAAGTAAAAGTACAGATACCTTACAGTGAAAATGGCTCTAGTCACCAATTTCAATACCATTTGAGTAATTCTTAGGATATCTGATTTTAACAGTACTTAAGTATTTTACTTGTACTGAATGTAGGCTTAAAGACTGAAAAATCATAACTGGTACGGCGATGACGTCAGACGCAGCATAAAAAAGCATAACAAAAACAATGACGTCGGACGTAGCGTAAGCATTTTGATCTGTGAGAGGCATTATGCTTTCTTCGTAAGTTTAATACGGAAGGCGGTCCACCGGAAGCTAGATATTTTACTTTATAACGTGTTAAGTATGGATATTTTCCCTACACAAACCCATCGATTCTCTTCAGAAGGCTTTATTAACCCCCCAGAGCCGTGTGGAGCACTTTTATAATGGATGGATACACTTTTTTGGGGCTTCAAATTTTGGCCTTCCATTCACTGCCATTATAAAGCTTGGAAGAGGCAGGACATATTTTAATATAACTCCAACTGAATGTCATATAGACCTAGGATGGCTTGAGGGTGAGTAAACCATGGGGTAATTTTCATTTTTGGATGAACTATTCCTTTACTCAAATACTTTAAACCACTGTCGTATAAAATTTATACAGATTTGCAGTGACAGAGGGTAAATACATTTTTGTGTTAACTTTCTGAAAATATATAAAACATACACTTAAATTCTAAGACAAAATCTCAAGACCTGCATTGAGAGGCTAGAGAGGAAAACTGAGTCACAGCAGCTACTGCTGTCTGCTCACACTGCCACCGTTTGCAATCACATTCACATATTCTTTAAACAGTCACCCCCCACCCTCAATCACATGTAATAATCATAATTTAACGTTAACATTCATGGGCCTTTCGCTGGCATAGCGGTGCAAGGATTGTTCTTCAAATGTCTTTAAAATAGAAACAGACAGAATTTTCCGCAATTTCCACAAAATAAATATTCATAATTTGGGCTAACAAGTAGCTGTAACTAAACCAGTATAAGGCATATTTATGTCACTTTGGGTTTCCTAGTTTAGTGTTTATCTAAATATCTATATTTTACAACCCGAATTGATGTTTGAAATGAGCTCAGTAAGTGGATAAAAGTGTAAAATGTATACATTTAATATATTATCTATGTTCTATTGTGAATAACATATTGGCTCATGTGATTTGAAAGTCTTTTAGTTTTCATTTTATTCAAATTTAAAAAACGTCCCAACTTTTCCGGAATTCGGGTTGTAATAAAGTTCATATATCCTACACAAGAAAAACATACAATGACCATGGCATTATTTATACAATAAAACAAGAAAATTAAGATTAATATAGTTATACATAAAATATATTTTAAAAGACTTACCATATATATGTATGCTTTGAATGCCATCAATCCTTGAAACTAAATTCCTTAATTTTCCAAATGTTTTGTATTTGTATAACGTTCGCACAAATAAAACAGCACATGAATTTGAATGCATGAATTAGACGTACATTTATTTACACAAGTGGTGTCCAAAAAGTAAACAACACACAGGTATGAAAGCAAAACGTGTACATTTTACAGATATAATATTCAGTGATGCATAAATCCTAAATCTTCTCTGAAATCTGTGAACATCACAGCTCTATACATGACCAAAAGTGAAGATCTAACCAATTAAAAGAAAGTAGAAAACACGTGTCAGTATGGAAACTCTCCTGCGTCTGTGGGTTGGAACTCGCTGGTTTTCTTCATCAAGGCAGCTTTGACAGCACTTATCTTCCCATCCAGCTCAGCGAGACTATAGTTCTGTGAAGAAAAAAAAATATTTTCATAATTCTATAAGATGTATATCTAAAATGATCTCACTGAACAGCAGGGCCTTCGTATATTTTTCTCTCCATGAATATGCAAATGCATACTGGAACTTACCTGTGACATTGAGGCTTTAGGTCGTTTGTGCGAGTAATTCTGTGGGGGAAAAAAAATTAAAAGCATGAAATGAATGCTGATTTAAATGAACAATGCACATCAGTTGTCATTCAACCAAACGGTGAGCATTTATCTCAATATCAGACTCTTACATGGCTGTTTTTACACAGAAAAAAAATTTAAATAAGGGGTGGACATTTAATGGCAACCAAAACAATAAATTGAACCGAGGACACCCATAAATGGACAGAAACGGCACATGATTAGAGTATGAAACAGATGTCCTTCAGCATCACTCAATCACCGTCAACAGACCCGAGCTGCTATAGACTTACACTGATTAATAGTATTAAGTGGGGGCCATCGGGATTCTTTCTGTCACCCAATGGCCCTTTCATTTATTCTGTCCATCTCTTTTTATCTATTACCCATAATTTATCTTCATTTTAATCACTTTACAGTGTGCATATGGACCCACTTGGCAGATGCATGATATCCGCTCACCCTGGTCAGCAGAGTTCAATTAATTCATTCAACGTCCTGAAAGCTGCGCTACAAACTAAGAAGATCAGCATATTTGACGGCACTCAAAGAACCACTTTACAGGCAATATGCACACACACACAGACACAAACACACACACACGCATATTGTAAAGGACATGGAAATCAGCTAGCTTTCAGCCCAGCACTGAACTAAGTGAAGCTGGTGTGAGGAGGCGTAGAAATGGTTCAAGAGCACTTACTCAGCTAACTTTGATGGGCTACAATCTGACAGGGATAACAAATTCTGAAGTGAGGGGGAAAAATATCACTCATATCAGCTTTTAATGGTTTTGAAGAACTCTCTGGCCAACTGTCGTGAGCGCAGGAGGAAACACATAAGTGAGAAGTCTGCAGCGTAACAAGGACGTGTGTGGTACAGTCATTGTAAAAACAAAGAGAAACCAGTGACCAACTCTAATTGCACACATTTTTTTTCAGCCCTTTCCCCCCTGACCTACACTAGCACTACTTCAAAGGTTTGGACTCAGTAAGACTTTTAATGTTTTTGTCTCTTATGCTCACCAAGGCTGCATTTATTTAATAAAATACAGTCAAAATGTTAACATTTAATAACAAATAAAAACACCTTTCTATTTTATTATATTTTAAAATGTAATTTATGCATGTGATGCAAAGCTGATTTTTCAGCATCATTACAGCGTAACATGATCCTTCAGAAATCATTCTAATATGCTGATTTTCTACCAAAGAAACATTTATTCTCATCAATGTTGACAAGTTATGCCATTTTTTGATTAATAGAAAGTTCAAAAGAACAGCATTTATTTGAAAGATGATTTTTGTAAATGCAAGTCTTTACTGTCACTTTTGTTCAATTTAATCTGCCCTTATTGAATACATTTATTTAAAATAAATAAATAACATCTCACAGATCCCAAACTTTTGAATAGTAGTATATAATGCACCACCATTTCTAGTGTATTTTCCTACCTTCTATCTGACCCCATGCCTTTGTATAAGCCTCTATTGCATTGTGACAGATACATACATCTATCCACACACACTCAAATTTGTCATATTAATGGTCAAATTAAAGTCAGGCTGAAATAATCAAGTTAATGATCGTCATGTTGAAATAAGTCAATGGCATACGCCAGTCTCATTCTAAAGAGCATTTTATTGGACAAAACTCATACATGCCTCTGCAATCAAGATACATCAATATTTTTGTCCATTTTCATTCTATTTTCTATTTTAGGAATACACCAACACATGTTGTCCTTAAAAGGAAAACTTCAGAAAATTTTCTTAATGCCAGTCAAGTCCAATAGTTAAAGTTCACCACTGACAAATGGGCTTTCACTAAAACGTGTTGCCTGTACAGTAGAAAGGCAAAAAATAAGTGTTGAAATTGGTGCTTCCTGATTTGAGAAAACAGAGAAAAAAAGACTGTTGTCTTCCATCTTGCCAAATAGGTAGGAAAACTTCAACACCCATAATGCACTGGGCACCTAAGGCCACCACAATGGACCATGGACACTCTTGACCAGAGTCAAATACCACCTTGCTTTAGTAGGAAATACTTAGCAAACGTTTAGTCATAATGGTGTCAACTTGTATTGCTCCTGGGTGTAAAAATTCAAAAAGTCGTTTTTTTTCCAATGTGTTGTAGGCAGGGGCTATAGGCGGCAAAGAAACGTAAATACGGAGAGAACGCTGCAACAGAGAATCTGAAAAACGTGATAAATCTACCTTTACAATACTGTTCTGTTAAAGGGATAGTTCACCAAAAAATTAAAATTAGCCCATAATTTACTCACCCCCAAGTCATCCTAGGTGTATATGACATTCTTTTTTCAGACGAATAAAATCGGAGTTATATTACAAAAGTCCAGGCTAATCCAAGCATTAGAACAATGATTCATAGTTGCTCTGAAGTCCATAAAAAGTGCATCTGTCCGTCAAATAACGTGCTCCACGCGACTCTGGGGTGTTAATAAAGGCCTTCTGAAGGGAATCGACGCATTTGTGTAAGAAAAATATTCATATTTATAACTTTATCAAGTAAACTTTCGACCGACCGCATTCCAAGGAAAAGTGTTGAATGTTGAAAGTGAAACTCAAGATGCGTATGTGACATCATGACGAGCCTACATGGTCACGTTAGTCTTTCAATCGGCTGGGGAACTTTCAACAATTCTTCCATAAATTGAACAGGGAAGGCGGTCGGTCGAAAGTTTACTTGATAAAGTTTTAAATATGGATATTTTTCTTACACAAACGCATCGATTCGCTTCAGAAGGCCTTTATTAACCCCCCCAGAGCCGCGTGGAGCAGTTATTTGATGGGCAGATACACTTTTTATGGACTTCAAAAACAGAGCAACTATGAATCAAATTCTAATGCTTGGATTAGCCTGGACTTTTGTTATATAACTCCGATTTTATTCGTCTGAAAGAAGAATGTCATATACACCTAGGATGACTTGAGGGTGAGTAAATTATGGGCTAATTTTCATTTTTTCACTATCCCTTTAATAACCCTCTGTCGATTCGACCGCCTGTGGACAGGAATACAAGAATGCAGAAGTATCATCAGATTTCATGAAACCCCAGGAGCTGTCAAAAGTCCAAAAAAAGGGACTCTCGCTGACAAATAAATGTGAATTGCTTGCTTCAGGTAACACGGAGAACGAGTAAACATTGTTTATTTACATATAGTACCTTGAAAGAGCAGCCTTGAATTAGATTTAATTGAATTCAATTAATTTGTACTAACATCTCAAAACATCTATATAAATTTGAATTAATATCACTTTGAAGGTTTAAGTTTTAATCTTTAGAGTAATTCTTAAGTATAAAAATGTACAAATGTCATTTTAGGCAGGAACTCCAGTGGCATGTTTCCGTTCCCTTTAAACATTTTTATCTATTATTCTCTTATAACACAAACACACTGTGTGATTATCAGACTGTGGTATATACTATTTGACGTTAGAAAGATACCACTAAGATGAACAAACTAATGCAATATCTGATCATCCACTCCTCCAACAACCAAGGACACACACACACACATTCTCTCTCTCTCTCTTTTCCCACCACTTACTGTGGAGTGGAAGTACTCTGGCGAAAGGCCCTCAAGCTCCAGAATTCGATCTTCAAGCTTCTTTAGCCGCTGATAAATGCTTTGAGGAACTGGACCTGCTAAGAGACCGATGCAGTAATAGTAGAGTTACATGACAAACTAGCATTCATCTGTCAGCACACACTTACACACTTAGGACTATGAAAAAATAACCTAATTAAATACTATGTCTAATACATTAAAGGAGCTATATGTAGAATTGAGAAACCTGTATTATTAGCGACACTGGTGGCCGTTAAGTGGACTGTAGTAAGCAACTTATTACTTGTGCTCACAAAGTACAAGAGACTGAACACAATTTATACTTACGGCAAAGTTCTTTTTCATTCTTTGCTTAGACATACAGGGCCCCATTTTAACGATCCAAGTGCACAGTGCACAGTGCAAGTACACTTAGGGCGTGTCCGAAATCCACTTTTGAATGCTAGTTTAACGATGGGAAAATTGGTTGGCACACCCGGCGCATGATCTAAAAAGGTTGTACCTAGTCTTTTAAAGAGTCATGGGTGTGTTTTTGGTGTAACGTGCAATAAACCAATCAGAGTGTCATCTCCCATTCCCTTTAAAAGCCAGGTGCGCAGCATGGTGGATAGCTATTTACACGGCGGAATATAGACACCCTCAACCTGATAAGCCAATTTAAATACAGGTGTGTATTGCCATGTTTGGTCAAATAATTAGCCAATTTCATTCATTAATAGTGCAAATAGGTAAGTAAATTCTCACACATGCAATGACTATCCATTATGACATGTAGGCATTTTTATGTACACAATAATAATCTTTTACATTTGAATCCTTCAATGCAGTTTCAAGGGCTTTGAATGACTTCAAAGGGCTCTGCACAATCCTAGATGAGGAATAGGATCTTATCTATTATGTGCGCGTGTGCATTCGCTATTTACAAAATGTGGCGCTAGACGTGAAAACGATAACTGTGTTGGGGTGAAACTAGCAAAAAACACTTGCGTCGCACCTGGCGCCGCATTGAGCGAGGTGTTTAATAGGGCGCAAAAAATTGGAAATACCTTTGCAGCGTCATACTATAAACAACACCCCCAAAGCTGTCCACTCTGCTGAGAGTGACGATTAGATGAATATAGAAATATGTGCTGTGCGCTTTCCACTCAATAACAAAATAAACCGTGAGAAAGCAGTTGTGAAGGATTCTGATCATAGCGATGTGGATGTGTTCCCTGCTGGCAATTCACCGGCGTCATTTCAACGGATTACACTGTTATGATAGTTTGATTATAACGTATATTTGAGAGTATAACTACAGATCAGGCTATGTGAGACTATAGTTTTAATTAAACCCTATTCTTTGCATGACACATTGACACTACAGAACAGAATAGCTCTTTCAGGAAGCGAAGCTCTTAGGAATGCGTAGTCACATCCTTTTGATTTTCCCAGCAAAAACATCCGAGTCCTTCACAAAAAAAAGTTTTTTAAAATCAGTATACAGGCTTTCAGACTAGAGCTCTGCATTTCAGCCCGAGCCCGACGGGCCTCAACTTCTTTACGCCCCTAGGGCCGGGCTTCGGGCCAATTTTCACCTCATACCTCACACACGGGCCGGGCTTCGGGCCTGTTTTAAGCTTCTCTTTCATTTTATATTTTAGACATTCATTAATTAAAATAAACAATGAGATGTGCTGTGCTGGTTGAAACAAACACGAGACCATGACACCGCCACTGTCAAGACTGGCTCACACGGTGTAGAGTCCGTGCCAGAAGCAGCAGCGAGTGTTCCTTCAGCGCCGCTGCAAGAGGGTCTTTTTACAACTGGTCACTTAATTATATCTATCCGATTGTGAAAAGACCAGGAGTAAATGGCTTCCGAAATTCTTTAGAGACAGATTTATATCCGATCACTCAAACCACCACACGCATCGTTCCAAATGAGTAAAGCAAAGCAAGCCAACACGCAAACGGCCGCAAGTGAAAGTGAATATAGGCTAAGTCTTAAAAACACAAACATCATCATTAAAACTAATAAGACTAAATGTCCTTACCAGTGCTTAGGTCGCTCTTTCTCCTATTGCGGTCTTTAATCTTGAAATTAGCAGATTATCAATAGAATGCAGCTCATGCTATCTGCTTTCGTTGACGAAATGTGCATCAAGCGCGTCAAGCCTGCCTCAGTTTGTCAAAAATACCTTTTTACTGTGGTGGTGATAGTAAACGTTTAAACTAACATTTTGATGTGCTTGAAGTGTTTTATATCTATGGATTTTATTATAGGCAAAGGCAAAACAAGTCAAGTGTTGATTTGAGAGGCTAAATTGATCAAACATGTGGTTAACTCACTGTCGCCCACTGGCCGCTTGGTTGTCACATTAAAAACAAACATTTTAATTTAACAAACAAAAAAATGCTCCAAACATTTTTCTAAATTAACTTAATAAAGAAACGTAACGAAACGAAATACAACTACTGGCATTAAAAACAAAACTATTTTAATAGCTGCAACAGTAGTGTGTAATAGGGAGGATTAAAGGTGGGCACGGGCAGGTCAGGGCTTTATTTCAGACAACCTAAGAAGTCATGGAAGTTGTTTTTTTGGGGTTTTTTCATTACAAGCTGTTCACACATTGGCAATAAAAAAAGCGATACATATATGAAAATTCTTACATGTAGCCCCTTTAAGAAATTGAACTTTATATTGCTCTTCTATTAATCCCACTAACCTGATGGAAGTTTGAGGTGAGATTCCATGTTATGGAGCCTCTCCTCAATGGCAGGGTTTCCACAGTCTCTGCTGAAGGACCCCTGCTGTTTGTCTCCTAACTCAGCATGTGCCCCTCTGGTTTGAGGTCCATAAGTATTTATAACACGTGTCACTGCAATAGCAAACAAACACCAATTAATGCTCCACAAATCAACCGATCATCCAGTTATTATTAGTCTAGAATGCGAGTGCAAGTACATGAAACACTACACACAGAGTATCTAATCATTACATATTTCAATAATAAAAAAAAGACTAAAATTCTATACCATCATTTCATAAAATGTATGTGTTGAATATGTATATGTAAAAAAGAAGACAAAAGTTTGGGATTGGTTTTTTAAAGGGGTCATAGAATGGTACATGCACTTTTACAAGTTGATTATACGGAAATGTGTGTTGGCAGTGCCTGTACACAACCATCCTATAATGATAAAAATACATCCAGTGTTTTTTTTTTAATCTCCTTATATATTTTCCCCGGTCTCAAATCGAGCCGTCTGACCGTGTGACGTTACACGGTGTACGCCCCTCCTAAGATTGTTGATTGACAGCAGCGTTTCAACACAGACCCACCCTGAGCGAGCTGTCATCAGTCCGCCATTGTTGATACTCTGGAACAGAATGGCGTCTAAGCGATTGTGGTGTTGTGTTGTTGTTGTGTGTAATAACGAACACAGCAGTCATTTTGATGTTCCTAAATCCGAACTGCTGAAGACCCAGTGGCTGCTGAGTTTTGTTTTAGAAGGGAATATTCCCCCCGATCAACGTCAATGTTTGCGCGAATCATTTCTCAGCAGACTGCTTTATAAACGAGCGTCAGTATAAAGCAGGTTTTGCTAATAAGCTGCTCTTGAAAAAAGGATCGTGTTCCTGCTGCACCTCAGGAAGATGTGAGTGTAACGTTTTATTAACCTTTATATTAATCTTTGCAAATCGCTTCACGATGAATGAGGCTAAAGTTTACAGGGTAAGTTACATTACGGCATGCTTTCTGTGTATGATGTTCTCAATATAATTCATAATCCCACGTTTATAATGAACAACGCGTTATGTTTGTTATTACAAACTGTGTACTCGGGTGATAAAGTTAACGTGGTAACACTACACTAAGCTTACTTTTGTACATGGTTTATAACGGTGTCTGTTACTGATTAAGAAGTAATGTAAAAAAAAAATCTTATAACATAACATCAATCTGTCAATGAACTAACACATCAGTAAACACATAGCAACTACACTACTCTGCCAGTACAAAGATAGATCAAAGTGACATGACGTTAACCAACCATTCAGAAACGTCCTGTTCGAACTTCGATGGGTTCGTCATCTTGTTCCTAGTCCGACTCCGGTTCAAAATGATAAGGTTGCTCAGATGTTTCCTCAGAGACTCCCGTTGCCATTATTTCTCGAAAATATACCCTCAAATGTTGTCAAGGCAACACTCCACGTGTGTTGTGGTGTTGTGTCGGGTCGAACCGAACGCCCCACAGAGCAGAGGGGGCGGGGTGAGCAAAGCTCATTATCATTTAAAGTCACATGCACTGAAATTACTTGCTGAAAACTGAGCTGGTTTTGACCAGGTAAAATGAGTGTTTTCTTACAATACTAATGAGAATTTTTAATTAAAGTATATTACAAACTTTTCATTTAGACACTAAAGAATCATATTAACTTGTACAAAAATGTCATTCTATGACCCCTTTAAAGTTTGTGAACGTTTATGCTCGGCTGCATATATTTAGTCAAAAATATAATAAATTAATATTTTGAAATACACTGCCCGGCCACAAAAAAAGTCGCTGTTTGGATTTAAATTAACAAATGCTTAAGAGTCAATGATCAGATCATTATTGCAGTGATTATTTAGTTTTTAGCATGTTATGTTATATGTTTGGCAACAGTTCTTTTAACCCTAACTGATGGATTGTGTAGCTTTTCATTTCTTAAACAACCATGTAGGTAGACACATTATGTCAATATTCCAGGATGGCAATGTCAAGATTCATCAGGCTCAGACTGTGAAAGAATGGTTGGGAGGAAGCATGAAGAATCATTTTCACACATGAATTGGCACCTGAGTCCAGACCTTAAATTCAAGGTCATCATTACTCCAGTGTCACATGATCATTCAGAAATTATTCTAATATGCTGATTTGGTGCTCAAGAAACATTTCTTTTTGTTGTCTTGTTGAAAACAGGTGTGCTGCTTAATATTTTGTGGAAACTGATGAACATTAGAAATGTCTTGACTATGATTTTATATTAATTTAATGCATGAATAAAAGTTTTTTTTTTTTTCAAACCTAAATATCTTACGGACATCAAACTTTCAAACAGACAATAACCAGGCACCTAACCTTTGACGTGACTCTTGAAACCAGGATATGGTGTGAAGACTGCATCAGTTCTTGCACAGCTGTCTTCTATAGAACAAACAGGGGAAAAAATTGTTAGTTTGTAGTTTCTGCAAAAAAAGTATATGCATGTATTTATACGTATACATATATACAATACATACATACATACATACATGCATGCATGCACATAAAAAAACAGGGGAAAATGTCTGCTTCACTAGTTTAAAGGTCCCGTTCTTCGTGTGTTTTTGAAGCTTTGATTGTGTTTACAGTGTGCAATATAACATGTATTCATGTTTCGCGTGTAAAAAAAAACAAAACAGTATTTTTCACACAATTTACTTATCTGTACACCGCTGTTTTCACTGTCCTAAAAACGGGCTGACGAGTTCCTTGTTCTATGAAGTCCCTCCTTCAGAAATACGTAACGAGTTCTGATTGTGCCAGCGGTTCCTGTGTTGTGATTCGACAGCAGATTAGCGCACATGGCACGGTTCCTGTGTTGTGATTCGACAGCAGCTTAGCGCAAGTTGTACGGAAAGGTCACGCCTCTTAACGGGAGATGTATGCGGCTATGCGCTTAATGATCTCTACAGCTTCCCTCGGAAAGCCAAACAAAGGTGATTTGACTCCAGGATGAAAATAACAGCGTCTCGACGACATGGCGACAAACACACTGAAACGCAGCACTTCCTTTTCTCCACGCGACCGTCCTCTTCTCCACGTGGGACAGCAACAAGACCACGCCCCCTTTTTTCACGTATTCTTGTGGGCGGAGGTTAGTCTGTTCTACTGTTCTACTGACGTCATTTATGAAGGAAGTACCAGGATGTAGTCCAAGCCAGCCGTTCACTGTAGGCTTTGAAAGGGAACTTCTGTTAAATAAAATATCTCGCTTGGCATTGAACTTTATAATTTTACAGGTATTATTTATGCTCTAACAGCAACATTACACACTAACTAAAGTTTGAACAATGGGATCACGAAGAACGGGACCTTTAATTGCACATATGCAATAGTAAACACCCCATAGATGTCCAAAGCAAATGACATGATTTGGTAAAAATAAAGAGCTTTTAAGATCTGGTTGTATTTGGAGGATTGAGTATTCTGACCTCACGCCAGTGGAAATCAGCACTCTTACAAGCATTGGCAATTGCTGTGCAGTATCCCTCTGACCACCCCCCATGTCACCAGTGCCCTCCCATTCTCACCCTGATTGCAGTCGATCACGTTGCAAAACTCCCTCACATTGTTTTCATTGATCTCCAGCTGTTTTCGCTCTATAAATGCAGATATCCTGCGTTCAATCTGGGAAAAATGAGCGAGAGAGAGCAATGAGGGTCAGACTGATGAGCTATTGAAGAAGAAGAAAAATCAATCCACTGTCTTCTTTTTGCTGTTTAGTTTTAATGAGGAACACTAGGCCATATGGGCTGCACATGACTAACAAGTGACCGCAGTAGACAATTATTCCAAAAATCAAAATATTTCTCACACGCAACCATTTCAGATAGTTGTGATATGCTTGGGCCTTTTATTACAGTGACTGTAAATAAATAAGCAATAAAAACGAGGGCCTCCTTGTCCTTCCCCCACATGCAATTTCAGCATGTAATGAACATCCACTTCATAACGTTGCAAGGACCAGGACCTCTCACAGGACTCTCAAAGCGGGTGGCTATTTGTTTCTCTCTGAAGGAAAGCAGGCAGCGAAAGAGCCTTCCATTCATTCTCAACTGTCTGTTCACAGATAGCAATTCACACTCCCTATGACTGGCCATCTGGGGCATATTATATGCAAATAATAAATAGTGACTGTCAAGCAATCATCTTTAATTGCATTTGGGAAAAGAGATTGCTTGAAAACATGCAAAATGTGAATGTTTGGTCCAACAATAATCATTGGTAAATTTAAATAAAACCAATAAACTGAACTGTTCAACTAAATGGGACAACGTATTATACAAAATAATGCTTATATTGCTGACAGCATTGTTTTTATTGCTATGCATAGTCCTTTTTGTGAGAATAAAAGTTACAATGTAAATACAAATTATATCAATAAACATAATATACACAATATGTGGTGCAGTGGTATGTTTGAGGTGTTTTACCTCTGATTTAGCAGCCTTGATTTGCACATTATCATCGACTTGAGTCTTGTTACGATCCTCAAGGACAATGCAGTGGTCAGATGTAGGAGCAACATGCTCTGAGTCAACCAACATCTGCTCAGATGTATCTGCCATTTCTTTCCTGTCACTGCTGCCTGAATTGGAGTGATATTCAGACTCCAACATTTGCTTCAAATTTTCAGAGACTGACTGTAAAAATCAGAAAGTTAATGATAAGTGAAGCGGTAACACAGACAGTTCTTCTGTCCCTTGCGCCATCTTTCAGTTTTCAATGTGCATTTAACAAATTATGTCTTAGGCAAACAAATATGGGACAATGTACAGTCAGCTGGTCATCAGTGCAAAATAAACAATGACAGGTGATCTGAACTTAAAAGGTTTATTAACTCCCTTTGTGGGTTTATTTTGCGATAACATCACATATTTCCAATTTAAATGTTTTTTTTGTTTTTTTTAATGTGGCTGTGAGAGATAACTCAGATGTGCAAATGTAAATTAAATAGCTGAAATTACAAGTACTGTCTATCCACAACCAAAAAAAAAAAAAATAGTTAAAAAATCTATTAATGTGTAATTCAATTATATAATGGATCTGATAACACTATTTGTGTGTTCTATTTACCTGTAATTTGGAGATGTGCTGTTGTAAACCGGTGTACACATAAGATGGCTGAAGCTCAGAGACATTGTTGACATTGGCACTTATGCTCAACACTTTATCACCCACTTTTAACTGGAAAACAACAGAAAGTTATTTATTATTGTGGTTTTATAAATGGTTAATTTTGTTTTAATGGGTATCCCTGCTGAAACAATTACTAAACCAAAGGGGGAATAAAACCAGCATAAACCAGCAACGATCAGCTGAGACCGTCAAAAAACAACATCATGCTGGAATATTAGAATAAGCATATGCATTCATGGTTATTACTTAACTGCTTCGGGAAAAACTACCGAATGTATAAGACTTTAACGGTTCTGTTAGTGTTACGTGTGATACAACCCCGGTTTCCCCAACCCTGTTTTAAAGCGCTTGCGTCCTATTTGCACAAACCTTTGCGCCAAGCTCAGCGAGTGACTCGATAATAGAGCCAATGCAGTCTCTGAATACATCCCGGTGTCCACCATGATGTGAAATCTGGAAGCGGCGCTGCTCCTGTTTACTTTCTGCACGCACATCGCGTCTCTCTCCGTCCGCCGCCATCACACTTCCGCTCCTGACGACAGCGCTGATTGGACTAACCCGCGTCTGTATAAAAAGACCTCACTTCCGCCAGGAATATACGCTCTGATCGTGGTTCAAATCAAATATTTGCGACAGGGAAATTTTCCTTTCATTGTAATAGTTTCAAAATTCTTATTTTGTTTACATGTAATCTTCTGTTTCATTCTGTTGAGGTTTTTCTTACGCCACAATTTTTTATTACAATTAATCCATATTAAATAAAATAAAAAAAATAAAAAAAACGTTTTTAACATGTACTATGCTAGTTCAATATTAAAAAACACGTAAATGTCTGTAGTAGTTTTTTAAAAATCAGGTGTTATATACTTCTGTACTAGCTATATGTACCTAATATTGTGCTAATTACAAACAACTTTAGTGAGTAGATGGTAGGCTACTCAGTTTGTGTAAATATGATCAAATGCAGTACAATTGTTAAACATTTCAACTGTCAAATATTTCTTAAAATGTAATTTATTCCTATGACAGCAAAGAGTTCTTTTTGATCAATTTAATGCATCCTTGCTGAATAAAACTATTAATGTATTTTAATCTATTGACTGTAGCTAAGACAGTGTCAAATATTATATACTGTAATCCACATATTTGTAATTACAGTATATGTTATATAATACATAAGTGTAAAATTATACCAAAATATCTGTAAAAACAACAGTTTATTCATATACCTACCTTTTCTATGTTGGTCAAGGTCTGGTTTGTTTTGAGTCATAAGGACATTACTCTTCTTGTTAATCACATCCCCTGTCAATCAAATGTGTTTATTGTAGCCAAAAATGTGACCTTCCAGACAAATTGAAGGGTTTTGACATTGGTTCAGTATCCATCATATTCAATGTCAACGTTTCACTCCTTAGGGGATATTGTCAGATTGTGCTCACCACTCAAAGTTTTTCTTCCAGGGAAGGTTTTGAAAGGCAGGCTGCCCGTTTATAGCAATACTGACTGTCAAACAATGGTGTAAGGGCAATAGGGATGGGAAGCTGCTTACAATGGAGCTCTTTTCTGTCCAGAGAAAGTGTGGGAAAATCTCCCTCGTCTATTCATACATTTTTTCTTCTTTTTTTTTCCATATAATGAGGAGACTGATGAACGCAACAACTGAGAAAAAGAACAATTGCCATCAATGACAAAGCACAAGTGCTCGGTGCTGAACCCTGTAATGTCTTCTGGGAGGGTTAATCATTTTAGGAAGGGTTTTGGAGACAAACCTTTCAGCTCCAGTCCTTTCTGTGGCGCTCTTTAATTCCTCCAGTTGGAAGAGAACTGTAACACTTAAAAATCCTCTTACACTCTGTGCTGTTTGAGCATATTCCCACGCAGCAGGACTGGCTTGGGTTGGCCACTAAGAGAAACCAGGCTTTTAGTTGCTGATATACTATAAAGAAAACGTCCCTTTTTCAGGATACTGTTAATCTTGGAAAATCCAAATAAGCTTCACAGATCTTCATTTGAAAGAGTTTAAACAATGTTATTCGTGCTTGTTCAGTGCTCAACAATTATTGCATTTGTGTCTGTGGAACAGTCCTTAAAATGAGACACCCCAGGTGAATAGTCTAAGATTTAACTAATTGATATTACCATACTTCCCCAGTTGATTGGTTACATTAAGAATTGCAAATATTTGCAAACATTATCTAATTAAATATACAATAATTTGCATACATTTCCAGAACAGAAACCTGAACACTGGATTAAGCCAGGTTACAATTTTTTTTTTTCATTTTGCTGACATGTTAGAGTCAAAGGTTTTTACAGAGGGGATTTTGGATTTCTCTTATCACTCCACACATTTGAAAATACTGTCAACAGCCAGAAAAAAAGTGATGTGTTTATTAATAAAATGTATACAATCAGGTGAATTACAAACTCCTCTGTAAAAACCTTTAAAATATAGGCATACAACTGTAAAGTTTGGTGTATGCAAGTTCTGCTGAAGTGGAGATTTCTGACTCAGGAGACAAGCAGGAGAAAAAACTAATTTTGAGGGGAAAAAAAGTCATACACCTATAGGATGGCTTGAGGGTGAGTAAATAATGGGGTAATTTTCATTTTGGGTGAACTAAACCTTTAAAGAGGTCTTTCTGACTGTGCAAGATGCCCAGGGTCCCTGATCTCTGTGTGAACATGCCATAGTCCTGCTGCAGGAGGCACGGGGACAGCAGATGTGACTAGAGCAATACACTGCAATATCCATAATGTAAGACAGTATAACAGATGACCTTCCTTCAAGTGCCATATGTATAACCTTTTAGTTTATGCCGAGTTCAGACTGCCCGATTTTAGCCCCGATTTTGACTCGCCGACAGGTTTTGCAAAATCGCAGACAAATGCCTGAAATCATGAGCAAATCGGTGCTTGCGCACGAGTGACAATCACGCAGTGTGAATTATCAAAGACGCGATCAGAGAGAATCGCAGATGAGTCGCCGATGCCCATGAGATATTTGGCATGCTAAATATTTGGACCTGTCGGTGATTCAAACTCCTGCTGTGTGAAATGTGTTCTGACTGAAAATTACATTGGCGATGACTGACAGCCAATGAGAGAACAAGATACAGGGCAGCGGGAGGTTCGGGGAGGAGTTATAGACCATAATATCCATATTTTCATAGATATATTACAATTATATCAAACAGAAACAAAGCACATTCATTTGCTTGACCAGCCGCAACCGTAGCACATTGCAAAATTATTTATTTACCTCAAACTCTCTTTGCAGAACACAATCATTGCTCCCTGTGTCTCCCCAACCATTTCCTCCGCGATAATCTTTTTTCTTTTTCTCCTTTTTGCTGCAAATAAGCACACAGACCATTTGGATAGCAAGTTTTTGCACTGCAGTCTATAGTCTGACGCTTGTGTGATCTTGCGTATGTTTTGTTGTGAAACGTAGTTTGCGAACGGGACAGAGCTAGCTGTCAGCAATTCTTCCTCTTCAGTCATGCAGTGTGAAATCCCCTGTCGCCGATCCATCGTGCAGTGTGAACACAGCAGCAACTGAATGCTGGCCCAGATAGTCATGCAGTGTGAAAAGAGCAGTGATCCGACGAGTTTGAAAATCATGCAGTCTGAACTCGGCTTTTATTGTGCCCTAGTTAGTTTCCTAGTTACTGATTACGTTCACCTGTTTCTCGTTTAGTCCTTCCGTTTACTCAGTGGGTGCTTCTCATTTCTTATTTGTGCATCCTTGGCTGAATCCGAAATCGCCCCTTTACCCTCAAATAGGACATTATTTGAGGGGACAGCCATTTGTAGTGGTGTCCGAAACCATAGTGGACATTGAGTGCACTCATTCAATCACAGATTGTACTGCAATAACGAGTGTACAGTCGGTGTACACTCAACGGCTGTCCGACTTCACGCACTCGCGCACTCCTTCAAGTTAACTATATTAGTGGACTAACGTAGGGAATATTGAATGAGGGTTTAGGGGGCGATTATGGATACAGCCCTTGTTTCCTTTCCTTGCGTCTTAGCTCCACCTACTTAGGATGCAAGGGAAGGATACACCTGTGTATCCTCGTCATGACTTCTCAGGAAGCTTCCTCTCCTTGTGGTGCAATAGAACTGAGATGCCCTTCAAGATGGCTGAGTTCGATTGGTTTCCAGGTCACAGGCTGGAGGACGGAAGAGCAAGGAAACAAGGAAGCATCAATTTAAGTTTTGAGAAAAACCCCGTGTATTTATACTCCCTGTTCTGTTCAGTCTTTGTCAGTTCTCCTTGTTGGTAAATGTGGTCAGTGTATTTATCCCCTTGTGTATATTCTTGATTCTACTGTCCATGTTTTTTAAAGTGTCTTTTCGTGTTAACACTTTACAATAAGGTTGTATTAGTTAACATTAGTTAAAGGGATAGACCTTTTACGCACTTCCGCATTTTTCAACCGGAAATGCATCAATGAAGTGTATTAGAACTTCCTGTTGTCATAGCGGCAGATACGAAAGATGTCAGAGTCAACGAGTCGCAGTTTCTGTTGTGTTCCAGGCTGTTCGTGTTCCACCCAAAAACAGCCCTACCTTTCATTTCATTCTTTTCCTGTGGATCCAAACCTGAAACCCAAATGGATCCAGGCGATCCGAAGAGAGGAAGGGAACAGTTTTAATATAAAAAGAGGGAGCACCTATGTCTGCAGCCGGCACTTCACTCCGGATGATTATGTAGGTGGCTGCGTCGTTCGTCGCCTTAAGAGTGGTGTTGTCCCGAGCCTATTCCCTCGGAACAATTTTACTGCTCCTTTGAGAAGGGAGTCAGTATATGAAAGAACCGTCAAATGTCAGTCTATCCAGCAATGCTGTGAAGATAGCGATGTGGTGGCTAAGGCAGTAAGGATGGATCACGACTACGCGACACACCCACCTGCAGGTACGATTGTTCATAATGTGTTTAGTAAATTAACGCTTGTCAACTACCGTGTCCCTTACGAAAATTAACCATGGTTTTATTGTAGTAAAAATGTAGTAACCATGTTTTTTTGGCTAATTGAATACCATTTATATAACTACAGTTTTACCACAAATACCATCGTTAAACTATGGTTAGAGAAGCAAAACCATGGTTAATTTGCGGTTACCATGGTTTAACTACAATAACCATGGTTTTTTGGTTTTATTTGTAGTAAAACCATGGTTTATTTTCGTAAGGGGTGTGGATGAGAGAGAGAGAGAGAGAGAGAGAGAGAGAGAGAGAGAGTGTGTGTGTGTGTGTGTGTGTGTGTGTGTGTGTGTCTGTGATTACTGTTCTGTGTTGAAAGGTAGCATACATATGTTAAGACTGGTTTTTAATGTCTTTATCTTTACAGGTGCTCTGGATGAGGCTTTAGATTACATCCATGACTTAGAAGCCATGTTGAAAAACACTGACCTACCACCCCCTACTCTCTTCAGCCGGTATTGTGCATCAGACGACCAAATTCGTTTCTACACCAAATTTCCATCCGAGAGGGTTTTTACTATTTTTTGGGAGTCAGTTGCACCATCTGCCCTTAGACTGGTGTACTGGACCAAAGCAAAGAGGGCAGGTGAGGAAGGCTGCCAAGATCCCAGCCCACCACGCATCATGCCATTAATAGATGAGTTCTTGATGTACTCCATGCGGGTTGCAGTTGGCATGAAGGAGCAGCTCATTGCTGACATGTTTAATGTGAGCATTGCCAGGGTCAGCAGGGTTACCATTACCTGGGCCAATTATCTTTTCATGATGCTGGGCTCACTTCCCATCTGGATAAGCAGGGAAAAGGTTAAGTCCACTATGCCCCTTAAATTCCAGAGGTCCTGTCCCAATGTCAGAGTGATACTGGACTGCACAGAAATTGCCCTGGAGACAGCCTCATCCCTGACCTTGCAGTCAGAAACATTTTCAAACTACAAAAACAGGACGACATTGAAAGGGCTGATTGGAGTTGCTCCCAATGGTTTGGTGACATTTGTCTCACCCCTGTACACTGGGTGCATCTCAGATAAGGAGATCACCAGGATCAGTGGAGTCCTTCCCTTGCTGGAGCCAGGGGACGATATCATGGCGGATAAAGGGTTCCACATTCAAGACCTCCTCGCTGACGTTGGAGCTAATCTCATCATTCCACCTTTTAAGCGTTCAGCTCAATTCAGCAAGGAGGAAACGGAACAATCCCAGAATCATAGTGGAGAGAGTGATCGGTAGGGTAAAGTCATTTCACATCTGGGACTCTCCTGTGCCACTCACACTGATTGGCAGTGTGAATCAGATCTGGCTTAACTGCTGTGTTTTAGCAAATTATCAAGGACCTTTTTGTTTTGAAGAGTGAATTAATTAATATTTTTGTATGTATGTGTTAATAGTATGTAAATACTGTTCCCACATATTCTTAAACCTCAAATTAAATGTAATTGTTATATTCTTAATATTTTTCTGTTGAAATGTGACTTTGATTTCACTAAAACTTTGAATGAACAATTAAAACAATTTTGGTCAAAATTATGCATCCTTTAATTTTTTTGGTATGTGTAACATCAACTGATTAATAACTTATTCAATAAATAACATCAAACATTTACAATAGAAAATAACATTAAAGTTTATCAACAGTAAAACCGAAGGCAAAACTGATTGGTAAAGACAAGATTAGTGGAATTCTAGGTATGCATTCATGTATGTGCCATAATAATATAGATCTAATTTCCCTTTCATTTCCGCTATGAATGAGTCATCACGCCAAATTCTTTCCACAGTTAAATTTGATAGGGTATCAGTAACAAAGTCACACCGCGTCAGTCCTGTGATTGCCAGTTGGCCCTGAACCTGCCAGTAGTACTTATGTGAACGCCTCAGACTGGTGTGGCCTTCCTGCACCTTGAGGTGAGCAACCTGAGAAGGATCATTTTTTGTGCTGCTCTTCACCTCAACCAGGCCAAAAGGAGGTGACTCTGAAGGGTCATACACCCGACCATCTGGACTGGCCCCGAGATGTGGTGCGTCAGGGTGAATGATGAATCCTGCTGGTAGCACATTAACTAGCATCAGTTCAGAATAGTTTGCCGGCACTTCAGGCTCCACCAGCAGACCACGCTTCATTGCAGCTGTTTGCTTTGTAGAGCCTCTGATCATCTGAATAGCTGCAGACTCCTGGTCTGCACGACACGCCCTACTACAACATGCATCCCAAAAACGACTGGCAGTCAGCCTTGGTCGCCGTAGCTGTGTCCATGCAGGACATTTGGACTGCTGCTGAGTTTCTTTTGCTCGCTGGACAGCTGCGGTGACACTTCAAGAGACTGGAGATGCATTAACTGATGTAAGGTCGGGACGAAATGCAACCTGGGAAAAGTGTGCTGCATCAGAGGAAGGGATGGAAATTCTGGAGCCATGTGGTGTAGGATGAGGTCACTGGACTTCTTGGGTGGACAGTGATAGGACATGGGGGATCCATGAGGGACAGGCCCAAATTTAGATGGCCTCAGCTCCATCTCAGAAACCCCATCCAATACAACAGCCATGAGAGGCTGGGGCTGCACCTGGCTTAACTTGCTTCCAGATGCCATCATATATGGATCTGGAAGTGGTCCTAGAAAAAAAGAGCAAAGAGATGCAAAGATTATTGGCCACACAAAAGAAAAGTTAGACATGAGTGCTTAACTACATTTACATTTTCTTCATTGTATCAGTGGTAACCATAATGATGTTAGTCATAACATAAAATACAAAAAAAGTACTCTCACAAAGCAAAAATCAAACCGTTAACAAATTCATCACCTGTATATGCCTTGTACAGAGTGGATCTCAGACCGTTCTTGCCCACTGTTTTGGGCTTTTGCACCACCAGCTCACTAACAGGTTCAGGATGGATTCCCTTAAAAGTAAAAGACAAAAAACAGTAACAGTCTGTAGTCACTACCAAGGGTGTTTTTATAATAATTTACAGTTGTTATAGATACGCATCAGTTCTTAAATCATAATGACATGTTTATCACAAACCCACCTGTGTTCTTGGTCTGTGCCATCTTTGCAAGCCGCTTGTGCAGGCCAAGGGGAGGGGGACAGCCTGCAGACCCAGCTGTGAATAATGTGTGGTCTGGTACAGGATGGCAACGATGTGATTGCAGAATCCTTTACCAGCCGCACAACTGCAGGAGAAAGCTTTCAGGTTGGCACTTTCTGCCTCCAGTGATATCTAGGCACAATAACAAATAGATTACACTTAAGTCATACTTATGCTGTAAGTATATGTATGTATATATGTGTATGCATATATATGTATATTATATATCCACAAACTGTATACACACACACACACACACACACACACACACACACACACACACACACACACACACACACACACATATATATATATATATATATATATATATATATATATATATATATATATATATATATATATATATATATATATATATATATATATATATATATATATATATATATATATATATATATATATATATATATATTGCTAAGGTAGAACAAAATCCCGGATGATTTTGAAATTCCAGCCGACCCATTATTTAGGTATCAAAAAGAGGACATCTGGTCACCCTATTTTCAGTAAAGCAATAGTAAGTGAAGAAAGTGCCGCAACCGCAGCAAGAAGAGTGAACACGCAAGAACGGGCAACTTTTTGAACTTTTGCCAACCGGCATTCTGTCTATAGTCAAACCTCCAGTTTGTGAGGCTCCTCGCTCTTCCTCATTGACCTGAAGCATCTACCTCTCACTACAACCTGTCCCTGGAGTATATTTGATACTATAACCCCATGCAACAAGAAAACATTACGTTTTATCTCACACAGAAATACACAACTTTACTTCGTAACGTTAAGTCACAACACAATGTCAGTAACATTTCACATTTACCTTGTAACGTTATCGCTATCATTATACAGCTGTTATCTCATGCCATCTAACTTAAACATACACACGACATATTCACTGCGATGTGTTATACCTTATATTACAAAAACACGGTGATATGGCTAAAGCTAGCTGTAGCAATTTCTTCGTTACTTACCTTGGTAATTGTGGATAAACTCTTCGTGGAAGAATTTATATCCCTTGTCCAATTTGTTCCCTTTAGTGGACGAATGTATCTCCACACTCTTCACCACATCGGCGCTGGTGAACTTCGGAAGAAAAGTCAGGCTAGTCGAAAACACTCTAGCTGCCATTTCGCCGTCAACAAAGCTTACACCGGAACTGGGTTTACGCTTCCGTGACGTGTTTCCGGTTTTTGCGTAAATGGTCTATAGTTCACCCAAAAATGAAAATTAGCCCATAATCTAGTCACCCTCAAGTCATCTTAGGTGTGTATGACATTCTTCTTTCAGACGAATAAAATCTGAGTTATATTACAAAAGTCCAGGCTAATCCAAGCATTAGAATTTGATTCATAGTTGCTTTGTTTTTGAAGTCCATAAAAAGTGCATCTGTGTAAGTGTAAACTTTCGACTGACCACCTTCCCTGTTCAATTTATGGAAAAATTGTTGAAAGTTCCCCTGCCGATCGAAAGACTAATGGACGTCATGACTTCACGTACGCATCTTGAGTTTCACTTTCAACATTCAACACTTTTCCATGGAATGTGGTCGGTCGCAAGCTTACTTGATAAAGTAATAAATTTGAATATTTTTCTTACACAAACGCGTCGATTCCCTTCAGAAGGCCTTTATTAACACCCCAGAGCCGCGTGGAGCACGTTATTTGACGGACAGATGCACTTTTATTGGACTTCAAAAACAGAGCAACTGTGAATCAAATTCTAATGCTTGGATTAGCAGGACTTTTGTAATGTAACTCCGATTTTATTCGTCTGAAAGAAGAGTGTCATATACACCTAGGAAGACTTGGGGGTGAGTAAATTATGGGCTAATTTTCATTTTTGGGTGAATGCAATAATGCATTAACGTGAACTAACCATGAACAACACCTCTGTTCAGCATTAGTTAATCTTTGTTAACGTAGTTAATACAAATACAGCTGTTCATGGTTTGTTCATGTTAGATTTTCATGGTCTAATTTTAATTTCTGGGTGAACTAACCCTTTAACAAAGATAAATAAATGCTTTAAAAGTGCAGTTCATTATTAGTTCATGTTAACTAATGTAGTTAAAGGGATAGTTCACCCAAAAATGGAAATTAGCCCATGATTTACTCACCCTCAAGTCATCCTCCTAGGTGCATATGACATTCTTCTTTCAGACGAACACAATCAGAGTTATACAGTGAGGAAAATAAGTATTTGAACACCCTGCTATTTTGCAAGTTCTCCCACTTGGAAATCATGGAGGGGTCTGAAATTGTCATCGTAGGTGCATGTTCACTGTGAGAGACATAATCTAAAAAAAAAAAATCCAGAAATCACAATATATGATTTTTAAACTATTTTTTTGTATGATACAGCTGCAAATAAGTATTTGAACACCTGTCTATCAGGTAGAATTCTGACCCTCAAAGACTTAAAAATTAGTCTGCCTTTAAAATGTCCACCTCCACTCCATTTATTATCCTAAATCAGATGCACCTGTTTGAGGTCGTTAGCTGCATAAAGACACCTGTCCACCCCATACAATCAGTAAGAATCCAACTACTAACATGACCAAGACCAAAGAGCTGTCCAAAGACACTAGAGGCAAAATTGTACACCTCCACAAGGCTGGAAAGGGCTACGGGGAAATTGCCAAGCAGCGTGAAAAAAGGTCCACTTTTGGAGCAATCATTAGAAAATGGAAGATGCTAAACATGACTGTCAATCTCCCTCGAACTGGGGCTCCATGCAAGATCTCACCTCGTGGGGTCTCAATGATCCTAAGAAAGGTGAGAAATCAGCCCAGAACTACACGGGAGGAGCTGGTCAATGACCTGAAAAGAGCTGGGACCACTGTTTCCAAGGTTACTGTTGGTAATACACTAAGACGTCATGGTTTGAAATCATGCATGGCACGGAAGGTTCCCCTGCTTAAACCAGCACATGTCAAGGCCCGTCTTAAGTTTGCCAATGACCATTTGGATGATCCATGGATGAGTCATGGGAGAAAGTCATGTGGTCAGATGAGACCAAAATAGAACTTTTTGGTCATAATTCCACTAAACGTGTTTGGAGGAAGAAGAATGATGAGTACCATCCCAAGAACACCATCCCTACTGTGAAGCATGGGGGTGGTAGCATCATGCTTTGAGGGTGTTTTTCTGCACATGGGACAGGGCGACTGCACTGTATTAAGGAGAGGATGACCGGGGCCATGTATTGCGAGATTTTGGGGAACAACCTCCTTCCCTCAGTTAGAGCATTGAAGATGGGTCAAGGCTGGGTCTTCCAACATGACAATGACCCGAAGCACACAGCCAGGATAACCAAGGAGTGGCTCTGTAAGAAGCATATCAAGGTTCTGGCGTGGCCTAGCCAGTCTCCAGACCTAAACCCAATAGAGAATCTTTGGAGGGAGCTCAAACTCGTGTTTCTCAGCGACAGGCCAGATACCTGACTGATCTAGAGAAGATCTGTGTGGAGGAGTGGGCCAAAATCTCTCCTGCAGTGTCTGAAAACCTGGTGAAAAACTACAGGAAACGTTTGACCTCTGTAATTGCAAACAAAGGTTACTGTACCAAATATTAACATTGATTTTCTCAGGTGTTTAAATACTTATTTGTAGCTGTATCATACAAATAAATAGTTAAAAAATCATACAATGTGATTTCTGGATTTTTTTTTTTTGATTATGTCTCTCACAGTGGACATGCACCTACAATGACAATTTCAGACCCCTCCATGATTTCTAAGGTCGGTGGTAGGCTGGCGGAGTGAGTTCTGTGCGTACTCGGCCCATCCTAGCAACTGGTTCCAGGAGTCCTGGTGGCCGTGACAGAAGGTACGGAGGAAACGGCCAATCTTCTGGATCTTGCGTTCCATCTGCCGTTCGTTTGGGGATGGTATCCAGACGAGAGGCTGACGGTCACACCTAGGAGGGAGAAAAAGGCTTTCCATACCTTGGATATGAACTGGGGACCCCTGTCCGATACTATGTCTTCGGGGATACCATAGTAGCGGAAGATGTGATTGAACATTAACTCAGCAGTTTCCAGGGCAGTGGGTAATCCTCGAAGTGGGAGAAGGCGGCAAGACTTGGAGAAACGGTCTACCACTACGAGGACACAGGTACAGTTATCAGAGACTGGGAGATCGGTGATGAAATCCTCTCGTAGGTGTGACCAAGGGCGGTTGGGAACGGGCAGAGGATGACGTTTTCCAGCAGGTAGATGACGTGGACTCTTGGACATGGCACATTCCCTACATCCCTGCACGTACCTTCTGACATCTGATGACATCTGGGGCCACCAGAAGCGTTGACGTAGCAGTGAGAGGGTTTCATTGACCCTGGGGTGACCAGTGCCCAGTGACGTGTGGGAGGAGGGATGAGAGGAGTGCGTCGTGGTCGAGTGATGAACTGCAAGCCAGGGGGACAACCCGGCGGCACGTTGGTGGAGGCATTTGCAGAGGGCAGGGTCTCTTCAGACCAGATGATGGGACCAACGAATAGCTGGGTTGAGATGATGGGCTCAGTCTCCTCTGACTTCTCTTTGGGGCTGTGGATACGGGAAAGGGCGTCCACCTTGATGTTCTTGGCACCAGGACGATAGGAGATGTTGAAGTGAAACCGTGTGAAGAATAGAGCCCATCTAGCTTGGCGTGGATTAAGACGCTTGGCCTCTCGGAGGTAACCCAGGTTCTTGTGGTCGGTACTAGGAAAGGGTGTTTAGCGCCCTCTAGCCAGTGCCTCCACTCCTCCAGCGCGAGCGCGAGTGATTGCAGTGATAATGAAGTGCAGGTGTGTGTGATCAGTATTCTGGTGACTGTGAACGTTGTGTCTGGGAGAGGGTGGAGCCTGGCGTGCTTGTGACACACAGGTCTGGCATTATTGTTTCACCCATTATTGTTTCACGGCCTTCTGAAGCAAATCGATGCGTTTGTGTAAGAAAAATATCCATATTTAAAACTTTATCAAGTAAAGTTCCAGCCGATCGCCTTCCGTGGAAAAGTGTTAAAAGTTGAAAGTGAAACTCAAGATGCGTAAGTGACATCATGACGAGCGTACCTGGTCGCGTTCTTTCGATCGGCAGAGTTTCACTTTCAACTTTCAACACTTTTTCCATAAATTGAACACGGAAGGCGAAACTTTACTTTATAAAGTTTTAAATATGGATAGTTTTCTTACACAAACGCATCGATTCGCTTCAGAAGGCCTTTATTAACACCCCAGAACCGCGTGGAGTACGTTATTTGACGGACATATGTATTTTTTATGGACTTCAAAAACAGAGCAACTATTACTGCTATAATAACACTTGGATTAGCCTGGACTTTTGTAATATAACTCAGATTTTATTCGTCTGAAAGAAGAATGTCATATACACCTAGGATGGCTTGAGGGTGAGTAAATCATGGCTAATTTTCATTTTTGGGTAAACTATCCCTTTAACTAATGTTAACTAATGAACCTTATTGTAAAGTGTTACCCTTTTAGTTATGCTGCATCATGCATTTACTCAATACTGTACCAAAAAACATGTCTGTCTATCCGTCTATACGTCCATCTGTCTATCTATCTTAACAAGTTCCTCAGATGCAGACATGTTGTTTGTCAACTGATTAACAGGCGATTGCTTTTTTCTTCCATATCCTTTGTTTTCAATACTTTATTGATCTATATGGTCTAATATACTTTACACTGTGAGCAACACAGTTTACATTGCACTCAGATATGACCCTTGTTGACATTCAAATAACACCAAGTACTTTACAAGCATACTACAAACAATTCTTATACACTGAATGATTGTGTTGGTGTATTCAATGAGATAAGCCGAGTTTCATTTACACTGGAAAAACATGGAACGTTTCTGATGCTGAGTGACCAAACATGCATATGATGTTTATGGAGCTTTAGGAAACCATGCAAACAGGATTTTGATTTGCATACTTTTTTATGTGACAAAAATGTTGTTGGTGCCCAGATCGGTAGAAGGTACGAGTTTCCAGTTATATTCTTTTTATTTTCCCCAAGCAACTGTGAGCAGAACATGCAAGGGCAGATCTACATTATTGTTTCACCCAGTTCATCTGCATCTCTTAGTAAAATGCCTTTGCCTTTGTGTCTTATACTTTCTTTCTCAGTGTAAAGGAGTACATGAAGAAAAAAAACCAAGGTCGATTGGGAGTCTGAAAGAACCTGAAAGAGAGAGACAGAGGACCATTCAATTTAGAAATATCTGAGACACACCTAATATCTAATAGTGACCTCAGTTGCTTTCATCTATTTGCTGTACAAATAGTGATCAGATTTAGTAGAAAGGAAGTAGCTCTGTCTGCCATGTTTTCATTTCTTCAAAGCAACCTATATTAGGTATATCATCTTCCTGTTCAAACCTATTAGAATCTATGCAGTAGCAACATATTTCTTATGTTGTTTCTATATTGAAGCATGTAACAGTTTTTGCATAATTTCTACATGCCTCCAGAGGTATTGATATTTTCTATTAAAATAATGGGAATGATACTGACCTGAATAAGAATACCTCGTTGTGAAATGAATACAGGAGTGACAGAACATTCTGTTTGTATTGTGAATCTATTTTATTTATTGTAATGATGCAAAAAGTCACAGTATACTAACCAATTACAATGAGGAGAGTTATCATATCACTCTAATACTAAAAAAACAGTTAGACAACACTATAGGCCTATAAATTAGCTAAATGTACATTTTAAAATATTGTCTCTGTTGGGCAGAAATAACAGAGCAGTAACAACAGAAATAACAAGAAAGAAAGAAATAACATATTTTGTCATTTTATCTTTTTTTCATTATTGGTCACTGTGGCGAGGTGGGCGAGCGAGAGACGTGGGAGGAGCAAGCGAGACCAGTGCGTGATTGAGAATGAGCGTCACCTGCGAGTCCTCTCATGAGGGAGCCCGGAGGCATATAAGGACAAATGACATCAGTGAAGGACAAGAGAGGGCCAGGCCTGGACTTTATGTTGTGTTTTATTTACGTTTTGTTATGTGTGTGCGGGTGAGGGTAAAGTCTTTTAACGTTCGCCGGTTCCCATAACAACAAACCCCGTTACAGTCACCCTTTACGCCTGTTTGTGTGTAAGTATTTAACCAATGAAAAGTATTTAAAAGAGCTTGTGACTAAACGATCTGTAAAAGCTAATAACTTCACACCGCCGTTTCTGCTTGTCTGCATTGCAAGGGTAAATACATGACTGGTTGTTTGAATAAGTAGGCTACAGCATTTTCTTTACTCAAGAAACACTATATAAGCTAATATTTTATTTGAGAAACAGAGAATAATGTCTTAGTAGCATTTGTCGTAGAGTCATCGCCTACTCTCTTAAACAGTCTGTGCATCGAACTTTTGATAGCATGAGATTTTGGCCAAATGATAGAGAAAACTGAGTGCCCACACAGCTACAATAAACGTTATCAGCTGTAAGTTGATGAATGTGTGATGGATCAAACATGTAGGCCTATGTCTGAAATTCTCTGGTAAAAAGCTTGTAACTCAATTTTAGCTTGATTTTTTTAAAGTTTTTTAAAAGACCATATATGGTGCTGGTCAAATAATTAGAATATCATCAAAAAGTTGATTTATTTCGCTAATTCCATTCAAAAAGTGAAACTTGTATATTATATTAATTCATTACACACAAACTGATATATTTCAAATGTTTATTTCATTTAATTTGATAATTAAAACTGACAACTAAGGAAAATCCCAAATTCAGTATCTCAGAAAATTAGAATATTGTGAAAAGGTTCAATATTGAAGACACCTGGTGCCACACTCTAATCAGCTAATTAACTCAAAACACCTGCAAAGGCCTTTAAATGGTCTCTCAGTCTAGTTCTGTAGGTTACACAATCATGGGGAAGACTGCTGACTTGACAGTTGTCCAAAAGACGACCATTAACACCTTGCACAAGGAGGGCAAAACACAAAAGGTCATTGCAAAAGAGGCAGGCTGTTCACAGAGCTCTGTGTCCAAGCACATTAATAGAGAGGCGAAGGGAAGGAAAAGATGTGGTAGAAAAAAGTGTACAAGCAATAGGTTGCACCCTGCAGAGGATTGTGAAACAAAACCCATTCAAAAATGTGGGGGAGATTCACAAATAGTGGACTGCAGCTGGAGTCAGTGCTTCAAGAACCACTACGCACAGACGTATGCAAGACATGAGTTTCAGCTGTCGCATTCCTTGTGTCAAGCCACTCTTAAACGGACAGCGTCAGAAGCATCTCGCCTGTGCTAAAGACAAAAAGGAAAAAAAGTGGTCCAAAGTTATGTTCTCTGATGAAAGTAAATTTTGCATTTCCTTTGGAAATCAGGGTCCCAGAGTCTGGAGGAAGAGAGGAGAGGCACACAATCCACGTTGCTTGAGGTCCAGTGTAAAGTTTCCACAGTCAGTGATAGTTTGGGGTGCCATGTCATCTGCTGGTGTTGGTCCACTGCGGGTCTGAGGTCCAAGGTCAATGCAGTCAATGCAGAACTTCATGCTTCCTGCTGCTGACCAACTTTATGGAGATGCAGATTTCATTTTCCAACAGGACTTGGCACCTGCACACAGTGCCAAAGCAACCAGTGCCTGGTTTAAGGACCATGGCATCCCTGTTCCTAATTGGCCAGCAAACTTGCCTGACCTTAACCTCATAGAAAATCTATGGGGTGTTGTGAAGAGGAAGATGTGATATGCCAGACCCAACAATGCAGAAGAGCTGAAGGCCACTATCAGTGCAACCTGGGCTCTCATAACACCTGAGCAGTGCCACAGACTGATCGACTCCATGCCACACCGCATTGCTGCAGTAATTCAGGCAAAAGGAGCCCCAACTAAGTATTGAGTGCTGTACATGCTCATACTTTTCATGTTCATACTTTTCAGTTGGCCAAGATTTCTAAAAATCCTTTCTTTGTATTGGTCTTAAGTAATATTCTAATATTCTGAGATACTGCATTTGGGATTTTCCTTAGTTGTCAGTTATAATCATCAAAATTAAAAGAAACAAACATTTGAAATATATCAGTCTGTGTGTAATGAATGAATATAATATACAAGTTTCACTTTTTGAATGTATTCTAATGTATTCTAATTATATGACCAGCACCTGTATAAAGCCACAATATAAATTTGGTTTAATTATTTAAAAAGTACAGGAAGGAGGGAGGGAGTGTGGTTGGGTGGGTGGTCAAAAATGTATTTTGCATATGACACAATAGAGGTAAATCCGGCCCTGATTATGAGAAACGTCTTTAATACTATTTTACAACACTAGGAATTATTTATGTCGTTTAGATAAAAACTGTTTGATAAAAAAAATATGAAGAGATGAAAAAACAAATGATTTAATCCAATTTTCCTCTCTTGTGTGATGAGTCAGTTTTGTAGAAGCATCTTAGCTACGTTGTCTTGTAGTCAACAAACAAACAATTAGCAAACATTACAATTATTTTTTCACTAATGAAAGTCAACTGTACTTTTTAAGAGTTTAATTGAAAATCCATCTAATACTGTTCTGCCTTTTATTGAGGGGATTTGCTCCTACAGCCTTGCTAAGTTTTCTCCCTCCTTGTCTCATAACTCCCCCTCTGCCCCCGCTCACAGGAAGCTGCACCTGTCACCTGGGGGCCCCTGCCTGCACTCAGGATCAATTTACATAACCTCATTTAGCAGTTCACAAATCAGAGCCATTAAGAGCTGCTAACAGGAACCAAGGGTTCTAATTTAGCCTGCCTTTCACAGTGGGAAAATTGGGCAGCTCAGGCCTACAAATAAAGACTCAGGTCTTGGCTTTGATTGTTGATTGTGATGGTAAATGTGCGGATGATTAGAGCAGATTTTCCCTTTTATTGATTTTCTGCCAAAACACAGCATGCCATGGTCCTGCACTAGGAAGCTAACTTGGATCGGGAGAGGGGGGCATAAGCTTGAAATGGGGGCAGGGGTCTGCGTGATCATGTGGCAAAAAGCCTTTGCACACCACCGACGTAATACTGTATATGAAATTGCAAGATGGCAAACATGAGGCTGTGAATGAGATGTTAATGAGGAGCTTAAAATATTAAGTTGCATGTTTCCCCAGGTGACCATTCATTGTGCACAAAAAGAGCAATGTCAACATTAGTGAATGGGCTTCCTTCTCAAGCAACACTGAAACAAATGAAGTAGCAAAAAAATAAATAAATAAAGTGGAGCATGTTGAGCTTTATTAGATATTATAATGTACTTTATTAGACAACCACAAAGCTATTCACATCATTGTAAAGCGTGGACGCTTGATATTGTTCTCATAAATCACATCTCTTTTAAGAGAACATTTAGAAAAACCCTAGCAAGTGTATGAAATTGCAACCTACTTTAAGTTTTGCTATAACGGTATTGTCTAAAAGCTTGATTAATAATTGTCTCAATAACACATTTAGTGTTAACTCAATAATTGTCTATTGTCATCAGATCATGTGCATATTAGTCTAATTAAACTTTCAGTTAAAGGGACCAGCCAATTCTTCATTAACTCACTACATCTTCATGTCCTTCTAAACCTGTACAACTTACTTTCTTCATGTTTATCACAAAATATAAAAAAAATTGTGGACTCCATTGACTTTCATTATATCGGCAAAAACAAAATGTTTTCTAAAACAATATTGTACAATAATTTCATTCATGTTTTGAAGTGGAAAGTCAGTCATACAGATTTTGAAAGTAAAAGATGACAGAACTGTTATTTTTCTTTAAGCCTGCTGTGAAATACTGTATAACCAATACATGAAATAAAAGATGCTGCAAATGTCCATCTTATCTGAAAAAATTGTGACTGAATATCCTAAAGGGGATCGTCTGAATAAATGGAAATATCTCAAATAATAAAACACACTTGTGAACAAAAGCATTCACATCTACAATATCAATGCTATTTTCGATTTGATACTGATTGAAGTCATTCTAATTCATAAATGCATTTTGTTGCCACCATGAATCCACCCCATGCAGACTTTTTTCCTGGAAAGAACAGCCGTGCAATCATGTGGATGATTTTAGCTTTAACCCCTTTCATTTACCATTCATCAGATAAACTTCAGCGTGTCACTATACATAGCTTGTGTCAAGTATGCTTACTCAAAATGGCTCTCAATCGGCAGTCGATTTGGCAAAGATCTTCTTATAATATGAAAGAGCTGATTCAAACTTACACGTGTTCACTGCCAAACTGGCGTAGCCTGTCTGAAGGTGTCTGAAGTGTTTGTTGTCTTAACGGGCAGAGGAACTTCATTAGCAGAGTCATGGAGCCCTTTCCATTCCCTGTTATGAATACACATTTAAGCTGTGGTTTGGTGCCATGTGGATTCCATGCCAGCAGTGATGCAGAAAATAAAAATGCAATGTCATCCTCAATAATGGTTGATGCTATAGATAGAGCAGAAGATCTATGGCACAAACATGTCACACTTTGGATGTCTGACAATCAGGTAGCCTCTAATACCAGGCAAATCAAGCTCAATAACGGAGAAAGTGCTGGGGTAATTCGGGACTTAAAACCACTGTTATAGTTATTTTTGCTTGTATAGTGAAAGGCTTGTGAACAGAGATTTCGTCAGGAAAAATGTAATTTATAACTTGACATCTTAATATGCTATCTTTGGCGTGCATTTGATGTCTAGAATAAAGCCTGATGTTTTTGGGCTCGGCTTAAATCTCCCAAAATTATGAGCCACATAATAAGAAATCTCCCTGTGGACAGGCGCCATTAATATAACGCATCATGCTGTCATTATTTGCCTTTGAAAACGATGGCGCAACAAACAACTGTTGTTGTCCCTGCGGCAGCATCCCGGTTAAATTAGCTTTAATGAAGATGTAATTGCTGGGAATAGACTGAGCGAACCAGAAGCAAACAAGGTTTCTAATTGATTTGCATTTCTCTTTTTGTGAGCAGGCGCTCATTGTCCGAGCGCGCTATTGATCGGCTACTGTGTATCGCCCCGCATGTGTTTCCCTTCATTAACTGATAACGGGTTACTGATGACTCCCATCCCGGCTCTAATGTGGCTTAACGCCTACTTTGTTCCCGTGTCATGTCGGAGGGCAGCCCGGAATAATGAGTAAGTGGGTGGGCTGTGTTTGGGGCTATCTGCTGGGGAGGCGTTTAGTCTGCCGGGTGCAAGGAGATCACTGGAGGGGTTAAAAAGCAGCATCTCTCAGGTCTGGATTACTTTTAACTGCTGCACAGCGTGGGTCCGTCTTCCATTTTAACCAAAAACCTGAAGCGATCACTTGTGCCCGATTAGTGGAGTCCAAACGCATGATGTTTTATGTGGTGACCAGATGGGCACAAAAAATGTTTAGGTTGCCGCGCACTAAAAAGGCTGTAGCTATACCATGGCTATACTGCAATAGGCTAGCTGCAGTTTTGTTGATTCAGCATTTTCCCGAGTTTTCAACAAAATATTAGTTATGTAGGCCTAATGGCAGGGGAAAAAAATGCATTAGCCGAACAGAGACAAGTAGTTCAGATATAATTTACCAATAAAAGTAAACAGTAAAAAATAGTAAAATAGGCTACCTAATAAATCCTACTTAGTCCAAATATCCTCAGTAGGCTATAAAATCATTCAAATAATCCAGTTAAATTTAAAGGGTTTGTTTACCCAAAAATGAAAATCCTGTCATTAAATAGCTACTCGCCCTCGTGTCGTTCCAAACCCAAGACCTTCGTTGATCTTCAGGACACAAATCTAGATATTTTTGATGACATCCGAGAGCTCTGACCCCTCCATAGACAGCAATTTAATTAACACTTTCAAGGCCGAGAAAGGTAGTAAAAACATCGTTAAAATCATCCATGTAACTCCATCTATTCAACCTTAATTTTATGAAGCATTGAGAATAGTGCGCGAAAACCAACAAAAATAACGACTTTATTGATCAATTTCGTTCTAGCCTGTGTCAGTCTCCTATGCAGTTTACGTTGTAGGCTAAACAGTGCAGTGCTTTCAAGTTCTGCATGCTGATGATGAGGCAGGAGCTGCACTGTATACATGCACAATGTAAACTGTGTAGGAGACTGGCACAGGTTAGAATAAATTGATGAATAAAGTCGTTATTTTTGTTTGTTTATGCACAAAAAACGTATTCTCGTCACTTCATAAAATTAAGATTGAACCACTGTAGTCACATGGATGATTTTAATGATGCCTTTACTACCTTTCTGAGCCTTGACAGTGTTAATTAAATTGCTGTCTATGGAGGGGCCTGAGAGCTCTTGGATTCCATCAAAAATATCTTAATTTGTGTTCCGAAGATGAACAAAGGCCTTACGGGTTTGGAAGGACAGGAGGGTGAGTAAGTAATAACATTTTCATTTTTGGGGGAACTAACCCTTTCACAGAGAACTGAATGAAATTGAATAACTGTGGTCAGGAAAAATTCCCTAAGATTATGCAAGTTGGACTGCATGGGGGAGTGTTGGTGTCCGTCTTTCAGACCGATAAAATAGGCCTAAATGTAGCTATGTGATTTGTATTGTGCATTACCCCGGAAACTTAACAACCAGTCACAGAAATTGTAATCGTCACAGACATTTACCCTGATTTTCTTTGCCATAGAATTGTAAATTGAGCATAGACATGATAAATGATACGCCATACGTGCAAATGGCTGCGTAATACAATAGTCACACAACGGCGAGTCGCTGCGCTCACAGAGAGAATTGCATGTTAGCTAATTGTTAATTTGGGCGACTCGCGCTGGCTAATTATGGCGGCACCGCCAAGCCATTTGCATGATGGACTTGCCACCTGCCTCGGCGCATGACAGCCCGCAGCCTGGGCAAACTATATAATTACTGAACAGTGGTGGGGCAATTTTTGACTGCCGTCCCTTTGTGAGACATGAATTCTTCCTAATGACATATTTTATAAAGGGGCAAATAGCATCCCTCCTTCCGGTTCTACAGAAAAAAAACCATAATCTCAACAGGTCTTAATGTTTAAGCCATGTACCACACTCATATAGGCCAATTCTTCACAGTTGTGAGGCCTGCTCTGCTCATTGTGTTCTGCAATTTGGCTTAACATGACTAATACATTGGTTTAAGATAACAATGATTCTTTTTTCACTCTATAGTTGCTTACGACATATTTGATTTCTTGGGACAAGCAATGAAAATAGATTACAATCCTGTAGGCTAGGCTATCCGAGACGCATTTTTCGATTCATTTCATACGACTGAAAAGATGCAATGGGATATTTGATGGTTCTACTCATTTATTAGGCAATATCCCAATTATTAAGTCCTAAATTAAGTCCTATTTTAGTCCTACAAATGATGGTTGGTGACTACAGACTTACAGTTTAGATCCGCTATGTTTAATATTGATGGTTTTAATCGTTTTTGTTGTACCACGCTTAAGTAATCAGATAGTGTTTAAGTGACAAAAAGTTGATCAAAATAGCAGTGGGGTGAGGTGATTACATGTTATTTAGCGGGGGAGGAAGTGTTAACACGGTTAGTAATGGTTCGCTGATCACAAAAGGACTCCCGCTGGTACAGTGCAAGACTGCTATAGAGTGCCTCTTGTCTGCTCAGAATTTCATTATTGAGTCATGACCCGCGCGCTGCCGCACGAGACATTTCAGAACATTAAAATAAAATCTTTATTCGCACATCACAGACGCTTATCATTTAGGAAAACTCATTTAGTGTTAACTCAACCGCGTTCGCTCTCCTTGCACACACAAAACTCCCACAGATAGAAACGGGTCAAATATTTGTATGTGTAATATATGAGGCCCCCATCTGATCTGAGACACTGTATCAGTTTTTTTGTGGCTAGTTGTAAGAGATTTGTGGAATACACTGAATATTTTGAAGGGAAAAGACCCTTGGATTAAGAATGCTCCCAGAATTTGCACAGAAGGCCCCAAGTGGCATGTTGTTACTATTGTTACTTTTTATTTTATTTTTATTGGATACTTATTGTAATTCATGGTTTATTATTCAGTAATTTCATGATTCTACAGCTACACGTTGGAAGCATGATGTATATATTTCAGACATCATTGCTTTTCATTACAACATAGACTACATGAGAGAATTCATTCACTATGATGAATTCATAGTGTTGCATGCTATTATGACGTGACTTCAATAAAAATATGGCTAATTGAATATAAATAATTTTATGCCTGAATATAGGTCATAGAACAAATTTACCTTTCAGGTCAATCTCTTTTACTGTGATTCATCGGTTATTCAATTAAATAAAATATATAAAAATAAAATAAAATAAATAATTATATATATATATATATATATATATATATATATATATATATATATATATATATATATATATATATATATATATATATATATATATATATATATATATATATATATATATATAATTAAACTATTTTGTCAAAACGTTTAAAATACAATATTTTAATCGTTTTAGTATTTAACGTCAATGACACCTAATATATATATATATATATATATATATATATATAATATTAATAAGAATCATTAATTCAATTCATTTATACATTCAGTAAGAGTTTACCCAGGGGGGGCTGGGCCCCAGGTTGCCATCTGGAGAGGGGTAAGGTGGCCTCTTTGAATAATTTTACATTTTGTGCTAGGACAACTAATTTAGGAAATGTTTCTATTTATTTCCTTTAACAACATATATTGTTTGATGCACCATCATCCTGCGTATGCTAAACCTATATCTATGACTATGTTTAATTTATAACTTATAGGGGACATCTTCCGACTTCCCCATCTTATCCTATGACTGCCCAGTATGAGGTCTGTCCCCAATAATCTGTTACACATGAAAAATATACCTAATTGTCACGACCCGAGTGATTAATCGTTTAAAAACATGCGTGAAAATCGATTTAATTTTCTTATCGGAACGTTTCACCAGTTTATGGTAATTTGCCTCATTGTAAATTTGGCCATTTAAATGGCAGAAAAGACACTGCCATTAAAAGAGTAATTTTCTTTGATGAGAAGCAAAATAATAATAATGAAAAGAAAAAAAAACTGTAAAGAAACGAGAAGGTATGAAAATGCAGTTTTTGTTCAATGGATGGGAAAGGCTGCATTCACATAAGGCCGAATGCGCTGCATTTCACCGGTGCCACAATTACACTGAAAGGTCAAGTATTACCGCATCTTGTGTTCCGCGCTGCATGCTAAGTATTTCTTCTTGCAAATGACCCTCGTCTGCGTGCGCAGTACAATGGCCTCAAGAAGCAGATAAATACTGGACAATTAAATATATTTTTGCTTCTAGTTGACAATAAGATTTACTAAAGGAGGTGATTGCAGTCAATGTGTAATTGTGCCATTTGTCATGAACATACTGAAGCTGGTCTAAGAAAGAGGTGTTGGAAGCCGTAGACGAAAACTAGTCTTGCTCATTTCTTTGTTACTTTGATTTGCAGTCTCCATTTAAGATGTATTAAGATTAAAGATGAGGCATGTTTGAAAGTTGGACTTTTCTCGAAGAGAATATCCCTGTCCGTTTTAATCAAAGGCTTACCTACATCGTTCTAATTCTCTAGTTTTCTAAAAACTCGAGTTTTTCAGTGCAGTTGTACCGACAAAGACAGATTTGCCTTTTTGGTCCATAGCTGTAAACGATCCAGCCACATTTAATGTCAGTTTTAAGTCTGTTAAACCTCTCTCTCGGTTTTCCTACTTCGTTTGTAGTTGCTTTCTCGTTCCACGCACACGCTGCGCTGTGGTTATGGTGTGTCAAGATTTATTTTCGTTAGTCATGTTGAAACATGGTGATGAATATTTCAAAAAATAGTATATGTTCTGTCATTTGTATCTAGGCCGCGTTGCGGACTGTAAATGCTCCACTTAAGCATTTCACTTGAAACTACGTTTGCTGAGTTTACAGGCTACATTTGCAATTTTACTTTTACTTCAATTTTATGTGTTTTTTATTTAAATAAATCAAGTTATTATTCAGAATAGTGCGCATGGCAATGGGGGTGAGCAAAACTTCAGCACCTCGGACAGCTCCACAGCAAATGACATAATGCAAACTAAAAATACACTGTTATGTGTCATTGCATAACCTTACTTTTCGAAGGTGTGGCCAAACCAAGTTTGTTTCGTGTGGACATGTTTAAAGTCAGTGGTGTGAATAAAAGATGGTCGTTTTAGTGAAATTTACTGGCATGATTAGCTATTAAGTATAACGTATCTGACGTTTATTTTTGCGCTACATAGCCTACGGCACGGTTTCTTTCTGCTCTTAAAAAATCTTAGATACACGATTAATGCCAAATATGTATTTTTGTCGAGATGAGCAAAGAGTTTGATTCACCACAAAAAAAGGCTATAAATGCAGATTGTAAGTCAATAATTTTCCCCGAACTACAGTGTAGAATAAAGCATGGAACGGACTTCGGAAACCCTGATTGCGTTGAGATTGGGGTCTAATTGCAGAGAGGTGACTGGGACCTTTGCACCCAAAGCCTCGAGGACAGTCCGCAGTTGTGCAACGTGTGTTGAGTGAGAGTGATGAGAGCATACACGCTTCCAACAAGTCATTTTCAACAGCTACAAGCTCCACACAAAGACCACACACCGAGCCTCAGACATGTTAATGTAATTTGGAGTCTTTCAGAGGAGCTCTAACAAAACGAATCCCCGAAAACCTAATAGACTCTTTCGGCGCTGGTAGATTGCTGTGGAAAATGATTGAATTTGCACAACGGATAAAAGAGAAAATCTCACTATAAAATGAACGTTTATTTAATGCATTTGGTTAATCAATGTATCCAGTCTTGCGAGGGAAGTATGGTTAAGATAGCAGACATCCTCAAACGTTTGTCTATACTCAAGTTCATTACATTGCAGTGATGTAGTCTACAAATACAGGTAATAGGCTACTATAATACTGTAATAATATAGGCCTAACATTTTACATTTTAATTTCGCTCCTTGTAAATTCAAATAAACTTTATAAATATGATTGGAGAGTTTTTTTTCCTTCAGAATCATAATACTCATAGTAGCCTAGTAGCCCATTGACCTAGCCTTTTTAGACACATAGATATTGCTTAGAGTTTTAGGTGAAGGTTACATATAATTGAGTATCAGTGCAAGTAAAATAAGCATCTGTAGGCCTTCGAAAGTATAATTTCGGACATAATCGACAAAATGATCTGTTGATTTAACGACCCTTCACAGAAAAGAAGAGCGCCATTACAATCAGCGAGTCATTAAAACGCGCGCCCCACTGCCCGCTTACTGGCGCGAGAGCTTCACATAAATACCTTCATCAGTTGAAGGTTTACATGCAGAGGGTTGTATTTGCGAATAAAAGCTATAAAAACCCAGGCGTGAACATCAACAAGGGCCACACCGACCATTTGGCCTAATGGCCTATTGTACAAGTTTTGCTTTGCATGAATAGTTACAGCTACTATCGCTGTTGGAGCACAGTAGCCTAGAAAATATCAGGGCAATCAGTGCACCGTGTATTACAATTTTCCATAAATAAAGACAAATCAATGTTCCTCGGGTCTGGTTTGTCAAGCAAAAAGATGTAACTTATTCAAATGAGAAGTTCTTATCCCCCACAACGCTAAGGATATTCTTCTTCCGGAAATATGTCGATTTTGGCCGTTTTAGCCACTTTATTTTTTGCAATTATAAGGGCAAGATAATAGTGTAGTTGTGTGGTAAAAGACAGTGGTTTTGGGGGGGAAAACATTTAATCAAGGGGTTCTTAAAATCTTTGAAATAACAATAACATGGTCGAAACTATAGTATTGAAATGCAATTGAATGTTAAATGATTTGCACCAAACAATCGATAATTATATAATTCATATCTGCATACAGTAATCACAAAAGTCCAAAATGTTATTTAAAAAAGAATCAAGAGCAGCTCAGAAAAAAACACATAGGTCTGAATAATTAGGATATTATTAAAGAAAGAAAGAAAGAAAGAAAGAAAGAAAGAAAGAAAGAAAGAAAGAAAGAAAGAAAGAAAGAAAGAAAGAAAGAAAGAAAGAAAGAAAGAAAGAAAGAAAGAAAGAAAGAAAGAAAGAAAGAAAGAAAAGGTCTGATTTCGTGAATGGACCCGCGGCCTTGGTACGTCAGTAGGCTAATCTACCGATTCCTATGTGGGCTATTTATATTAATAACTTTTTATTTGGTCAAAACGTGTCAAATAAACGTCTAGTAGAAATGTCAAATTTGATTCAGTTATTTCCTTGTGTGGATTAGGCTACATCTCTCACACACACGGTACTTACCTCAGCCCTCTGATGTTTACGGTCTTTATCAATACGTAAACGCGGGGGCATGTTGATTTTACCTCTGATCTTCACAAACACGGTATTGATGGACGGCGTTCTGATAAGTGTGTTTATTTCGTCTTGAAAAGTTATTTAGGAGAATACTGTTGTTTGTACAGCGATGTGATTGATAAGTTAGCTTTTAGGAGCGTTTGTTTGATGTGAGTTTCTCTCAAGGAGTGGAGACCTCACCTGCACTGACTCATTCTTGGTACGACAAAGAGTTCCAAAAATAATGATCTACAAAAACTTCGTTTACTTAGGAAAGGCATAGGCTACATCTCATTTAATAGGTTATTCACTAAATACAATTAATTTAGGATTGAGGTTGATTATTAATCCAATTGGTATGAAAAATGTGTACGTTTTATATAAGCATTTTAAAATAGGTAATATCGTCATTTTGCACGTAAATTGATTCCAGGGTATTCAACTGCATAAAAATTGTTTTAAAACGGCACAAAGTTAGCATTTAAAACGCAAAATTAACTTCTGACATATTTCGGCTACTAATGTTTGTGGTGTGACTTCATGAGTGTTGCGACACACCGAAAACTACATAACTATTTGCCGAATGAACACTTTATAGGAGGTCTGTCCAGATCCACAATCCTGAAGGAATATCCATTACAAACAGTAGAAATTGTGCGACTGCAACGAAAAAAACAGTAGTATTCAGAAAGCTTGTAGCCTACAAATGTAAAGGCTAATTGTGTGAAAGTTTGTTGACATTGAAACGTTTTCATTTTATTAATCTTGAAGAAAAATGTTCAGTTGGTCAGGTCCCACTTTTAGCACCGCCGAGTGATAGATCCTTACATCCAAATCTAAAATAAACGTACTGTTAGGCTATTGTTATTATTGTCATAATTTATTAATATGATTGTGTGACTGCGCTTAAGTCAAATATCGATATAAGTTACAGGAAAATTAAACGTACAAATAACAATGGAACTGAAAAAAAAAAAAAACATGTGGCCCTTAATATCGATAAAAAATGTTTTGTACAATATACATATCGCTAAAAACTATGTAATCAGTCCAAACCTTTTACAGAAATATACAAGCTACGTTTTACAATGAAATCTATAAGAAATCATGAAAGGTATTTAGCAGTCTAACTGTGAGGGGTACGTCTTCAGTTTTAAATCCAACAGGATGACAGAATATTTGTGATTTTAGTGTTTCAATCAGTCTCCGCTTAAATTCTAGTGTATATAAATAATTCCATCTTCTTAATGGTGTTTTGGCGCTCATCCTCAAAATATAAGATTTGATACCTTTTGACATTTGGCAATCCTTGTGTTGTTTGCAGCCTTGTCACTTCTCCCTCCAGAAAGAAGACAAGGGTTTCAGAGCGCAACCACTGTTCGCATGGTCTTTTTGAGCAGAGTATACAGATTATCTGCATCCACCTGTAATTTTGTTATTGTGTTATTGTCTGTTTCGGGGTCACCATGTCCTGCCATAAAGCAGAGCGGAGCAGGGCAAGGCAGCTCCATACTCGGAACCGGAAGAGTTCAGGTGTGACAGGCCGGGTACCTGGGTTTGGAGAGATGGAGGGCTTGCAGCATGTTGACCCAGATCTGGGGACTGACCGGCGCTGCCTACCTGCTGACTTTGATGCTGGCCCATTGAAGAACTGTTATTGGACATAATCATGACGTTTCCTCCCTGGTGATGGTGGTTTTGTACACCAGTGTTGGGTGTATGGCTGCTGCCTTGGCATGGCTTTCCGTCTTTCACCAACACTGGCACGGCCACCCGCCGTGGAGATTGTTGCTGCTGCTGACAGGAGCCATTGTCTTGTTGCATTTGCTGCTGGGACACTTTGTCCTTGGCCTGCCTTTTCATTTTATATCGGTGGTTTTGAAACCAAATTTTAACTTGAGTCGGAGTCAAGTGAATCATGCTGGCCAGATGTTCCCTTTCCGGCGCGGAGAGGTACTTCTGCTGCTTGAACCGTCGTTCAAGCTCGTACACCTGCGCCTGTGAGAAGAGTACTCGTCTCTTCCTGCGAGGTGTGCTCGTCAGCGGACCCATGCCTTTACCAACATCCGCCAAAGAACTCAGAGTGCTCATACTGCCCATATTCATACCAGACGAGGAACCCATGAAACGAGAGACTGCAAAAAAAGAACCGTCCAATTTAGCTTTGCAATTTAACAGCATAAAGTATAACAATTAAATAGCTACTAATAATGACCACAAAAAACACAAACGCTCCTTAGCTCAGTCAAAAAGAGAGAATATTGCGTTTGTGCACTATTAGGTACGCAATCGTCTCTGGTTAGACTTTTCCCTGCTTTGGACAAACACTGGAACTGCGGTTAGGAGTCGGTTAATTGACACAGTTTGTTTGGGTTTATATAAAGCACATGGCACGTTTAACATGTGGTTGGCTTAACACATTTCCCATTAATACTGTCAAAAGCCCAATGTTTGCTTGGGGGTAAAAGACTGGGTTTTACAGTTAAAAAAGCCTAACAAGCTACAGACTACATAATTCAACATGTATATATATATATATATATATATATATATATATATATATATATATATATATATATATATATATATATATATATATATATATATATATATATATATATATATAAAATAATTACAAACAGTTCTTTCAAATACAACTCAATCGTACGTACTTGTAGAGAAGCGTGGGTCAGGATTCGTTCCGTACCAGCTGGTGGCCGTCGTGCTGCCTCTCATGCCGTCTTGATAGGCCGGCAGGTCGCTCATGTTGCCCAAATTCCCGTTACAGTAGCCCCCCATGGCTGTATGTGACAGCTGGGAAACTCCAGCTGCAGTCATGTGGTAGGCAGCGGGTACTGTTCCATTGTGGCCCATGTGGTGCTGCTGCATCGCCGCTTGCGTGACTTGGGGTTGTCTGTACGAGGCAAGTGGAGCCCCCAAGTTGTTCCCCTCCATACTCACTTTTTTGTAGCTCTCTTCAAGAGGACTTAAGATATCGGATACAGAAAAAGGAGTCGTATGCTTAGGGCTCATCGACATTGTTCTGTGTTGGAAAGGGAGAAATTAGAAGGCAAGGCAATCTCTCCTTCTTTTTTTTGGCCAGCTCCTCTGTTCCTGTTGTTTCACCGTCGCTGCAGCAGGATGGAAACGTATGAGTGTGCACTGGAGTCCGCCTTAATTGGTTTGAGTGGGAGCTCGAAGCTGACTTTCGTTTGTTTTAGCTTGGTGCCAGGTTTAAGGCTTCCATCAGAGGCGGGGCATCAGCAGCCAGGGCAACAATACAAAGCAGCGCTATCATCGGTGCACCCACGCACAATTTCTATTACGCGGTCTTCAGCTACCCATGCCATCCCCCAACCCCTAAAACATTTTCGCGTGTAGCAACACCTGTGCGTAAATTTAATTCGTCCATAGTTCATTTTGAGCGCGAGGCTGTTTATTTCGCCGTGGTGAGGCTTGCAAGAACGGCAAGGAACACAGCAAAGGATGAAATATTGACAGTTGGAGTGATGTTTATAAGGGCCCCTTGATGTGAGTGCATATGCGGACTTCAGACTTTGAGAACCACTCAGTTTCTGAAAAAAAAAAACTTGAGTTGAACTACTGACTTTTAATGGCCACAAGAGGCTTCTGGTGATTGCAGGCGTGTTTGTATTATGCGCCATCGTACTCAAACACGCAAAGGACCCTTGCGACGACTGAGGAACACTGACTGACAAATAAATAAATACATATGCGCGTGTTAAGAGGCCAAGTAAATGATTAAGCCCGTTTCCGTCTGATATTATTGGACATAGGCAGCGTGTCGTCCAAATTCCCATCCACTCACGCGGTAGGCTACTGAGGAAAATGAACTCGGAAGGAGGACAGGCTCTCAGGTAAAGTTAACGAAGCTGAAATAACCTGAGTAAATCCTGAAGTAACTCCGTGTAAGTTCAATAATGCATAGCTTACCAGTGCGTCCCGACGCCCTATAGGTCTCCCTCAGTATAGCTGGACAGAAAAGCATTTTTACAGAATTTTTTATGATTGGACAGAAGATTTTACAAAATCGACCAGATTAATTTGACAAAACAGACTATTTTCATTTCATATTCTTTATAATATAATAATAATTATAATGGCTGCTGATGTGCAAATCAAAAACAATTATAATTAGGCCTACCTATTATTATTATTATTATTATTATTACCTATTTTAACAAATATAAAAGTTGAATTTGTAGCTATTTTCAAAACGCGTGGTCTTATGCTAATCTTGTACTCTAACTTCTAACTATAAGCCTACAACTAATAGAATACAATTACATGTTTTCATTTTGTTTTCGTCATCCTAATATCGCAAAATATGTGGTCATAACTGATTTACTTTTACAATTTATCGTATCAAATTTAAAATGCTTCTCTATTTGGCAGTTTTAAATTTGATACGAAAAATTGTAAACCTTTGGGACACCAATAGTTCATGTCTTTTGGATAAAACAAAACAAGTAGACAAATCACAAGTGAGTGGTTAAGATTCTCATATTGTAGACTTAAATATTTGGTGTAAACTTTCGTTTTTATCAAGACCTGCGTTCATCGAAAGTCTTCGCCGCTAAGTGCTGGAACCTTCTAAACAAAATCGGCTAGTAAAAAAAAAAAAAAGATTTAGATGAAAACAATTGATTTTATGGTTTTCGCCAATCAGGGATTACAGAGAATGTTTGATTTAAGTCTTTCTATATATATATATATATATATATATATATATATATATATATATATATATATATATATATATATATATATATATATATATATATAGAGAGAGAGAGAGAGAGAGAGAGAGAGAGAGAGAGAGAGAGAGAGAGAGAGAGAGAGAGAGAGAGTTATGGCTAAATAAACGTTTTTTTCTCTTTGTAAAGATTTTGTGCTATCCATATTCCGAATGTCTAGCCCAAAACAGCTCAACACAAGAAATGCACAAAATTCTGTCACATTTTTAATTTTTTAGTTGTTTTTTTTTTTACCTGAATTCAAATGCCTTTCGAGAATAGTATTTTTTCCATTGTGTATTTCTTTGTATCTGTCTTGTGGAACACTTCAAGTGTTTCAAATCTGAAATAGCCAGCTGCCCTGAAGAGTAACAGGAACACAAACATAGGTCATCCCATACATATGCCTATATCTAATAGTAGCCTATATCTCTAATAAAACGGTCAAATTGCGTTTACGCCACAATAATACAAAAGGAGACCAAAAGATAAATATGATACAGAATAACAAACCATAGACTGAGTCAAAAAAAATCTTTAACACGAGGGAATAGGCTACAGCGTCTTCTGGTGGTCACAGCCTGAATATTTTCAAATGACGAGACAAAACGCTCTATCAATAAAGCCCATCCTGTGTGCAAAGTCGGATGGTTTTATTTGTATTTAATGCCAACAACACATTCGCAACTTTTTACAGTTTTATGAGAAACACTTTATTTCCTTTTAACCGTTCACATCTTTGGGCAGTGTTCAAACTTCGTGAAAACGATCGTAATAGTCACCTTGTAATTAAATACGTTAACCTCCTTACACTAGCAGATAACTGCATTTCTCTAGTTTGAAGTTAGCACAGGTAGTCGTAGTTTGTGCACCAGTGATGAAGATCGCTCGTGCAATTATAACAATTAGTGTCAAAACTATGCGTCCAACGTTGCTTTCAAGGTGTTCGGCCTATAGGCTACTTGATCCAGTTTACAAAAGGCTCTCTTAATTATCTTAATCAGGCTCGCACCTCTCTACTGGAGTACGGCTATCATGGTTAATTAACGGCAATTAGTAGTATTTGTGTTGTTTTTAACATAGCCTTATTTTTCTATTGACAAATCGGAGTATTATTCAGCGCTACCTGGGTGCAGGGGCGTGGTTTATGGGGGGGATGGGGGGGGGGGGGGTAATGGGAGAGCACACAGGTAACGTTAGCGCCTAAAAAGAAGAGAAGCGCTGCACAGCGGACTATATTTAACTGCTGGTCAGAGAGGGATGCAAAAAAATAACGCATGTACTGAGAATGAGGTATGAGAATATTGTGTAATAGCTAAGTACACACCAAATATATTTTAGCTAGCTAATCCATTGCAATGTATTTAGCTATAACTATCAGTATAACAAGTTACCGAAGCAGCCGTCTGTTTTGCTAGTTCATTTTTCAATAGTGTGTAATAATTATCAATAATTTACAGTTGTTCAAGAGCCGATGTGTTTCCCTTTTTAAAAAAATGCATTAAGTTGGAATGTAAAAATCTTAAAATAAATGTCTAAATGTTGTCTCTTTCATATTTGTATATGTTGAATTTGTAATCATTTAAAGCAGTGTTTCCCAACCGGGGTGCCGTCTGACGAGAGCAGGGGTGCCGTGTAAAAGTCCTTCAAATATATATATATGTATTTTTTTTTCTTTTCAAAATTTTCAAATAATTCTCTCTTTGTAAACTTTGTTCAATGCATGCGAGTGCTGCCGGAAGTTCGAATATGACCAGTCATTTTCGCCGTCATCACCCGGGTGTAGTGCCAGAAGACGCGAATGAGAAGTTGCGCGCGCTGGGAGAAAATTTGTCTCAGTGCACTTTCTTTATTTTTATTTGACAGTAGTCTTTTTTTCCCTGAACATAGCAAATACTGAACCGTACCGAAACGGTGAACCTAAAACCGTGATACAAACCGAACCATGAGCGTTACAGATAGATAGATAGATAGATAGATAGATAGATAGATAGATAGATAGATAGATAGATAGATAGATAGATAGATAGATAGATAGATAGATAGATAGATAGATAGATAGATAGATAGATAAATTATCCAATAACAATACACATTAAAAAATGTATTTAAAAAAAAAAACCAGGCATCTACGCCCTTGCCTGGGTGGCTTATACGTTTTCAATATAGCCTTTGGAAATATGTCATTTAGTTATAAAGAGTTTTATATTACGATTTTATATTATATTATATTATATTATATTATATTATATTATATTATATTATATTATATTATATTATATTATATATTTCCTAATGTGTTTTATTTAACGTTTGTTCACGGTGGGACTGGAGTGACGCTCATCAGGTGCAGTAAATATTGACAAGCAGAGTAGCCTATAGGCTAGGCAAACTTTAGACTCCACGATGCTATTGTGACATCTACTGGAGAGTGACAGCCATGCAGTTTGTACAGAGAGCGCTCATGGGAGAGAGCTAGGGGCATGCATGTGAATATTCCTTCTGAGCCAATACAGGGGTGTGTTTCACGAAAGCATTGGTCGCAAGTTCCGCAGTTATCAGCATAGATCAACGAGTTTGTTTCTTGAAAAAATAGTTCCCATCAACATTCGCAAGCAGCATCGAAAGTAGACATGTAGACTTAATAAATCCTTATCTTGAGCTAGCTACACTACACAAAAAAAAGGTTCTATATGGCACCAAAAAAGGTTCTTGGCTCGTAATCATAGGGGAACCTTTTTTAGTGCTATATAGCACCAATTTTGGTGCTTCAGTGGTTCTTCAGCGGTTCTTCAGAGGTTCTTCACCGGTTCTTTGACTAAGGTGCTATATAGCACCTCTGAAGAGCCGCTGAAGAACCACTGAAGCACCAAAATTGGTGCTATATAGCACTAAAAAAAGGTTCCCCTATGATTACGAGCCAAGAACCTTTTTTGGTGCCATATAGAACCTTTTTTTTTTAATGTAATTTACGTCTCGAGATTTAAAACACAATTTTTGAAATGGTGCCTATTACGAGCTCAGCATAGTGTAGATAGGGCTAACTCATTTTTCTCTATTCAAACTTGAGAAATGAGTTAGGCCTATATGCTGAGCTCACAATCACTTCAGAAGTGGGAATTATCAAATTTCCGATTGCACGTGCATTAGTCATCAGATGCCATGTTCATAATTTATAGCAAAAGAAATCTAGCATTAATTAGTACGACCGATTCATTAAAAGAAGTTATTACTCCACCACGATTAGTGGTCGAACGACAAATTTGCGACAATAAAGTTTTGGGAAACAGTCGTGAAATCGTCAATCACTATTCCCGTTCACTTGAAGGAGTGAATGAGTTACTACAGGGCCCCCGTCACAGTATATAGCCTACTGTATGTAGGCCTATATATCACAATATAGTTACTTTTGCTTTAAATAAGATTGTTTTTTATTATTTTTTTTTACATATCAATATTTTTGATGCACTTGTCACCAATTTAAGTATCACAAAAAATACTAGCCTAAGTTTAAAAAAAAAAAAAAAAACCTTCAAAACAAGCTTACTGAAGACAAGTACAATATGGGTGCACTAATATGCATTTATTCTAATGCACAGATAATAATATGTTAAAGGTCCCGTTCTTCGTGTGTTTTTGAAGCTTTGATTGTGTTTACAGTGTGCAATATAACATGTGTTCATGTTTCGCGTGTAAAAAAACAGTATTTTTCACACAATGTACTTATCTGTATACCGCTGTTTTCACTGTCCTGAGTTCCTTGTTCTATGAAGTCCCTCCTTCAGAAATACGTAACGAGTTCTGATTGTGCCAGCGGTTCCCGTGTTGTGATTGGACAGCAGCTTAGCGCAAGTTGTACGGAAAGGTCAAGCCTCTTAACGGGAGATATATGCTTTCAATGATCTCTACAGCGTCCCTGGGAAAGCCAAACAAAGGTGATTTTATTCCAGGATGAAAATAACAGCGTCTCGACGACATGGCGACAAAAACACTCAAACGCAACACTTCCTTTTCTCCAAGACTGTCCTCTTCTCCAAGTGGGACAGCAACAAGACCACGCCCCCTTTTCCCGCGTATTCTTGTGGGCGGAGGTTAGTCTGTTCTACTGACGTCATTTATGAAGGAAGTACCAGGATGTAGTCCAAGCCAGCCGTTCGCTGTAGGCTTTGAAAGGGAACTTCTGTTAAATAAAATATCTCGCTTGGCATTGAACTTTGAGCTTTATAATTTTACAGGTGTTATTTATGCTCTAACAGCAACATTACACACTAACTAAAGTTTGAACAGTGGGATCACGAAGAATGGGACCTTTAATGTATTACTCATGAAGAATTAAAGGGATAGTTTCGGCTGACCGCCTTCCGTGTTCAATTTATGGAAGAATTGTTGAAAGTTCCCCTGCCGATCGAAAGACTGACACGACCAGAAAGGCTCGTCATGACGTCACGTACGCATCTTTAGTTTCACTTTCAACTTTCAACACTTTTCCACCGAACCGATCGGCTGGAACTTTACTTGATAAAGTTTTAAATATGGATATTTTTCTTACACAAACTCTACGATTAGCTTCAGAAGGCCTTTATTAACACCCCAGAGCCGCGTGGAGCACCTTATTTGATGGACAGATGCACTTTTTATGGACTTCAAAAACAGAGCAACTATGAATCAAATTCTAATGCTTGGATTAGCCTGGATTTTTGTTATATAAGTCCGATTTTATTTGTCTGAAAGAAGAATGTCATATACACCTAGGATGACTTGAGGGTGAGTAAATTATGGGCTAATTTTCATTTTTGGGTGAACTAACCCTTTAAACCATTAATTAATTATTACTGCATCAGAAACTAATACATATTCAATATGATTAATAGGTTAAGTAATATATGAATTGTTATTAATTAAATGTTTCATAAGGTATTAATTCCTTAATAACGTATTAACTAATAGTGTAAATTAATTTAAATTAATGCATTCGTTTACATTATTAGTTAATACTATAGGTTATTAAGGAATTCATTCATGAAGACACATTTAACTACCAATTCATATATTACTTAATCTATTAATCATATAGAATCTTTATTAATCGCTGATGCAATAATAATTAATTAATGGTTTATTTCTTCATGAGTCATACATTAACTCATGATTATCTGTGCATTAGTTAAGTACTATATGGGTGCACTAATATGCATTCATTCATAAAGTGTTACTGAAATATTATATTGTATAAAGTACAAATACACAGGATAGTTTATTAACTGTATTAATTCAATATACGTTCATTCTTAATTATTTTACAAATCTGATTCAGTCAAGGACAGTGAGTGATTTTGTTTCTGATGTTTGATTAGCATTATTGACACAAATGGCAAAAGCAGCTATATTAGGATGCTTTAGATTCAAAAGTTTAGAGAGTTCACACACACACACACACACACACACACACACACACACACACACACACACACACACACACACACACACACACACACACACACACACACACACACACACACACACACACACACACACACACACACACACACACACTTGTCATCATTGACTTTCCCTCAAGTTGTTCTAAACGTTTATTTTTTCAGTTAAACACAAAATAAGATATTTTGAAGTATATTGGTAAACAAACAGTTGCTGGACCAATAGGAGTCAATGGTGAACAACTTAAGGGTGAGTAGCCTAAATGATGATAGATTTGTCATTTTGGGGTGAACTATACCTTTTTTAATATCAGGATTTCATATATAGCCTACTACTACACATGCTTTATCTTAAAGTGTTAACGTTTATTTAAGACACAAATTTACGAGGACACTCGCAAAGACGGGGATTTTGACACATACTATGTGTATTTGAACGTCAAGCACAAGACACGAAATAGAACTCAAGTTTAGTCAGGCGCTGTACGAGGTGCACGCGCGTGTATCAGGCTTAATATAGGCTTAATCTTAATTTAACACGCGCATTTACCTAAATTAATTCTCACTCGCTGCTTAATGTGTCCGAATGGTTTAAAAACAATGCTTAAAAAGCGTTGATAAGTTTATGATAAGCTTACATGATGATGGCGCAACGATTGAAATATTTCAACCGGGTTACTATCTAGAGTATCGGGTTAGGCTAGAGTTAGTTCAAACATAAAAAGCAATATAGCCTACATCTATCAAGTTTAAAATCAAACCAACCTAAAATCAGTGGGGACGATGACGCTGTGTTTTTATCTGCTTCATGTGCCCGTCAACTTGCACTCCAACAGCTTTAGTAAAATGACCTGTTGGCTGGGGATTTTACTAACTCGATCTCTGCTCTTTGTCTTTTAAGTTTTTCTTTTTTTTAAACTTTTTTATTTTATATTTTAGAATAGCTGACATTTATACCTATCGAAGATCGTTCTTTGCGTAACCACTTTCAGGTTAGTGTACACTAGAATGAAGCGAAGAGTGTGGAGGTGATTGGTGGATGCAGACATAATAAAGGCGCAGCAATCACCTAGGCCTAATACCTGCAGATCCTTCAAAAGTTACATATAGAATAAATGCATTTGATTTGTAAACCACAGTCAAACTTGACGTTTCAATCCCTAAATAACAGCGCTAATAAGTGGGGGGCGTGTTGGGGCTTTGGCTATCTGATAGCAAGTCAATCTACTCCACAGCCAATCACGGGCCCCCACCTTGCACGGGCCCCGGGGCTTAAGCCCCGCCTAGCCCTATGATTAATGGCCCTGGTGTGTAGTAGGCTACTGTGTACACTGGCTGTACACTCGATATATACTATCCATATTTAAAACTTTATAAAGTAAAGTTTGGGCTGACCGCCTTCCGTGTTCAATTAATGTAAAAAGTGTTGAAAGGTGCTCTGTCGATCGAATGCGACCAGGTACGCTCGTCATGACGTCACCTACGCATCTTTTTTTTTTTGAGTTTCACTTTCAACTTTCAACACTTTGCATGGAAGGCCATTGGCTGGAACTTTACTTGACAAAGTTTTAAATATGGATATTTTTCTTACACAAACGCATCGATTCGCTTCAGAAGGCCTCTATTAACACCCCGGAGCCGCGTGGAACACGTTATTCGATAGACAGGTGCATTTTTTTATGGACTTCAAAAACAGAGCAACTATTTATTGCAAGAATTACAATGCTTGGATTAGCCTGCCTTTTGTAATATAACTGATTGTGTTCTTCTTAAAGAAGAATGTCATATACACCTTGGATGACTTGAGGGTGAATAAATCATGGGCTAATTTTCATTTTTGGGTGAACTATCCCTTTAAATCTCTTGACAAAATTAAAGATTGTACTGAATGTCAGCTTGCTTATAAAATAAGTCCATGTGTCATGCAAACAATAAACTATGCTTCTAACCAAAGGTCGAGAGCTGTAGTTCCAACCACACAACTTTTCGATGCTGTTTGCGAATGTTCATTGGAACTATGGTTTTTCGGGTAACAGACTCATTGAACTATGCTGATGACGACGGAACTTGCGACTTGGCTAATGATGCTTTTGGGAAACGCACCCCAGATCAGTCCCTCCATAGCTGTAAACCTCAAGGTGGTAGAGTGGCACCGCTTAGCCAGGCAACTGATGAGTATCACTCTTTTACCCCCTTGTTTCACTTTATAGTTAACTAGTGATGTCTGACAGTCCAACTGGAGGCATAACAACGCATGTGTAATGACATATGTTGCATTTGTATTTGTATTTATCGTTTATTTAACACGGTAGCCTACACAATCATCTCTGCGATTCTCCGAGTTCTTAAAAACATTGCGATAACAACTGTTAATCGTGTTCTAAAAAATATCAACAAAACATAAAACAAAAACTTTTGTTTCAGCCATCTGGTGTGCTCAAATAATCCGATTTGGTTACAGACATTTCAATGTTGCTTATTTTAATTTATTTGAGTGCATTTAGTGAAAGGTAGCCTAAATGTTTCGTCGAATCACGCGATCTATTTTAAATCAAGGAACAAATAGGCCTAGGCTACTTACGAGGAAAAACACAACTTCATAAGCGTAATTGTTGCGTTTTACTATGTTACTACCAAGTTGGTGCGGCCAAGTCTCGCCATAAACCAGGGAGACCTCTAAAAGCCTGTCTTTGTCACTCCCCAAACCCAACTACTTTTAAAACTCCATTGTCTTGTTAAAGCCCATAAATTTGTCACCCGGGACTGATTAAACAACAGGAGAATTGTGACACTGCGGATTTTGTCTAGGTCCTTTTGGGAGCCACACAATAGTCCTTTCAGAGGACGACACAAAAAAGTGTTTTGGGGAAGATGTAGCGAAGAGAGCGCTACGGTCAGTCCCCTCCATATGTAGTACAAGGTGGCCTGAGAGAGAGGACAAAAGACCAGGTGACAAGGATGATACTAACTGGGTTGCTGAATTAATTGGGACAAGCTCAGGATTGAGAAAGCACGAGAAAACACGCCTCTTTCATTAATATTACAATGATCACCTCCTTTTAAAATATGGAGGAGGCAGTGAGTTGCATGAACTTTCTAGTCACAGTGCAATTTGTCACAAACCGCTGCTGTTAGGCTAATTGTTTTGGGTGTGTTGGAAAACATTTTTAAGAACATTTAACAACTTAGATTTTCTAATTTAGTCACCTGATCTTTAATGATCACTCAAATCAAACGCTTAAAACAAACAAAAACGCTTGTAACGCGGCATAGGCCTATACAAATTTCGTATCCAGTAAAAAGACCATAAAAGCCAGAAGTTCCAGAATCACTCAGGAATCAATATCCATTGTGCGTCTTACATTTCTTCCTCAGTGTTTACTGTTGAGTCTTAAAAAAGGATTCTTTCTTTAAGCTGGTTATTTGCTCTGTTGGGTGAAAGTGGACGTCTTAACATTACAAAAGCCACTCACCTCTTGCTGTGCGCTAATTCTCATACTCTTTTCTGTTCAACCTGAGATCTTTTATACAAACACTATGTAACAATCGCGGGGATTAACAGAAAGGTGAAATAATTATACTAAACAAATGACAAAAATGACTAAAACCAAAGAAGGAATCAAATATTTTAAAATCTTTATGATAAAAAGGAGTGATTTCATGTTTAAAGTATATTTAATATTATGTATAAACATTATTTGTATGGACAATTCAAACATAATATGCATTGCTAAAAAGTTTTTTTTTATTCTCAGGTTTTTTGTTGTTGTTGTTGTAATACATAGAAGAATAAAGAACGAAAACATGTAACATTGTAAGATGATGCAATTTCATCCAAATCATAACTACATTATTCACTGTATAAAACATAGAACATTTATTTTTCTCACTGATATATAAACTTTTGGTGTTTTTTTTTTAAAAATACAAACTTCAAAAATACACTATCTAGGCAATTATACACATGACACATCATCAATTAATACACTATTAATTTGCAAAACGCAACTGGCCAAAACAAAACTAAATAGACCACATAATATGTGCAAACAGCATTTATTTTTTATTTTTTTTTTTAATTTTATCAACGCTGAAAGTTTCTACTTTAATAGACCTAAGGCTTTATGTAATTAAAAACAACTTGAATCATAGTGAATCCATGCGCTGTCCTGTGGGGTAGCCAAAGTCTCGAAATAGTTCGTGTGGTCAAGTGAGTCTCACCAAACACAAAAGTGGTGATGGGAGGCCGCTGTGTTGGTAAAGTGCTGGTATGTCGGGAAAAGCGCAAAGGGCGTCTGTTGCTGTAAGGGATGGAAACCTTGAACGCTGAAGGGTGAGGATAGTTCTGTTGGTGGAACGATGCCGCTTCCTTTTTCTGCATCGAGAGTGCAGTTATGATACCGTTTGCCATCTCGGACCAAAATGGGCACCACGACCCTGCGCAAAACCGGAGGCTGGTTGAGGTCCTGAGCGCACTCTATCCGCGCTCTCTTCATTTTGTATCTGTGGTTTTGGAACCAGATCTTGACCTGCGTGGGCGTGAGACGTAGCAGGTGCGCGAGCTGCTCTCGTTCCGGGGCGGACAGGTAGCGCTGCTCACGAAAGCGTCTCTCCAGTTCATAAGTCTGAGCCTTGGAGAATAACACGCGTCGCTTCTTCCTCTTTTCATGCTCTGTGTCCACTGAGAGCTCATCTGGCCCGGTGGAGTCTGGTGAAGCCTCAAGGTTGCTCTCGTCTGACGCTAAAGAAAAAAGAGATGATGATTAGCCTTTATGTATCTCTGAAAAAACAAACAATCAAACGTGTAGGCCTGTGTACTGTATAGTTATTAAATGGTAACAAGTATAACAAATCAAATTAAAATATACTGTAATGCTAGGATATGATAAATAGGATGGGCATTTGAAACATTTTCTTAAAATTGAACTTACATATATGTCCTCTGTCGTTTTCAGTCCAAGACGAGTAAGGTGAGACGGAAAACGTGTCCACTGGAGAATGGTGCGCGATGCTTTCGGAGTCATTTTCTGGCAGATCCAAAATACTTCTCACAGTGAAACTGAACTTGTTAGAAATAGCCATCTGTAGCGCTGGAGTGCTATTAGTTCCAGGACTGGGTCTCGGTCGTGAAGAGCTATCCTCAGTCGCGCAGTTTTGAAGTGATGTGTGCGTTTTCAAGACGCGCATCCAAGTGACAATGTGTACACGTCGCGGTGTTTATATAAACAGCACTTGGTGGCTGCTTTGAGGCCTCTCCTCCTTATGGGTTCTAAGTACCTCAATGACTCGTGTACTTAAATCCCTGTAATGGTAGGTGTGAACTCGGCAAAGAATAGCCCGCTACTTTCACAATGATGGAGGGTAACACTCTTCATCATTACTGATTCGTCCGAATTCGTGAAAAGTGGGAAACAGATAATGGTAATTGTTGAGGCTGAATCACGTCTTGGGTGGCAAGTGACAACAAGAGCCCTCCCTTCTTTCCCCCGCTCAAATAACATATCGGATATTTGCATACAAAGTGATCCATTAGCGTCCCAGAGTTGGTTTTCCTAATTTGTTTATTGGGGTAATGCCGTTTATTGCAGGTGTTATTGCACAAACACGGGTTAAATGTAGGGCGATATTTCATGGTAATTCATGATATCGTGTATATATATATATATATATATATATATATATATATATATATATATATATATATATATATATATATATATATATATATATATATATATATATATTGGTGGGCTCATGGAAAAGTAGCCTGCTCTTTGTATACTGTAAAAAAAAAAAAGTGCCTTCAGCAAATACATTTTTGAGATATGAAATTAAAACCTAGTTGTTTGTTTAAAACTTGCATCTACTCACATCCAACGTTACACTACAATTCTTATTTATGAATTTATATCAGTTCCATTTAACTTAAGCTATTTCTTTCGAAAAAATCCGAGATAACTATAGAATAAATAATGTTTTTAAATTTTTCAAGAAAAGATCCAGATATCCAGGAAACAGCAATATATCGTTATGGACTATTGCTTACTTCTGCACCTCAACAGTAAGTGCACGAGGCATAGCCTATATCATTGGGTTCGGATGATTCCTGAAACTGCCTAGTTTAGAGCGCTCTGGGTGACTGCATAGACCCTCCCAAACAGAGTGGGTATCCGTTCTCGTCTAGTCGTCCTGGGTGGTCGGCCGAAAAAAGGAACACAAATACATGCCAACCAGCGACCAGGAACAAAAGAGGAAATGTAGCCCCGCGTCCGAGACCCGTTGGAAGCATTTGTTCCAGTCAAGATTTTGCATTTGTTCAGTCCTGAAATAATGCTTGATTGACGCCCCCGCACAATGTCCTTTAACTTTCTCGAATAAATCCGTGCTTGTTTCTTGTTGTCATGGTTTTGAATAGGGATGAACGGGATCTGGGCAACTATCTACTGCTACACGTCTAGCTGCTTATGTCTATACTGAATTATTAGTTATGCGTTTCCAAACGGAATTAAAAGACTTTTCGCTTCCGTAAAACTAGTCTGCTGATTAATCAAAGTCTTAAAAAAAAAGAAAAAAGATTTAATTAAAAAAAATAATAAAATAAAAATAATATATATATAGGCCTATTATAGTTTTCCTAAATCTTCCGACGGTCAAATAATAAGGACGAGACGAACACTCAGTAAAAACAAAAAAGGTTTTACGCTATTGATTATTTTTATTATCAGGTTTAATTATAAATAGTGTTAGCCGGTTGGTAACTGCGAAATGCTGCATCCTGGATGTTAAACTGCATAACGTAAATTAAAATGTTTGCCAAGCTCTTAAAATTAAGGCGCACGCTCTCAGAGAATCAATAAAGACCCGTGTAGGCACACAGTTTAGTTTCTAATGACCTCTCGTATCTCCTTAATCTATTAGACACCCACAGATAGAAGTATGCTTCAGGAAAAGTGCGCACTCTCAAACACCCAAGAGCTCTTCAGTGTCAAATATTTACCCTTGTTGTTTGACTTCTCAAACCCAAGGAGTCAGACAACGGGAATGAGAGAATCATCTACAGAAATAAATATTTCCAAATTCCGCGTAATATATATAAAATAAATAAACATTACAATGATAAAAAAGATTGTTTCATTGGATTTAAATAAAGCTTGGGGGTAAACACACATTACACTCTCATCAGATCTTATTTAAAATAATGTAGCTGTAAGTTAAAACTCTGTACAACACTGTATCAATCTGTACAACATCTGCAACACTTTACACACTGTTAAGCAAACAGGAATTGTGCTCTGAATTTCAGCATATCCCAATATTCTCAATTGTTTATTTGCTCAGATTGCTTTGATTAATACAGATAAATCTTGGAAAAAGTGTAAAAAACTTTAAGAATTATTTAAAAAAAAATTAAGAACATCATTACATCAGAAGACAAAACGGCACCTGTGACAATAAATGTAACAGACACATAAAAAAATAGCAGTACAGAAATAATTTTTTTTAATTGTGGATCAAGTGTCACCACTGTTACTTTCTAATCCATACACATATGCACACACAGAAAAAAACATCCAATAATCTAATTTCATAAATTATATAAAATGATTATCTAAAATCAATTACTACATATTACTACTAATAATAACCCCACCTAACATTTTCAACACTGCTAAAGAAAAAAGTAAACCAAACAACATAAAACCCACACAAAAAAGATTATATTTAAAGTTATAAGACATAAATACATTGAGCACTTTCAAGTCACATGAAATGTGCATTTTAAAACGTATAACATTATCCTTCATAGTACCACAAAATCGACCATTCTTACTTTTATATAAAATATATCTCAATATTTGTTATACATGATTTATCCGTGCACAATTTTTTTAATTAAATTTTTTTAAAATGCTTGTGTCCTAGTAATCTTTAATCAAAATAACTTCCCTTCTCTGGTGATGGTTGGTGTGGTATTTGTCAGGAATTATTAAACAGCAATAAAGCACATGAGACAGGAGTAGCAATTTCATCCATGTCCTGGACTCATCACTTCTGTACTCACACACACACACATTATGCCAGAACAAAACACCTCAACAGTTCAGACTTCATTTTCAAAACAAGGAGTCAACAATATAAGTCACTCATGAACACAATTTTTTTTTTAAAGAACATAATATTAGATTAGATTAAGTGACATAGTCCTTTTTAACCAACAGGGCTTCCGAACATAAACGTTTAGGTCTAGTGGTATGAGCGTTTGTGTAGTGAGCAATGTTCTCAGCCGGAGTTGTTGGCATGCATGGAAATGCAGTGAGATGGGAAGCATTACATGTTTTTCCATGACTAAGAACGTACCCACTCCCGGTCTTTCAATAAACGTGAGAGGATCAGTAAACTTTCTGTGTCCCTTAGGAACATGCAAGGGGTTCCCCTCACTTTATCCCCCTCCTGGAAACAAAAGGAGTGCGAGCACCCCGTCTACTTTTTTTTTTTTTAGCATCAGTACTTTTTCATTTTGTGTTGCAGCCGTGAAACCGTTCGGCTCATGTCAGTCATGTCAGTTGCTGGGTGCACAGGAGCAGATGGCAAAGAAGTCTGCAAGAAGTACACCTGCAAGAAGTCAGTTACCACAGGTTTCCATGGCTGAAGTTGCTGGAGGGCCATTTGGACAGCGTGTTTGAGTGTACTAGAGCCGCTGTAAGCGGTATTTGAATCGGGGACTCCAGCGTGGGAGGTGGGAACACTAACAAGGACACTAAAGTCCGCAGTCGCTAGAATCAGTTGCTTGAAGCCAGGAGAGTGAGGTTTACACACACAGCTCTTACTTGTCTACTTTCGTTACATGAGCAAATGGTTGAACCTCTCTAAAGTTAGCTGCCAGGTAGAAAGAGGAATGATGGTGACGAATATTCCTTCCTTCCAGAAAAGCAGAGAAAGCAGCAGATGTAAATTGAACACCATTATCAGTAACTATACTCAATAGATTTCCATGGCAGATAAAGACTGATGACAGAAACTAAACCACAGAATCTGTAGTGACAGTAAAGAAGAACTCAGGCCATTTGCTGTAATAGTAAATAAATGTTATAGCAAATCTGCAGTTGGATGAAGCAGTGTCAAATGGCCTGACTATATCTACAGCCACTTTCTGCCATGGTCCACCTGGCAGCGACACCAGCTGGAGAGGAGCAGGACATGACTTGACAGTTTTGCCATTGAGCTGACACACAAGGCAGGGGCGGACAGCATCATGAACCTAAGCATTCATCCCTGGCCATCAATAGAGATCACGATGGCATTGTTCGGTTATTACCTCTCCCTGACTATGGAGACCAGCACAGATCGAACAGTAGCAGGTGCAATCAGCTGTGAGCCCCAAAAGACAAAGTTGACAGACAGTTCCAGTCACAGTTTATAGTACAGCAAAAAATTCAACGTCCAGTCCCTTGGGTGAAGGAGGCAAACCAATAGGAATCTATGTACGAAGTTTGGTTAGAGCATCAACATCAGCAGCACATAGAGAATTATAGGCGTCAGATAAAAACAACAAACTCCTCATCAACATCATCAGCAGGAGCTGGAGCAACAGCATTATCAGCAGAAGAAGCAGGTAAGAACAAAAGAAACAGATAATCAGCAGGAACATTTTGAGAAACTGAGAAACAAATTAAAATGACAAGACTTGCAGACCATCTTGCTACACAAAGTCGAGCAAGGGCAACACCCTTAGTGGTAAGCAGGGTTGTCAGTGACTGATGATCTGTACGTAGAGTGTGCAGCCCCACAGATACACTATATTGCCAAAAGTTTTGGGACGACTGCCTTTACATGCACATTAACTTTAATGACATAACATTCCTAATCCGTAAGGTTTAATATGGAGGTAGCCCACCCTTTGCAGCTATAACAGCTTCAACTCTGCTGGGAAGGATTTCCACAAAGTTAAGGAAGTTTAGGAGTGTGTTTGGGAATTTTTTACCATTCTTCTAGAAGCGCATTTGTGAGGTCAGGCTCTGATGTTGGACGAGAAGGCCTGGCTCGCAGTCTCCACTCTAATCCATCCCAAAGGACTCTCTGTAGCAGGGTGGTCTTAAAATGTCTTAAATAAGGTTTTCCTTAAATAAGGCCTTAAAAAGTCTTCAATTCAGATTCGATGGGTCTTAAATATTTTTGGTCACATTACCGTGAAAATTTCTCCGGTCTGATGGACACAGTGACTGTTATCATTGGACAAACCGCAGACAGATTTCTCCCCGCGCTGTAACGTTAGTTTCTGCGTCGTCATCTGAGAGAAGTGCGGTGGCAGAATCCAGTCCAACTACAGCTAACGTCAGCAGACCAGCCTAACTAGTTTACCGGTAGATGGGTTCTTGCAAGTTTACAACAAATGGCAGCTTCATATCACGATAATGATTCTTCTGATTTTATTACATTCAGATAAAGTAGTAAAGTTACTTACATTTTAGACACAATATTCACGGTTTCAGTTTCACCAACGAAAATAGTTTCAAACAAAGATGGCCGCAGAAGTAGGCTATTTCACGTTCTCCAAGCAACACTCCGCATGTTGTTTAACTTGTTTTGTTCCAGCGCTTTGAACCAGTCGGTTGAGATGAAGTGACGTACCGCCACCTACTGGTGGTTTAGTGTATTTAAATGTATGCGTTTAAACATTTCTTATTTGTATAGGCCTATTCAAAATTCTATTTAAAACATTAATCTCATAACATTATTTTTTGCAGTTGTAATTTTTCACTGTAAAGTATTTAATTTGATTGGTAACAACCCTATAGTAATTCCTTGATTTTTTTAAAGCTGTAATTTTAAGAGCACTGATGAATATATTACTTAAGAATAAATTGTTAATACCACCAAAAAGCTTGGTGATACGATACTTTGTGGGCATAAATTGGGCTTTTATTGTTACATTACACTGTAGTGGACATCAGTGAACATCTCAACTATGTTATGAAATATACAACAGAATGATTTGATATACTATTTTACTTTATGCAATATGTGTAAAATGGCCATAAATAAATTTAAAAAGAAGTGTACTAATGGGAGTAGTAATTGGCAACATTTTCATTAAAATATCTAATATTTCATGGCAATATTGATATATAATTTATTTTCCTGTTCACTTGTTGTTTCTTCCAAAATGCCTGATTTACATGCTTTAAGTGCTTTTAAGTTGCTCTGATGTCCACTACAGTGGACGTATGAAATCAAGGTCCTGTTTAGTAACATAAGTAAGTTTAGTAAGTCATATGCTGATTTTGAAACCCCATAATAATTTTCCGAGATATTGATTTACAACAAACTATTTGAAAATTAGATTTAAATGATAATTGCAAAATATAATCATATTTCCATAAGACTGTCTCAGTCAGTGCCAGTCATATTTAGAGACAGAAGATGGAGTGGTCATGGTGAAACCTCCAAAATGGTATCTCTGAATATCCCTGAATGTGCTCTTTACAGGACACCCAGACTTAAAAATGTGACGCGTATGGTGTCAGAAAAAAAACACTAAAACATAATATCCACTAACAAAATGCTATGCTTGCGTCTCAGGATATTTTGTTTTCTTTTTGCATTAAATGCATTAAATATTACATATACGCATGTAATATAATGTGTATTTCCATCACAGGTTTGGTCTTAAATTTCACGTAAGGTGGTATTAAAAAGTCTTAAATTTAACCTGTTCATATTTGTAGACACCCTGTGCAGGCCAGTAAAGTTCCTCCACACCAAACTTGCTCATCCATGTCTTTATGGACCTTGCTTTGTGCACTGGTGCGCAGTCATGTTGGAACAGGAAGGCGCCAACCCCAAACTGTTCCCACAAATTTGGGAGCATGAAATTGTCCAAAATGTCTTATGCTGAAGCATTAAGAGCTCCTTTCACTGGTACTAAGGGGCCAAGCCCAACCCCTGAAAAACAACCCCCACACCATAATCCCCCCTCCAACAAACTTTACACTTGACACAATGCAGTCAGACAAGTACCGTTCTCCTGGCAACCGCCAAACCCAGACTCGTCTATCGGATTGACAGACAGAGAAGCGTGATTCATCACTCCAGAGAACACGTCTCCACTGCTCCGACATGCTTAACACCACTGCATCCGAGGCTTTGCATTGCACTGGGTGATGTAAGGCTTAGATGGAGCTGCTCGGCCATGGGAACCCATTCCATGAAGCGCTCTACACACTTTTCTTGAGCTAATCTGAAGGCCACACAAAGTTTGGAGGTCTGTATTGACTCTGAAGAAAGTTGGTGACTTCTCGCTCTGTGATTTTACGTGGCCTACCATTTCGTGGCTGAGTTGCTGTTGTTCCCAATTGCTTCCACTTTGATTTAACACCACTAACAGTTGACCATGGAATATTTAGTAGTGAGAAAATTTTACGAATGGACTTATTGCAAAGGTGGCAACCTATCACGTTTGGAGGGGTGTCATGGAGGAACCTATAATGGAGGGGTATCCCAATACTTGGCAATATAGTGTATGTACACCACCTCTCAACGGCCCACATGCATACTAATGCTTTCTTTTCCACCGTGGCATATTTATGCTCAGCAGTAGACAGTGTACGTGATGCAAAGCCACAGTTTGTTCAATGCCATCCGGGCTGACCTGGGAAAGTATGGCTCCCAGAACATAGTCAGAAGTGTCTGTGAAGAAAATCGTGTGTAGTGTGCATAATGCCAAAACTTTGAATTGTTGCTGTCTGCGTTTCCATCGAGGTCTAAAGTACCGTGAAGATTAGTCCGGTGATGTACGACTTTCAAGTTCCAGCTGAATTTCGTCCTCCACATATAAGTTTAATAAAGCCTGGACCTCGGTCCATCTGTCATATTTTTTAAACTACGTAGTTGATTTGAATAGCAAACAACTCTTACTGCACGCACCACAACAGACTTTTAAAAATGGTGGTTAAAATAAAATGCTCCATGGAGTCAACCAATCAAAATGCTGCATAAACTCAAGAAATCAGCATGGTCAGTGCCCAAGTACCACCCCTGAAAGTACTACCTCGCGAGCATGGACGTTTTGAGGGGGAAGCTTTTACCCAGAGCTTTTGAAACACACCGAGTACCACCCCAAAGTCCCTACTAGTTCCTGGGGGAAGTTCCTGTGGTGGAAAAGCGGCTTATGTTCAGCCTCTTTTGACCAGCTGAATCCATTTGAATCTTGTAGACATGCGTGCATTGGAGCTACAACAGTGGCAAAATAAGGAATAAACTTACTGGACCACGTAAGTCCAAGGAGCAGGGGCATTGAGAATTGCCTGTACACATGATTTATCAGGAAGAAGACCCTACGCTGAAACAGTAGGACCTAAGAACAGCAGGTTGGTTTGCTGGAAGCCACACTTGTCTTTATTGAACTGTAAAGCCAGCAGGTTCTAGATGTTGTAAGACCACTTGTCATGCATTGACAAGTCACGTCCATGGATGATAATGTAGTACAGGTAATATTCAACCCCTGACAAGCCAGTAGGGATGATGGTCATCACCTTCTGAAATGCTGCAGTTTACACAATTCCATTTACACCATTTTCAGGAAATGACATCATTTATTTTTCCTGCTGGAATTCCACCATACAAAATTAAGTAAGCTTCAACTCTCACTTCTACCCTTTTTTATTTTTTTTTTATGTTATCCTGCTTGTCCCACTCTTAAAGTTCCACCCTGTTAGGCTCTGTTATGAAGAATGTTTGTCCGGTCAAAATTTTTTTAAAACATATCTGACATGGTTATAAAAGTTCTGTTTATCTGTAGAAGGTTAGCTGGCTAAACGTTGATCAGTCCAAGAACTATGGCTAACTTAGCTTAAAATTTTCTACCCTGTTAGATTCCACCCTGTTAGGTCTATAAACTTAACAAGGGTGGAAATTCTAATAGAATAAATTGTATTTAGTGTATATTGCAAATTCTATATACATATATATGTATATATAAATACTATATATATAAAACAATATTATATAGGTGCAGTTCCACACATTACTGATGGCAAATCATGCAGGACAATGACGGAAAACTCATCCACTGTTATGGTGTTCCACCCTGTTAGGCGGGTCATTTTTAAATAATAATTTGACAGCAACGTTAAATGTTTTGCATACTTATGTCTTATTTTGAGAGGTGTGGAGCATTAACAGCATATACAGTATATGAGCACAGAGGATGCAGTTTCCATGGCACTGCACTCTGTGCTCACCCATCTGGACAATAAGAACACTTATGCACGCATGCTGTTTGTTGACTTCAGCTCAGCATTCAACAAGGAGCTCATCGTGGACTTCAGGAAAAAGTCAAGAGGCACACACGACACCATCCACATCAATGGAATGGCTGTTGAGCGTGTCTCCAGTTTCAAGTTTCAATCTCGGCGGACATGTCGTGGATAACCAACACCTCCAGCCTGGTCAAGAAGGCTCACCAGCGCCTTTTCTTCTTGAGGACACTGAGGAAGAATCAGCTCTCCTCGGCTATCCTGGTGACCTTCTACCGCTGCGCAATAGAAAGCATCCTGACCAACTGTGTCGCAGTATGGTATGGGAGCTGCTCTGCTGCGGAGCGCAAGGCACTGCAGCGGGTGGTGAAAACTTTTTCCCCAGAGCTGTCTCTTTATTGAACTCTAACCCTCGCTGATCCACTCCCCTCATATACTGCCAACTCTCCTACCGCACATCTGCCTTCACTTTGTTATTTGCTTCTAACTGTAATATGCAATCACTTCCACTGCACTTTATACTTTTTTTCGGATAGCTTCTGTCCATACTTCATTGCACTACCTTAATCCACTGCTATATTCCTCATCTTAGCCCAGTGCTTCTCAAATAGTGGGGCGCGACCCCCAGGGGGGGCTCGAAGCGACACCAGGGGGGGCGCGCGAGTCCCCGGGGAAAATACTTTTTCAGGAAGTGTTTTTTTTGCACCGAACAAGAGCACACATCAAAGAGCAGGATATATGAAGTGTAGATAACAAACACCATGGAAAAATATTTAACAGGGATGAAAAGAAAGTCGGAGAGAGACGGAGATAATGAGGGAAACACGTTAAGCCTCCCGAAACCTAAGACGAGGAAATATGACGAAGCGTATGTTGCGCTTGGCTTTGACTGCGACTACGGTGGGAGACTAAGAAAGACCGGTATGTTTACTGTGTCTAAAAATGTTGGCAGCGGACAGTATGAAGCCAAATAAATTAAGGCGTCACTTACAGACATTACACCCCAATCACGCTGATAAGCCGCTTGAGTTTTTTCATCGAAAACGTGCCGAATATTGCCGACAATCATCCCGCTTTGTGAATGCAACTTCAGTAAACCAGCGAGCACTGTTGGCATCATATAAGGTGGCGTACCAAATTTCTCAGTGCAAAAAACCCCACTCCATAGCAGAGGAGCTGATACTGCCTGCAGCATTAGACATGGTCTCTGTCATGCTGGATGACGCAAGTGCTGTAAAATTAAAAACTATCCCTGCAAAACGTGCTCATTGTAGCCATTAATCCTGACTTCCTCATTTTGATAAAAAAAAATCAGTTCTCTTTCATAGGTTCACTCGACGCTGCGTCACTTTAATGGGACGCCCTCTGGGTGTGCCGATTGTCTGAAGCCCTTATAGAATCACGCCAATTGATTGGCTGATGGCGCGCACGTCGCCCACCTGACGTAGTCACCTATATCAGCGCGCGCGCGCCATCTGCTCCTCAGATTTCTCTGCCTTCACGAAGCGGCCATTTCTGCCCTTCGGTTATCGATTTTTCTGGCCCAAAAACTAGGATTCAGTATACATATTTACCTCAGCACTTCAGCGACCGCGGATTGTGGAACTTTGTTCTCCTTGTGGTGAAGTGCTATGGAATTCAGACGTTGCCCACCGCCGTGCACTCGCTTCATCGCGATTGACGATCCCCACAGTAAGTGTGTTAAATGTTTGGGATTTACTCACGCACGCGACGCGGTTCAGGGGTTTTCTAATTGTAAATACTGCGATAATCTCCTTCTCAAAACCCTCCGCTCGAGGCTCGCGGTTTTTGAGAGGGAGTCATCCGTTTTTCCCCGTCGCGCTCCCGAGGCCGCGCAGGCCTCTCTTAGATCCGCGACCTGGGGTTCGGATGTAGAGCTCGAGGATGTGGAGTGCGAGCAGACGGGCCCCGCCCTTTCTCTCCCTCTCTCTCCCGAGCACGTGCGCGGGACTCCGCCTGTGGAATACTCGCACGACTATCTCTGTCCCAGCCCGGAGGCACGCGATGCGGTTTCCTTCGGACTGGAGGATGTCATTTTCACTGCAGCATCCGACTCCGAGGATTTTGGTGCTGCAAATACCGACGACGCTCTCCCGCCAAGCGGCCAGGAAGCGCGGCCATCAGCGGCGTATGATGAGCTTGTGGATGTACTCGCGCGCGCTACTCAGAAGCTCGCGATCGAGTGGCCGGATGAACTCCGCGAAGCTCAATCTTCTCGGTTGGATGAGAGATTCCTCAGCGGCCCTAATTCTAGGCCTCCGCGGAGGAAGCTACCATTCTTCAGTGATCTACACAGTGAGATTTCTAGATCCTGGAAGCAACCGTTCTCAGCCCGCCTAACTAACGCGGCAGCCGCTGATTTCACCAACCTCGTGGGTTTTGAGGAACAGGGCTATTCCGCTATTCCCGCGGTTGAGGACACGCTGGCCACTCACCTCGCGCCATCTTCAGCTCCCTCGTGGAAGTCCCGCCCCCTTCTTCCCACTAAGCCGTGCAGGACCACTTCTGCCCTGATTGGCAAATCCTACATGGCGGCTGGTCAGGCTGGCATGGCCCTTCATACCATGGCCATTCTCCAGGCATATCAGGCGGATGTTTTAAAGGAAATGGATGAGGGCTCCGGTTTGACACCAGAAGCTGTAAAGGAGCTTCGTAAAGCCACGGATTTGGCGTTACGGGCTACTAAGCACACAGCTCGCGCTGTAGGGCGCTCTATGGCGGGCTCGGTGGCGGCGGAGCGCCACTTATGGCTTAATCTCACCGAGATCCGCGACAAGGAGAAAGTTTTCCTTATGGACGCTCCGATTTCCCAGTCCGGATTGTTTGGGGAGGCGGTTAATACTGTGGTCGAGAAGTTCAGATCTGCAAAATCCCAGTCTGCCGCTCTAAAACAGTTCATGCCGAGGAGAGCGAGGGACGCTCCTTCCCCCTCCCCCTCTCAGTCCAGAGATCGCCCCTCTTTCAAAAGAGAGTTTTCCGCCCGGAGGAGCGACCAGAGTTATCCTCCACCCACCACGGTCTGGGGAGCTCGCGGTCGTCCATTTCCCCGTCAACGTCCTCACAGACGCATCGACCCAAAGCGGCCCAGAAAACCTTCTGCTTCGGCCACTTCGAGTCGCCCCTGACCCTCCGGTCAGAAAAAGGGGAGCTGCAGTTCACGACCGGGGCTGGGTCAGACCGCGCAAGCGTTTCTGCCCGCCCCCCTCCAGCTCTCCCTATCCAGCTCTGTCATTTCCGCCGCCCAGCGCGCTTCGGAATACAGATCCGGTTATATCCCCGCCTTTTCCGGCGCTGAAGGAAGGAGACGCGGTCTGCTTTCTCCCCTCACGTCTGATTGGCTCACCATCCGCCGCTCGTCCATACGGAGACACGTCCTGTTTTCTCCGGGATCCAGAGCGGCCCAGCCTTCCACTGCCTACTCCGCGCCAGGACGCCACGTGCTCTCCTCTGCGGATGGCCACACCCCCCTCAGAGGTCCACGACACCCCAACTCAGATATGTCCACCGCACCTCATAATACCTCCCACGTTGTCAAATTTCTTCCACGAGTGGAAGCTTTTGCCAGGGATATCATCCTGGGTCCTCCGCACGATTCAGTCAAGCTACACGCTTCAGTTCTGTCGCAACCCTCCTCGCTTCGACGGGGTCGCTCACACGGTAGTAAACAGCGCCTCTCAGGCTTCTGTGCTACAACAAGAGCTCTCTTCTCTCCTCCTAAAGGGGGCAATAGAGGAAGTTCCGGCAACAGAGGAGAAATGTGGCTTCTTCAGCCGCTATTTCCTTGTTCCGAAGAAAGACGGCGGTCTGCGTCCCATCCTGGACCTCCGCCGCCTGAACTTCGCCCTCTACAAAGGGAAGTTCAAGATGCTAACGCTAAAGACTATCTTGTCTCAGATACGTGCGGAGGACTGGTTTGTCACTATAGACCTGAGAGATGCTTATTTCCATATCCAGGTTGTCAAACGACACAGGAAGTTTCTCAGGTTCGCCTTCAAAGGGAAGGCTTATCAATACAAAGTCCTTCCCTTCGGCCTTGCCCTGGCACCAAGGACGTTCACGAAGTGTATGGATGCTGCGCTGGCCCCGCTGAGGCTCCAGGGCATCCGTATTCTCAATTACCTGGACGACTGGCTCATTCTGGCCCACTCCAGGGAGTTAGCCTGTCATCACAGAGATGTCGTTCTTCGACACGTTCGATCTCTTGGCTTGAGAGTGAACACAGACAAGAGCGTTCTTACTCCGGCTCAGCAGACCACCTTCTTAGGTGTTCGTCTGGATTCCGTTCCGATGCAGGCCCGTCTGGCCCCTGCTCGGATTTCCAGTATCACAACATGCTTGGTCCGCTTCAGGCTAGGCCATCATGTTTCTGTGGGTACTTGTCGCAGGCTCCTGGGCCTCATGGCCGCAGCTTCCCCGGTGCTTCCCCTGGGACTGCTCCATATGAGGCCCTTCCTCTGGTGGATGAAACGCTCAGGGGCTCGGTCAACAGGATCGGCCCTTCGCCTATTGAAGGTGTCACGCGGCTGCTTTCGTGCCCTATCAATGTGGCGAGACCCTCTTTTTCTTCAGAAAGGGGTCAAGATGGGGGCTGTTTTCCGTCGCCAAATGGTTACGACGGACGCCTCTCTTACCGGCTGGGGTGCGGTATTCGAGGGCAGACCAGCTATGGGGATCTGGGAGGGGGAAGTTCTCTCCTGGCACATAAATTGCCTGGAGTTGAGAGCGGTATCCCTGGCCCTTCAGCATTTTCTCCCCTCACTCAGGGGACATCATGTCATTGTCAGGACCGACAACATGGCAGTGGTGTCTCACATAAATCGCCAGGGAGGGTCACGGTCGTGCACCCTGGACAGGCATGCGCGCCGACTCCTCCTGCGGTTTCAGGACAAGTTTTTGTCCCTGAGAGCAGTCCATGTACCCGGAGTCTTAAACCTCGCTGCGGATTATCTGTCGAGACAGAAGCTTCGGTCGGGGGAATGGATGCTGAACCCTCAAACTGTGTCACAGATTTGGGAGATGTTCGGGAGAGCGGAAGTGGACCTCTTTGCCTCGAAGGAGTCGTCCCAGTGTCGGCTCTGGTTTTCTCTGAGCTCTCCGGCGCCGTTGGGGATAGATGCGTTCGCGCATCCATGGCCCAATCTGAAACTTTATGCGTTTCCGCCCATCAAGCTGATTCCGGCGGTTCTGTGCAGAGTAAGGGAAAGTGGGGCCAGCCTCCTGCTGGTGGCTCCACACTGGCCATCCCAGACTTGGTTCTCGGAGATGGTTCTCCTCCTGGACTCCTCCCCATGGGAGATACCGGTCAGGAAGGACCTTTTGACACAACTTCAGGGCAGGATTTGGCACCCGCACCCGGAGATTTGGAAGTTGTGGGTATGGCCCATCAAGGGCCAACGACACTTAACGCTGGTCTTTCTGCGGACGTTCAGGAGATCATTGCTAATGCGAGAGCCCCTTCTACAAGGAAGCTCTATTTCTCCAAGCGGAGGGTCTTCGAGTCGTGGTGCTCGGCTCATGCAGTAGATCCAGTTAACTGCCCGGTTGGTTCAGTTCTGGAGTTCCTGCAGGAGAAGTTTGCTGCTGGAGCAGCGGCTACCACCCTTCGGGTCTATGTCGCAGCTATAGCTGCCGGTAGGGAGTCGGACGAAATCCCTCTGGGCAAGCACAGACTGGTTTCATCTTTCATGCGAGGGGTTAGGCGCCTGAGACCAGCACGCTCCCCTGGTATTCCCTCTTGGGACCTCTCCGTGGTCCTTGAAGGGCTAACTTTGGCTCCATTTGAGCCTTTGGAGTCAGCTCCTGAGCGAATTCTGACTCTCAAAGTTGCTCTTTTGTTAGCTCTGTCTTCTTTGAAACGAGTGGGCGATCTACAGGCTCTCTCTGTTAATGGGACCTGTATGGATTTTGCCCCTGGCCTAGTTAAGGTTACCTTAAGACCTAGGGTGGGTTATGTGCCCAAAGTTTTGTCCACATCATTTCGCTCTCAGGTTATTACTCTTCACTCCTTTCACCCCCCTCCGTTTGACTCGGAGGAAGACGAGAAACTTCATTTGCTCTGCCCAGTTCGAGCGTTGAAGTGTTATGTTGACCGTTCGGACAGCTGGAGGAAATCTAACCAGCTGTTGGTGTGCTTCGGTGCTGGCCGCCACGGGCTTGCCGCTTCGAAGCAACGGGTTTCCCATTGGGTGACAGAGGCTATTTCCTTAGCTTATGAGGTGCGTGGTTTACCTTCACCTCTTGATGTTAGAGCGCATTCTACCAGAGGTGTGGCTTCCTCTCAAGCACTTTTTATCATTATCACTTTTTATCATATCTGTATGTCCCTAACAGGGTGGAACACCTTCACTGCCAGTGTCTGAACAATGAATCTACCAATAATTATTATAGTTAAACGTGTCACTATTTTGGTAGAATGCTAAAAACATGAAAATCATATACTTTTTTTTCCAACATTTATGAAGCCAAAAATGTTACAGCATACCAGGAATTTGCTATAGAGTCACTATGTTCATGATATGATGAAAGGACAATCTCTTCTCATTACAGCTTTTTATATTTCTACGCAGTTATACAAACATTTTAATTTCCATATTGAACTGTCAAAATAGAACTTTGACGGAAAACACTGCATAGTAGGCCTACTACAGTAAAACCAGTCTTAGGGAATAACTAGATACATGTAATTAGATTTTACGTAATTTAATTACAAAAAAATGTTATATAATAAAATAAAATGATCAGTTAGAGTTAGGCTACTGAGAAAAATGTGTAATTAAATTACAGTTACTTATTAAAATGTTAATGTTTAAGGGGGTTACATCTGAATATTTTCTGTAAAAAGCTAGGATATGTTGAATAATATTAATTTGTTGCTTTGCCTGTTTTTGATGAGCACACCGTATGCCAATTACATCAATCCACATTGCCGCTGAAAGCTTTAGGCTACAACCTGTCTGAGAGTTGCCACCATGGCAAGTGATAAAAAGGCGTTTCAGTGCTGGAAATTAGAAAAGTAATCAAAAAGTAATCAAAGTCATTTACATTACTTGAATAAAGTAATTGAAATAGTTACAGTTATAACATTTTAAATATGGTAACTTGTAATCTGTCACCTATTACATTTCTAAACAATGCAAAAACATTTTTAAATTAGCTTTACACTGAAAAACGATAGGGTAAGGTAAGATGATGAATGGCTGCGCTATTTTATATTATATTATATTATATATATATATATATATATATATATATATATATATATATATATATATATATATATATATATATATATATATATATATATATATATATATATATATATATATATATATATACATATATACATACAGTGAGGAAAATAAGTATTTGAACACCCTGCTATTTTGCAAGTTCTCCCACTTAGAAATCATGGAGGGGTCTGAAATTGTCATCGTAGGTGCATGTCCACTGTGAGAGACATAATCTAAAATAAAAAAAATCCAGAAATCACAATATATGATTTTTTAACTATTTATTTGTATGATACAGCTGCAAATAAGTATTTGAACACATGTCTATCAGCTAGAATTCTGACCCTCAAAGACCTGTTAGTCTGCCTTTAAAATGTCCACCTCCACTCCATTTATTATCCTAAATTAGATGCACCTGTTTGAGGTCGTTAGCTGCATAAAGACACCTGTCCACCCCATACAATCAGTAAGAATCCAACTACTAACATGGCCAAGACCAAAGAGCTGCCCAAAGACACTAGAGATAAAATTGTACACCTCCACAAGGCTGGAAAGGGCTACGGGGAAATTGCCAAGCAGCTTGGTGAAAAAAGGTCCACTGTTGGAGCAATCATTAGAAAATGGAAGAAGCTAAACATGACTGTCAATCTTCCTCGGACTGGGGCTCCATGCAAGATCTCACCTCGTGGGGTCTCAATGATCCTAAGAAAGGTGAGAAATCAGCCCAGAACTACACGGGAGGAGCTGGTCAATGACCTGAAAAGAGCTGGGACCACCGTTTCCAAGGTTACTGTTGGTAATACACTAAGACGTCATGGTTTGAAATCATGCATGGCACGGAAGGTTCCCCTGCTTAAACCAGCACATGTCAAGGCCCGTCTTAAGTTTGCCAATGACCATTTGGATGATCCAGAGGAATCATGGGAGAAAGTCATGTGGTCAGATGAGACCAAAATAGAACTTTTTGGTCATAATTCCACTAAACGTGTTTGGAGGAAGAAGAATCATGAGTACCATCCCAAGAACACCATCCCTACTGTGAAGCATGGGGGTGGTAGCATCATGCTTTGGGGGTGTTTTTCTGCACATGGGACAGGGCAACTGCACTGTATTAAGGATAGGATGACCGGGGCCATGTATTGCGAGATTTTGGGGAACAACCTCCTTCCCTCAGTTAGAGCATTGAAGATGGGTCGAGGCTGGGTCTTCCAACATGACAATGATCCGAAGCACACAGCCAGGACAACCAAGCAGTGGCTCTGTAAGAAGAATATCAAGGTTCTGGTGTGGCCTAGCCAGTCTCCAGGCCTAAACCCAATAGAGAATCTTTGGAGGGAGCTCAAACTCGTGTTTCTCAGCGACAGGCCAGAAACCTGACTGATATAGAGAAGATCTGTGTGGAGGAGTGGGCCAAAATCCCTCCTGCAGTGTGTGCAAACCTGGTGAAAAAATACAGGTAACGTTTGACCTCTGTAATTCCAAAAAAAGGGTACTGTGCCAAATATTAACATTGATTTTCTGAGGTGTTCAAATACTTATTTGCAGCTGTATCATACAAATAAATAGTTAAAAAATCATATATTGTGATTTCTGGATTTTTTTTTAGATTATGTCTCTCACAGTGGACATGCACCTACGATGACAATTTCAGACCCCTCCATGATTTCTAAGTGGGAGAACTTGCAAAATAGCAGGGTGTTCAAATACTTATTTTCCTCACTGTATATTCATCTGAATATAAACATTTGTGAGATTAAGTCAGCCAAAACAGTTTGGGTGTTAATGGTCTAATTAACCCCTGGAGGTTCATTTTGTGTCCCTAAGAATTATATTATGTTGAATATCATTGTGTCTATTTGCTAATGAGGGATTTGTGGACACATTAATGTTTTTAGATTTGTGGAATAAAATTTATAGTACTGATTTTTAAGTAGAAAGATAAAATTAGACCCTTGGGGTAAGGTGACAACTAAATTAGCAAATATTTCTATTTACTTACTATAAGAACACACCTCTCTGATGCATCATCATCCTGTACATGCTAAACACATATCTAAATATGTTACAATTAAAAAGCAAATGCACATTGCTGAAGTCGAAGATCCCAATGTTACCCTATCATTTTCAACATGTACTTTTTACTGTAACACGAATCACCTGCTGGGGGTGCTCCAGGACCAGGACCAGGATTGGAAAAAACTGTATCTGACAGAAATGGGATATTCTGTGATCATCAAGCCTACTAGATCAAAACACATATGACGTGTCAGAGATGTTCATGTATAAGGCATGATCATTTCAGTTTTCAGTTTTGTCTTTTCTTGTTTGTTTAGGCCTGTGTGTGTGTGTGTGTGTGTGTGTGTGTGTGTGTGTGTGTGTGTTTTAGTTATATGTAAACCTATCCCATATACTTCCCCCAAAGAAGTAACCTAGTACAGGGGTCCAGGGACTCCGAGGAGGCCACAAAAGAAGTGACGGGGGTCAGTGGAAATTTCTAGAGAAAACCCATGGAAAATTTTAATACATTTTTAGATTTAAATAAATAGATAAGTTATTAAATTAAAATATTATAAAACATGTAAATAAAAAATAAAATGAAATAAATAAATGTACTTTATATAAATGTAATGAATGTCTTATTTATACATTAATTAGCTTTAAAAATGATTATGAAATGAACTGAAGATTACAATAAATAAATACATAAATAAGTGATTCAATGTTAAATTAACAATACAAAAATAAAAATTAATTATAAATAAAATAAATTATTAAAATAAACGAATAAAAAATGTGATTAATATAAATTAATACAAATTTTATTTAAATAAACAAATAAATTATACATTTAACAGTACATTATTATTATTATAGTAGAAAATATATATAATAAAGTAACTTAATAGAAACCAATGTTAGACATATAATAATATTTTTTGTGTATTAATGGGGTGTTTATAAAAGATAGAGGTCTTTTAAATTTCAGGATGGAGGTCCCGACCCTCTCACAAGAATGTTATTTCGGGGTCCGTGGCACCTAAAAGATTGAAAACGGAGTATATGTGAAAGTAGTATATTTGACAGTGTTTTGTAGGCTCTCATACTCTCATACATATTAGTTTACTCCCTCTGTATGTGGAGTTTATGAATATCTCTATACGCGATGTACAGTTTTGTAGTCAATGTTAAACAGCCTACAAGTATCCTCTTTTTCTCATCCATGCACTAGCGAAAAGTAAACAGCAGGCGGAGCTACTTCCCCATTTTTGTCTCAACCTGGACGAGGATTGCATTGGAAAGTTTTTCTATGCGACAAAGAGGTTGAATAGAGTAGAATCTGAGGCATAACATCTAGTTGTTGTTGTTTTTTTCTGAAGGATCTCAAAAAGTACTCTATAATGCATTTGAAAAACAAAATAAAATCATAATTGATAGGCTATATTTTTTCTACAAAACATGAAGAGACAAAAAAGTAAAGCATTTTAAAATTGACTGTGCGTGGTGTAGGCTACACCATTTGAGCAGTTTCCCATATTCGAGTACAATTTGTCGTTATTAAAAATTCTTCTGGAAAATGACATTCAAACTTTAGTGTTCGATTCTGATAAAGACAATGTGAACTCGACTGAAATGTAATATTTAATGCTAACCAAAAACAGGTGAAGAAACTAAAAGCTGTCGATGTGATAGACGCTTAAACTCGTCGTAAATATTGTTGGTTTGTCCCTCTAAATCCCGAACTGGCCCCAAAACACAAATCGTTCACCTGCGAAAGTCCTCATTACTGGCGGATTTAAGTTACAGGAGCAGTCAACCTTTTAGAGGTGTTATCATGCAAAGCAGTTTAATGGTGTCATTTCCACTAGCTAGATACAAGTTATGGTTATTATCAGTTGATCCTTTTAAACCCTAGGCTAAATGATAACTGTTAATTGCTTAGCCTAATAATCCAAACATTTGTAAAAATGGTCTAACGGATAATTTATACAACAACGTAATCAGCTCTTCACTCATTATGGCAGACATAATAATACAACTGTTCATATTCATATACAATTGAAACTTTTTGGAGTCGAATAGTCTATAGGTTACATTTGACTACACGGTCGGTAGCTTAGTTGGTTGGTTTAATGCATTTGTTTTTATTATTATTATTATATTAATTCATGCGACTAATGCCATTTAGCACTTTTTAAAGAGCTCGTTCAAAACCGCCGTGGAGTGCTAGTGACATGCCATCACCGATAGAGCAGAAAGAGACCATATAGAATAACTGGGCCCACTTTTTCCTCAGTGTTCATTGAGACTCATCTGGAAAGTCCTACCACGGTTGGCCTAACAGATAACTCTAACTCTGTTTTTCTCCCGAGATATCTCTTTTTTTTTTCTCGTGGTACCCCGAAGCCTATTTTCATGTAAGCAATAACAATGATTGACACCAGAATTAACAGTTAACATTACACATTCACATAGAGCCTAATTATAGGCTACCATATACTTATTGAGATGAGTTATGAATGACATTTGATTGATGTACAGCATCAATAAAATGTCATTCATAGGCTAATGATAAACAGGAACTTGTGACTGGCTATGTACGCAATGATTCTCTCTCTAACAGCAGACCATTAGTTTTTCGGGGAATATATTATTGCATGGCAAAAACATACGAGCTAAACTGGAATAGCTCAATACATTTTCTTTCCTAAAGAAAAAAAAATCAGTAAGAAATTTAGCCTAGACTAAAGAAAATGATTGTCGAGTCAAAATCACATTCGCATATTGTGTAAAGCGAAAGAGCTTCTTTATACAACATTCCCTTCCTTTAACTCATATGAAATATTAAGACGTTCGGAAATTCTTAGCGGAATTCATACTTGACCTTTCTCTTCACTTGCCATTTAGAATCACCATAACAGACTATATGTCGGCCCAAATACCCAAAATATCATGATGTCACGTTTAGACAATGCAACAAAATGCATTGTAGGCTAGTTTTAATATGATTCTCTCAATGACGTAAGAAATATGTGATTTGAATAATCATACTTACAGTCATACTTTTGTGAATTGGCAAGTTATTGTTTGTTCTAAAATATGTTTTTGTTGTTGTTGTTGATCGTTTAGGAGATTGCAACGCATTGCTTATTTCAGCAATGTTTGGTTGTTTTTGTGCATTCTCACATTTGAATGTTTAATAGAAAAAACATCCAAGCACAGACTTCAGAAGGCCAAGCAATTGTAAACATGGCTCTATAACAATTGCTTTTGTCAAATGACCATGCAAAACCATGTCCCTTTTTGCCTTAGTGAAATAGCAGGCTATATAATATTTCTCGACTGTCGTTGACAGATATTTTCATCACACATCCAAACTAATGTTCCAGGCAGACACAACCGAGACAAGTGTATAAATAAAGATATGTTCAGGACCGCTGGGAATGTTTCTTCAGGGGTGTGGGTAAACACTTTTGAGTATCAATTGGTATCTTGAAAACAGGCTACATTGATCTAAAGAGTGGATGACACTGACTCGAACCACACTTTCCGTTCCGTATGTTTATGAATGAGAAGCCCATGGCAAAGCATACATTTTCAAGACCGTATATCTATAATCGTATCTATAATTTTATGCTATAATTGTATCAGCTAATGTACTACTACCTATTTTATTTTGCGTTCATAAGGATTATCTGCTGATGGCCTCCCACAGTCGGCTGTATATTTACTGATGGCATCGGCTCTAAAGAACACAGAGAAGAGGGATGATTGAAATCATTCACACATTCAACCTTCTCCTGATTTCTAGTCCTGAAATTCTTTGAGTGTGCTTTATAAATTGTGATTAACTACTCTTAATGTACAAAGTCATTACTATCAGAGGGTTGGATGCTTTCAAGAGAAATGAGCGCATGGCAGCTGAGATGTGTGTAATGAGTCAAAATAAACTTCTGACTTCCACCCTCTCGGACCATGTGTCATGTGCGACCACTCTTACGATGAAGCGTATTATTTGGACTTTACTTCTTTTTATTATAGCCTACAGTCTCAAAAGCTTCACAATGTTCTATTAATAATAATAATAATAATAATAATAATAATAATAATAATAATAGAATTATATTGAAATGTTTGAAATTAAACCGCTGTGCTGTTTTTGCGATATTTTTATATACGATTTATTATACAATGTATAATTACATTTAATTAAAATATTAATGAAATTGATTTTTTTTTTGTCCTAGTATGACAGGATGATGGATTTCGCTTGCAACTAATAAGAAAATATTAAGTAAGCTGCACTTGTATGCATATTTCCAAACGAAAACGAGCTCGAATTGTGGTCTGAAACGAAATCAAATGATATTTTGGGGTGTCAGAGAAATATAAACGACCCATCATTTGACCCAACATTAAAATCGTTTTAATCTATGTAACATTTAACGTCATCGAAATACTAAAAAAACACACAGAAACATGTATAAAATTATAGGCTATTTATTAATGGTGAGTGCTTGGTGTGATGCGTCATTCATAGTGTTAAAATCTTTTTACTTAAACTGACTTGCTGTGAACCATCTCACCCAAAAAATGAAATTCGCCATCTAATGTTGTTCCAAACCTGCACAACTTTATATCTTCCGTGGAACACAAAAGAAGATATTTTTAGAAATGTCTCGGTATTTTGTTTGACCATTCAAATGAACATGGTAAATGGGCTATTCTTATGTGTTCCGAGGAAGAAAGGGAGTCCACATGGTAAAAAAAGTAAATGACAGTATTTCGTTTTTTTAATCTGTGCGTGAACTTTCCCTTTAAATCTTCAAAAGAAAGGGATAGAAAGTCATACCAGTGCAGCTCGAGCTGAAAGTAAACTGCATGACTGTATACTCTCATCCAAGACACCCAACTTCATCAAATCAGCTCCCTTAACAGCACAACACCGGCAAATACAAGCAAGCAATATTTACGATGTAGAACATTCACGATGTTCTCGTCTAATAAATTATAACAAGTTAACAATTAATTACAAATAAAAAACGATGCCAGAAATTATGAATTCATGCACTTATACAATAGACTTCCTAACATGAAACAAAAATGGTCACTTTGGAGAAATGATAAATAAACAAATACAATTTCAAATTGGTTAAAGGCTTTTCTTATTTAGGTCTGATCATGTATCCTATTCAAACGTCAAGAATCACGTTATTTACTATTCCAAAACAATAGCATAACATCATGAAGCTATATCATATTTTAATTACTCTATTCTTGCGTGCTTCTATAGTTTTTGTTTAATATATTGCGTTTAGTTTTTGTATATAGCCATAGGCTATTATTATTGTCACTGCTGTTATCACGAAAAGTTACGTTTCTTATATACTTTGTTTTTATAATTCATTCGTGGACTATTTCCAAGAAGTTAATCTTGTCTTGGATGGCCACTGTAAAGAGTCTAATATTATGTGGGTCCTTCTTCCGGAAAGTGTGACAGAAGCAGGCTGCCTTTCACAATAGTCTTTACACCTCATTAACGAACCCCTTTCTCTATCTTTCGGTGGTCAGTTAGTGCGCTATAGATTTATGCTCTCTTTCACCATCAGCAAAAGACGCAAGAGAACATCAAATACAGTAGTGCATTAGAGTAAACTAATCATACATTATGTTATTCTGGAAGATAGTCATCGTATTTTCTCCAGAGACACTTCACCTAGAACACAGCATGCGACCATGTTTAATCAATTTTCTTTCGGAGTTCCCTAGTCCACGATTGATGTGTCCCCTCACTCGGCTGAAGCCGCAAACACGACAAACCTGATGTTTACTTTGGAGGTAGTTCTTCAAAAAGTAAGAGTCTGATACGAATAATGCACGTTTGAATCCCCCGCATAGATAGATTAGAAACCAGTTATTTTGGGTGATGTAAAGAATCTCAACACATATAAATCGTTTTAGTAAATGGTGAAACAGAGGAGATGGGCCTTAACATCAAACCAGAAAACATACTGCTATGGGTAAGGAAAGTACGTGTACGAGAACGTCAAAATGAGCATGCAACAGAAGCATCTTTAATACTATTTGAGACAACATTCAAATGCACATTAAAAGCATAATTAAACGCTAATTCGTTCTTTAGCCACACAGCATTTTGTGAAAAGGACACAAATAAATCAACTCGATTAACTTCCAAATTCGAACTAGGTAAAGAGTAAAAGCCTTCCGCGAGATTTCAGATAGAAATAGCCTACAGTTAAGAGAAAGTTAAGAGAAAACCAAACGCTGCTAGGGGAAACCATGAAAGAGCTCAAGTCTCTTGAGTAAACAGGAAACAACAATGATACAAATAACGTGCAACTATCTCTGCAGTGGCTGTCGTACTTTTCAGGACTAAGCGCACCTAAACAATAGGCTACCATATATAGCCTATATATTATTTTTTAAAGATAAACGTTTCATGACTAATTAGAAAACAAAAAGGTATTGCTTAAATAGTCTATATTTAATACTGTGACATTAGGTCAATGTGTTACCTGATTGCTCACAGTTATTGGTAGCTGCAGTAACAAACACCGGCCTAGTTAGTTATTCATCTTCGCCACTTTTACAAAGACTTCATTGGCTCATTGCTTTGCCATGGAAACAGCTAATTAAAAATAAAACGTAAAAGAATCTCACATATGGCCTTGTCGAATTCTTTATAGTTTCGTCACAACATTGTGACAAAAAAGTCCGAGTCTAATGAAGAGTTCAAACAGAATTACTTCTGTGGTATGTAAAGCATCAGCACTTTACAGTTAAATGTAAAAGAAAGCTAAATAAATAACAATGACATAAAAACGACTGTTCATTGTCACATATTTAGGCTAATCCGTCTTTTTTTTCTTTATATCAAAAACAGCACGCCTAACCCTTGGTTTGGAACTATGCCACAAACTAAAAATGCATTTGTAAAGATGATGTATTTAATTATTATTACACAATCCATGAATAAATCGGACGCGTATTAAGTGCAATTTAAATGAGCCTACATCAGGATAAATCACAGGGCCGCTGTTTAGAGAAAAAAGCCTACTCTCCCGCAAATGTCTCCTTTGTTAGTCGACGAAATCATTAGAATTATGCTTATGAAACAAAATTACAGTGCAATGTTGCAAACACTTACCATTCTTAGATCTGTCTAAAAAGAAAACCCACACTCGGGCAACCCTCAAAAACGAGCTTATGCCGGTGCAAACGCCTGTCATGTCAAATCTGTCAGCCAATAGAAAAACAACATGAGGAAAAACGCGCGGTTTCATTGGCTGGCAGCACCTCGCTTTGGAGACATGTGTAAAGGGCCAGCCCATCATTTTCTGGGATTGAAATGTAAGCCTGTGCTCCCTGCCATCAGGAAACAGAAGGCGAATTTTCCTCTCTTGCAACTAATCGGTATCGCATCCGTCTCGGACGCTTAATTTTCATTCACATCGGCTTCAGTGCAATAAATATCCGCTAAACTGGACTCGGAACGGGTCAGAACAGGACAGCACACTGAAGTTTCCTTTTTCCTCGGGAGGCTAAACGCAATGGGTAAGATCCATATTTCATGTTTTCCCACATGGGAACGGGCATGCACAACACTTTTAGGGAGGGGGGAACGGTTAGACAATTTAGCAATATATGGTTCAGTTCCCGACTCAAACTGTTAAACTGACTGATGCTTTGCCCGTCATTTCGGGGAACAGAATGGCACTTTGCCGCGAATGAGCTTCATCGCGTCCAAAGCTAGCCTACTGAATGTGCAATTTCGTTTATTATGACCTACGCGTTAAAGAATGTAGTAACGTTTTATTTTCCTTCTATTTGCAGAATTTGTAGAGTGAGTTGTTGTTCAGCTCACTGCATAAAAAAAACAAAAAAACAAAAACAAAAAACAAATGCAAATATAAATATAAACAGCAGATCAAATTTTACTGAAACATTTTTCCGTAGGTTTTCTGTTTCAGACGCGGTTCAGGGCCTGGTAAAATCTGATGTTTTTTGCAATTCTTTTTTCTTCATATATCTGCATCACTAGAGCCAGCCTTTGGGGAGGTGAACCAGCTAGGCGGTGTTTTTGTGAACGGAAGACCCCTACCCAATGCCATCCGGCTCAGGATAGTAGAGCTGGCCCAACTGGGCATCAGGCCTTGCGACATCAGCAGGCAGCTCCGCGTCTCTCACGGCTGTGTGAGCAAGATCCTGGCTCGGTACAACGAAACCGGCTCAATACTTCCCGGCGCAATTGGCGGCAGTAAACCAAGGGTCACGACCCCAACTGTAGTCAAGCACATTAGGACTTACAAGCAACGGGACCCTGGCATTTTCGCTTGGGAGATTCGAGACAGACTGCTCGCGGACGGTGTGTGTGATAAATTCAATTTGCCCTCTGTCAGCTCGATTAGTAGGATTCTCCGCAACAAGATCGGAAATCTGTCTCAACATAACCAGTACGAGTCGAGCAAACAGGCCCCTCATCCTCAGCCTCAACCCACCCTACCTTACAACCACCTGTACTCGTATCCGACTCCGATCGCAGCCACTGGGACTAAAGTACCAACTCCGCCTGGCATGCCCACTCTTCCTGGACACATGGCAATGCATAGGATATGGCCTTCCTCTCATTCTGTAACAGATATTCTGGGCATTCGATCAATAACGGAGCAGCAAAGTAAGCATCCTCTCAGTTTTTGGTAAAAGAAAGTCCTTGTTCGTGTGAGTGTGTGTGTGTGGGGGGGTGGGGGCACCTTCCTGTCAAAAGACATCAAGGCCTGTCAAAAACGTGTGTGAGATTTTGTGTATGTTTGTGTGTAGGCTAACGCAGAAAAATAAGAGACGTTTTGATAGTGATGGAAAGGCTCAGACGTAGCCTAATATTATTTATTGCATACAGGCAGATCCGCTAGGATTTTTTTTTTTTTTGTAATGTTTTTTCTTTTTTTAATTTTTATTTTATTTGTATTTATTTTTTTACAGCGAGTGGCATGATAAAAACAGTGTAGGCCTACTGGAATTTATTCAGAAGCTCCACGTTTACATTGAAACACATGGTTTAGGGTTTTTAGTAATAATTATGCGGCGGATGGAATATTTTCGGACAAAGAAGAGTCGACGCAGCAGAGCGGGGGGAAATAAAATAAAATTAGGCGTTCAAAGTTAGCAGTGTTACAACACTAGACCAAACGTTACATGCTTTTTCCTCAACTCATTCGACCTCATCACAAAACAATTTAGGTCTACATGCGAATGCCTACACAGCACTGCTTTTCAGTAGGCTCAATGTTACGCAACGCATCGCTTGAATTTAGCATTTTCAAGTATTATCATGATTTCTTTCAAGCAATATAAAATTAACCTAAGAGACGTCGATGTTATGGAAATGGAATCACACTAAATAGCTACACCTCTTTAAAATCGATTTGTCTGTTCATATGTGGTGTGTTTTCAGTAGCCTACAGTAACGTGTGAAGACCACAGCCTGTCCTATTGGTATTATGTTGCCTATTTTCAAAGGCAGTGTTGACAATAAATGTTTCAAACGCAGAGGAGGATATTGCATTTAAGCGGCCTTTATACACCATTAATGCATTTCCAAATTATTAGCAGATGTTTAGGCTACAGCAGATTTTGAAAACTCACAAAAGGTATGATGTTGGCTACACTCGATAAGATAGCGTGCAACCGTTTCACCATTTACAACATGAGTGAAGCAAACACCGAAAAACATCCCCAAACTCATCGGGACAACTTTCGAGGACGGTTTGACAGGAAGAATGTGTGCAGTTAAGTTTCGGACAGATTGTCATCATTTAGTTCAGTTACAACCAATGGGGATTTTCTCTCTCTCTCTCTCTCTCTCTCTCTCTCTCTCTCTCTCTCTCTCTCTCTCTCTCTCTCTCTCTCTCTCTCTCTCTCTCTCTCTCTCTCTATATATATATATATATATATACACACACAGACACACACACACACTGAGTAATGGTTGTTCATGCTCCTACATCATCTGGTCTTCATGCTAAGTAGGCTATGCACGTTAATTAAATTTGGTCTATGTAACTGTAGATTTGTTTACCCTAATCGACCTTTTTAAAATAAGAGACTAACTAAACTGATCTCGTACAATCGATTGCACAATTGCATAAACAAAACTATAAAGAACATACTGAAAATATGGCATCGTTATAGCGTTTTCCTGTTTATACGTTGTGAAACAATACAAAGATTCCGTGAAGGCAAGGAGAAATCTACTTTGTGGTACTCTCAGGTTACAACACTGGTGGGCTTGCTTTTCCAATTTCAAACTTTAGGAACCGTGTATAATATAATATCCATCAGGCACAAAGGGGAAACGGTTAAAGTAAATCTAATTTGTCCTCCCAGGAAGACGCTGGGTAAATGTTCCGAAGGACTCCATGACACTGTGCGCTTCATCTGATGAATTAACCACATACATTCTGATTTGTATGTCTTTTAATATTCGTTTTGAACAGAAAGAGGGCATAATATATGTGACTGGACATCATACAGACTAATTTATTTACTTCATTTAAAAACATGCTAACATTACGTCATTATGATCATAGTTTTTTTGCGATAGCCCACACGCTATTAATATTAAATGCTCTCTCTCTCTCTCTCTCTCTCTCTCTCTCTCTCTCTCTCTCTCTCTCACACACACACACAGGCCTATATACACACACACACACACAATATATATATATATATATATATATATATATATATATATATATATATATATATATGTATGTATATATGTATACACACACACACACACACACACACACACACACACACACACACACACACACACACACACACACACACACACACACACACACACACACACACACGATATACGCCAGTTTAGTTTGGTGAGATGGTTGGCAGTGCAGCAGCAGACTGTACTGAAAGTAAGTTCTTCATGTGGCAGTTCTACTCCCCACGCTTGTCCTGTCTGACTCCAGTCTTCCATGTCTGTGTTTTGCCCCCCAGTTAGTGACAGTCCGTCCTTTCCCAGCGCCAAACTAGAAGAATGGAGAGCTATTAACAGGAGTAATTTTTCACCAGCGAATTCTCCACTAGTCAATGGTGTGGATAAGCCTCACTTAGAACCTGAAGCAAAATACACACAGGTAAAGAAGCCACCTTTGTTAACAATAAAAACAATCAAACCCAATCTGGAAGAAACAGAAACCCTGATTCAGTTTTTATTAGTCATTGTAAAGAAGACATCAAATCCATAACTTTTTTTGGCATTTCGGTGTGTGTTTGTTGTGTTTCTTTGGCGTGGGTTGGCATATGAGGCCTTGTGAAAAGTGTATGTCACTGGGTTTAATTTTTTGATAAGTATTTACAAATTAAATTTAGTATGGCACGTTTTAATTAAAACGAACGACGATATTTACTTGTTTCTGTTTTCGCACATGTTAATGTAGAGGCATGACTCTTGGAGGCTTTTTGTACAATGTAAAGTTATGCGTGTAATAACCATGAACCAAAATGTATTAGTATTCCTCTATTTGAAAGCGTGATACTGAGTGGAATTCTTTGACAAATAAATTGTAATAAACGTTTTGATACTATATTTTGCGTAGTATTTAAAATATTTATCAATTTTTATGCTTCTCTTACTGATTAAACAACAATTGTAATATACGTTTATGACTAGTACTACAAGTTTACTAGTCATAAACGTATATTTTATTTTATATTCAAAATAGTTTTTGTAGGATTTAACGATTTTTTAAATTGATTTCTTAAGACAATTATTTTGTCGAGATAAATGATTTACGATTTCTATGTAGCTGACACATGCATGAGCCGAGAAAAATGCTACAACATTAAAGTTAAATACTATTATTATTATTTTAAATCAATCAGTTTGTTATAGCTCCGTTTAAAACTGTAAATATGTTGTGTAGGGCTCAAAGACTTATCACGTATCTTAGTTTAAACCATTGCTTTACATACATATGTAAAATATAATAAATAAATAAATAAATACAAATTCAAGTGGCTTTCTTTGTTTTTTTAATGCACCCTTTCTATTCTATTATTATTCTTCGTAAACACGTCCTACATTATTAAAATGATTTCTTTTTGGCTAATTTAATATTCGCCAGAAACGTTTGGATTGCTAAACCTCTTGCCTCCATATGTTTTACATGAGGGCAATACTCGGATAGATATTATATCATCATTCTTGTTATTATTAAGAGGCATGGAAACCTCCTTTTGGCTCATGGCTGGTTGTTCTGTATACACGTGTTGCACAGTTAAGCGCAGTGCCGACATGTGAAAGACAAATGCTCTTACATTTGTCAAGAAACCCGCACCGGTTTCTGCCTGCTCATGTGCTGGAATGAGAAGGGAGAGTGCGCGCGGATAACGCGCGTGCCATCCGGTGCATGCAGTCGAATTATTTATTCGCGCACTGCTGGGCAGCAACAAACAGACTGACTAATCGTTTATTGTGGGTCTTAGAGATTTATGTGTAGTAGAAAGAATACGATGGAATAAATATTTATTACCGACGGCGAAACATTGTTTTGGCGTAAATTATGCGTGTACTGATTGAAACCTAAAATATAGAGTGATAGTTTGCTTAAGAAATGAAAATTGTAACCTACAGATAGATGATGAATAGGCTAGCACTGACTACCGAATATTTGAGTCTGTCATCTTGGATAAATGATCAAATATCAAGAGTCAGACTGGATTACGCAATAAATGAGGACAGTAAATAGATACATTGATGTGGTTTAAATACGTTTGCATTCATCAGAACACCCGATAGCAGCTTGGATGATTAAAAACACCGAAAATTAAGTCATTCACACGATTTTAATGAATACATATAAATGTTATACTTCTCTCATAACGGAAATAATCCGATTTATTTTACATTTACTCTGCAGTGAACAGGATACTCTGCAGTGAATTTAGGTATACTAATAATAAAATATTCATATTTATTAATGATATAGCCTACTAAACATTTCCCAGAAAACGTTTGTTTTACACCAAATGCATTTTATGAGGTTACAGAATAAAGCAAAACGCGAAATATAGCCTAGGCCAAGTTATATGTCCATTATTTGAATGATCTGGACACAGCGCGATAACATGGTTCATTAACAAACACAATAGACAGAAACATTATTTAGAGGTTAAAGGGGGGTTACATCAAGTTAAATGTTAAATATATAATGTGGGAAGATATACAAATTTCAGACAATTGAAAATTGATGATATTTTCATTATACCGACGCATCTAGAAATACAGTTAATGATTGAAGAAAATAAACAATTTTGCTATATTTTGTTTTGTGACTAAAAAGGCTGTCACGGCTTATTTTCGTCAGCTCCTCGTGGAAACTGCGGATGTTACAAACAAATATAGATTTATTTGCAAAACAGATGAACATGTAGCCTACATTATTCTACATCCTCTGTAATAAACAGCAAAAACAACAACAAACGCACAGTTGCTAGTGCAATATATAAAGTAAGCACAGATCCATCTAACATTTTAGCATCAGTAGCCTACTTTTCAGCACATTTCTTTTCTATTTCGCGCGGTGTTTTATATCTAATGAACCCTGACAATTGGATTTGAGCTCGGTAAACCATGCCACTTTATTAACGATCTGCAAAAGTGCATCAGATTATTTAAATCAAAATTAAAACCGCCGTCTCGACATGTTCTATAGGCCTTCTATAGGCCTGGATGCCAACATACGGAGTGTCCGACTCATAGTTGCTACAGCTTTACTTGAATTAATTTTAAATCTTTGTGATTTTTTATTTATTTATTAGACGTGTTGTGTAAGATTTTCTGTTTATTTTTAATGTCACATTTGACCTTAAATGCTTGCCATGGTGTTAACTTTTTATGACTTGAATCATACAACGAATGATTTTTTTTTGCCGAATGCAAATGAGGGTTTTTGGTTACACTTTATTTTACAGTAGGCTACGCGTACTTACCAAGAAATTACTGGCAGTATAAGGTAACTACGTGGGTTAAGGTTAGGTTTAAGGTTATTACCCAGTTATTTTGAATGCTATATTAAGTACATAGTATGTACATGCAGAACAGGACTGTAAAATAAAGTGATATCAGGTTATTTTAAATGCTGTTTACCATTTAAGTAATGAATTAAAGTTTAATGAATACCATATACATGTACATATGCATGTACGTACATGTGTGTACTAGTGCTAGGGGTCAAGAATGTCATAATGAGTAAATCATGAGCAAATCCTAACTCTGCAACAAAGGATTTCATCTGTGGAAAACATTTCCAGTAGTCAAAGACCACCCTGCGTCAGAATTTCTTCCCTTTATGTTTAAAAGCCTTGGTGAATTCCTTTCATCCTGAACTGATATTGACATCCTGCCAAAGGGTTACAGACATTGCTGCTTTTAATAATAATAATAACAATAATAATGTTACATTTATATAGCGCTTTTCTAGGCACTCAAAGCGCTTTACATAGAAGGGGGGAATCTCCTCAACCACCACCAATGTGCAGCATCCACCTGGATGATGCGACGGCAGCCATATTGCGCCAGTATGCCCACCACACACCAGCTGATTGGTGGAGAGGAGACAGAGTGATGATACCAATCGTATATATATGTGGGGATGATTAGGAGGCCGTGATGGACAGGGGCCAATGAGCAAATTTGGCCAGGATGCCGGGGTTACACACCTACTCTTTATCGATGGGCACCCTGGGATTTTTAATGATCACAGAGAGTCAAGACCTGCTTGTTACAGTATAATGTCCCCATAACTACACTGGGGTGTTAGGACCCACACAGACCACAGGGTGAGCACCCCCTGCTGGCCTCACTAACACCTCTACCAGCAGCAACCTAGTTTTCCCAGTCTCCCATCCAGGTACTAACCAGGCTCACCCCTGCTTAGCTTCAGTGGGAAACCAGTCTTGGGCTACAGGGTGATATGACTGCTGGTTAGAAACTGATGTGATTTCCCTCGATATAGGTTTTTACATTTCTGACAAATCTTTTAATATCTTGTCCTTTATCTATTTCTGATGTTTCTATTCATAGACTCTCCAGGAAGGTCTTCATTTCTATTTTTAACATTCACCCGCCACTGTCTTATCTTCGCTATCATGGTATCTTTATGTTAATCTCTATGGCCGTGTGTGGTCTATGGCCAGAAGTCTTACGCTCACTGCTCTCTGTTTTCAGACGCCGAATGGATTGCCCACAGTGAACAGTTATGTCACAGCTCCCAGCATCCATCCTTACCACCCTCCCACCCAAGTGTCACCCTACATGGGGTACAGCGGCACCACGTCGGCCTATGTGACCGGCCCCACATGGCAGCCGCCCAGTGGCAGTGCTCTCTCTCCCCACAGCTGTGACATCACCAACCCGCTGGCCTTCAAGCGCACGGCTGCCACGAGAGACTCGTACCATTCGGTTGCCGCCTCAGCTCTGTGACTGTACTAAGAGCATGGGGGGGGGGGGGGGGGGGGGGGATTGGTCCATCTCTAGATGGACCAATCTTACCGCGTTACAATATTTATGAAAGACTTGTCGGATGAGCCATGTACCTTTCTGAATGCCCACATTCTCTTGTTCCATATCAGCATCTCGCACTTGTCTGCACAGGACAAAAAGAGCAAGAGTGAGGATTTGCAAAGGCCTTCCCATTCCGATCTGAGCAGAGGATTTACCTGTAAAGAACAGCACCAATGGTGTGCAGTGCACTTGGTCTGATAGTGGTGGGCATTCCTCATTAAACTGCGTCATCACTAGCCAGAGTGAAATTTGGGTGCTTCTCTCTGTGAATATATTGTTCTTGTATGTTTCTGAGAAAATGATTGAATAAGCAAATCTCATGTAAAACAACTGACCAGGTTGCATGTAAAATTTTTTGCAGGGTGTTAAAAATTTCTAATGTCTAGATGTTCTGCTTTGTTAAAAAATTTTTTTAGTTAAATGTTTTTGATAAAAATCACATTTTTGTCTTTTTGGATACCAGTTTCACTTCACTAATACTGTATGTCAGAGCTCTTGGGAAAAGTTATTACATTTATTTATTAGATTGTAAAGGTATGTTGAATGAAGTGCAATTGACATGGCTGCGGGGAGAAGAGGCATTATGTGGGACATTGGCACACATTCTGACAAGAGGAGCATTCATTCATGCAACATTAATGATCAGTGAAGCTGCACACCTCCAGACATTGCACAATGAAATTGAATGTATCTTATTAAAAGAGACATGTGTAAAAACCCCTGTTCAATATAATTTTTTTTTTCATTATTTATTTGCCACCTATTTTATTTCTCATCAGAAATTGATTAAAAGTCCTTAATGATAATATACATATTAACTGCCTCTATTATTACCGCTACTTGAAAAATAATACAAATTAAGCGTACTAATTATAACTACTGTAAAAAAATAATGTTACTGGTTAATATATCCATATGTTTAATTATTATATTATTAACAATAATCTCTGCTATGAAAAAATAATGAAACTAAAGATTAGTGCTCAACAAAATCCTGATTCCATTAAAAAAAATAATGCTTTAGACAATTATTAATTTAGTAGATTAATGCGATTTATATGCAGATGAATTTATGTATTAATTCTTACTTGAAAATTCTTGACGAGCAGAGCAAAGTCCCAGGTTTTATGAAACTAAATGACTAAATGTGTCTCATGTGTTCGACTTAGTGTACCAAAAATAAATACCATTCTTTGAAGAATGGTGCAGACAAAAAAAAATCTTAATTTATTTGCTTTTAATTAACTTGCTTATAATATATTAGATTTGCATATCATTTACTTGAAGTTCTATATAGCCACCAAGAGAAACACACGCATGTGCGCGCACACGCATGCATGCACACACCAGCATGAATGCACAAACTGTATTATAAGGCCTTTCACTCAGGTGTTACATGAATGGCCATGAGTGCTCTCGCCCCTGAGCTTTGTCTAGAGTTGATGTGAAATGGTAAGGTTAAAAAAGAAAGGAAAAGCTTATATCACTGTGGGCTGCATGTTATAATGAGACAAAGCTTCCCAACTGTTTAAACACCCACTGCCCACACGCACTTTTGGTGGGCCTAAACAGAAACAAATGAAAGACACTGTATTAATTGAACACCATGTAATTTTTAAAAATGTTACAAACACAACAAATTACTTCATATTCAGGACCCTAACCAATACAAACACACCACGTCCGTGCCGAAAATCCAAAAAAACACGCGCTCCCAGTCCCTAACATACGATATGTACTCAGTCCCCACATGTTGCAGTGCAAACAGTCCTTCTGGCAGGCACTGCTGCTGATTTGACTTGGAAAACACTTTCATCCCAACCCCGTGGTCACGGACCGTTGCTTCAGGATCGAGGTGCTGTTTTGAGCACATATAAACCACCAAAAAGGCAGACACAAAACCACCACACATAGAGGCCATCACATGTGACAATGCGGCAGACAAACTCCCCAAGACCCTATTCTATTCAAATGAACAGCTTTGAATGCCATTTTCCTACTCTGACGGCACTGATACGGACGTTGGCTTTGCTGACAATACAAATGAATCGACTGGACGGACATATCACAGCCGTTCATTTAATGCAGGGTCAACAAGACATAAAAAAGCTCACAAAACAAGGGCGAATACACAGAGAACACAGCAAGGCCAGCCTAGTCAAAGAAAGCATGGCACTTTGGTCCATTCCAAATGGGAGTTTGACACAGAGTAATGTAAAGTCCAAAAAGTTATAAATCATGCAGGCGATTCATCAAATTAAAAATCACTATGATGGGAAATTAAACAGAAAAAGTATTTGCTGCACACTTACAGTCATGACAGGAGGAAACATGACAAACACCTTAATCTTAAAGCCACCATTGAAACTGAGGAAAGTGAAAACACACTTGCTCACACGCCCACATCTGTTTAGAATTAATTCCAATGGAAAGTCAAGTCAAATGTCACATGGTTATCTTAAGCTGACTGTGTGCAATCAGGCTAAAGACAGGAGCACGGAGCATGGTAACACTGCACAGGGGCTGTGGGTGGACCAGGCCGAGGTGCTAGTCTGACTTTAAAGGACGGCTGACCATAAGCAGACTGTTTTCCTTCGTGTACTAGAACTAGTATGTTTTAAACGCTCAAATGTAAGTGCCAGTTTTTGCTCGTTCTCTGGTACAGTGAATATCTGGCTGCGCAACACTTTGCCACAGAGAAACCTTTGCAATCTGCATTCGTGACGTCAAGCGAAAAATGTGAAATGGAGGGAAAGGTTAGGGGATTATATAACAAAAAGACTAAATTATCTGGCATGCCGCTTCAAATGATTCGGAACAAGACTTAAACATTTAGCGAAAAACTATGAGTATAGTCTGAAAATGCATCTGGTGTCGTTAGCCTTAGATGTTGTAGAAAAGCTTTAAAAGAGCGTTGAAAGGCAAATGACCAATCAAGAGCTGAAGCGGAGAATGAGAGCCTGAGGTGCAACCCAGACTGAAGAGTAGTATAACAAATGCCTTCAATGTCTTTAAGTCAACAGAGTTAGATAAAACAAGACCTTAAAAGAGAAGAAGGGAAATGTGAACTGGTCAGGGTAGAATTTAAAGGATGACATTGTTTTAACTTATCCAACAAGTTATCTTTAGGCAACACAGATCTATAAGAGCGTGAACAACAATGTGAAATGTCTTTCCTGACAAGGCCACAGCGCCTCATATTTTTATTATGACAGCATCGAGAGGCCATCCTGATTGTTTCGATTTGATTTGCATTTTTCAGTTTTGTTATTTCAAGTTGCACTGAGCTATGATGAATCAGCCTGCAGGCCAGGAGAGATGAGTGAGACTAAGCATCTTGGCTCATGACACCACATGATGAAATACTGGATTGCAGAGGGAGAAAACAAAACAGAAAAAACAAACAAATCAGGTGATTCATCATTGCTAGTTATTGTCACCACAGAGTAAAACCACAGAGATTCCTCCCCCACTGTAATCTGCTATTACCTTGTATAAGTTACAAACCCTAAAATTCAGGTGATTTAAATTCAACAGCAAAGGTGGGTCAATGGTTATGGAAACCCTTGAAATAGCTGAGAATTTTAAAATGATGAAGTCCAGGCCTAAGAATAGAATTCTGAAAAGCTACATACATTTCTATAGGCAAGTATATTTTTAAGAAAAAACATTTCATCGGCTGGTACATTATTATTCTTTTTTTTAAATCTTCCTCCAGGAGTCACAAACACCTGGAAAAGTCATGAAAATGCATTGGTCAAAAGGTGCAGGAACCTTGCGTTAGTAATATTACAATAAAAGAGATTTATTTCCAAGGCAGCAACAAACAATTCCACTGATTTATCATAGTTCATGAGCATTTATTAGCCAAATACAGCCATTACATGAATAATTGTAAACCACGTTGGCATAAAAGACCTTATAATTGCTGTTTTACAATTATTTTATATCACAAACTTATTTTGAAATCCCAGAATACTTCAGTTGAATTTAAATTTCCACAATTCACTTAGTGCTTTTGTCTAAAATTGCCTAAGATATGCCTAATACATTTTGAAGTGTCATTACAAATGTTGTTTGCATTCTGAATTTGAAACATTGCTAGAGCTATTGAGATGTAAAACTCAACGAGAGCATTGGATATTCTGATCTCACAAATCCAAATGTACAACCTAAATCTAATTTTAAGTAGCCATCTAAAGACAGTAGACCGATCCTTCATGCTTCAGTATTTCAGTCTTAATTTAAGTTAAAAATGAGGTGCTGTTTCGAGTTGGTATTTTCAGTTAGGGTGTGTAGAGCTGGTTACTATTACATATGCTGGCATGTGGACAGGTAACTCTCAGATATGTCTCAGTAGTTGTGTTCTGTTATATATAAACAAGAGTTGGAATTTCATGTAGATTCAGGGAGTGACTGTGCTGTCGTAAAGCATCAATGGCTCCACTTACATGTCTGATGAATTGTGATTTTGAAATGTGGTAGGTAGTGTGATTGCTGAGGAACAGGCATGGCATTCTGTTTGATAGACCTGGAGGGCGATGGAGTAAAGACTGATGGTGATGTGCAGATTATCACCAGTTCTTCTGCAACCAGACAGATACGTATTCATAAACCAGCAGCATAACTGCGCCTCCTATATTCAGAGAGTAAATGTCAATTAAGGGTCATGGATAATTGTCATATATTATAGGGATATTCACTGAAAATGAAAATGCATAATTTACTCTTTATTTACCCTTATTAAAAACCTATATGACTTGCTTTCTTCTGTAGACACAAAAGATATTTTGAAAAAAAAAAAAAAAAGTTTTGGTGACAATTGACTTCTACTGAATGGACAAAATATCTTCTTTTATATTCTACAGAAGAAGGAAAGTCATACAGATTTGGAACGACATGAGAGCGAGTAAATGACAGAATTTATATTTATATTTTTACTAACCCTTTAATAAAAGGAAAACTATGCACTAATTTATGTTACCTGGTCCAAGCCTCATTATCTTGGGAATCAGTCCTTTGTATAAGGCAAGATATCTGCAAAAATAAAAATGTCAGACAGTTACATTTATTATAAATGAATGACGTTGATCCAAGCCCGTATGACTTGCTTTTTTCTGTGTAACGCAAAAGGATATATTCTGGAAAATATTAATACTGCTCTTTACCATACAGAATGAAGTGACTTCAAAAAGCAAATTAGAGTATCATAAAAGTAATCTAAACTACTTGTGCACTATCCAAAGTAATGGACTCAAATTTAAATTGCTATTCAAATGTCAACAACATCATATTCAATGGGCCCTCAACAAGACAAGTTTGAAAATGCTTTAATTTAGGCTTTTATTCACATTGATCAAGTTGGTAAATGGAAGCTCAGTCAAACTAGCTTGACACGTGAGAACAAACCTTGAGTTCTTGAGGAAGCTCAAACATGGTGACACAAGCAAGCACGTTTGAACTTCCGTTTATCATATTTGTTGTGCATATGGATTTCTTTTACAATCCTTTTATGAACCTTTGAAATTCAAAGTTTTGGTGCAACTGACAATGGAGGGAAATTTCTCAGGTGTCTTTAGATCTTTATTTGTGCTCTCAAGAAGAACAAAAGTTATATGGTTTTGATTGTTCTCTCACGTGGCTTCAGAAGAATCGAGTTATATGGATGACTTTATTGGAACTTTTATATTTGATTCCTTTTTGGAGCTTAAAAATTTTGTTTTAGAATGCCATGAGAGTGCAAAAATGATGACAGAATTATTTTTTCTTTTTTTGCTGATCTATCTATTTAAGGTACAATAAGTCAACTCTCTCTCTCTCTCTGAGGGTTGGTCGTGTCTATGATGCTGGATCAGGTATAGTGCAGTAATAACTGTTCTAGTCGTGTACCTGCCCTAATGCGTTCAAGCTGATTTCTGGCAGTGGGCCTGGCTGTCTCCCTGTCCCAGCCTCTGTCCTCTGCTTGTGCTGGTGTTAATAAGGCTTGAGCCACTTCCTCTCTGCCCCGCTGTCTGATTAGACTGACCCGCTGAGCGCCGTGCGCCTCGTTAGGACCTGCTTAACGACGTCTCCCATAGGGACCACTAATTAGCCAGGACTGTGTCGTGTTAGAGGGCTGGACAGGATGGGGTACCCTCTCAGCACCCCTAAAACTAAAACAGCTTCAGTGTCTCTCTCTCAACACACACACACACACACACACACACACACACACACACACACACACACACACACACACACACACACACACACACACACACACACACACACACACACACACACACACACACACACACACACACACACACACACACACACACAGGCTTGCCCAAGATCAGGCCTCAATTCATTGCCTCGAATAACAAACGAGTTGCCGTTCCCTTTGTACAGAGTGAATGGGGCCAATCAAGGCTCTGAAGAGCCATAAAACTACTGATTCTCTCACAGCTTCACATGAGGCCTGTCAATTCAGAAGGGGAGAGAGAGACAGAAAGACGCTATGCGCACTATTAGAGTCTCCACTAAGAAACAACACCTCATCTTAGAATCAACATGGTACATGTTACATTAGAATATCAGCTGATCTCACTCTTATTGCATTACAGTTTAAGTACAATGCCAATTTAAGTAATAGTTCTTATTTGTCATCATATGTTAAAAATCAGCTGACAGTTTTTTTCTTCAAATATTATTACACAGTAAAACATTTTTAAAGTAATAATAATAATAAAAGGTTACGTTGCATAATTTTAGCACCCTGATATTTTTTACTTTATGCCTTATATCAAACCTTTGAGCCTTATATCATCGACCCAGTTATTACTGCATGTCTTGAGTTTTGGGATGTGATATATACATGGTATGGTGAGATGGAAGGACATTTTTGCAGTTATGATATAAACATAACCCATATCCGGTTTACGGATTCATATCAAGTATCCACTAAAAAGAAATGCATGTAATTTGTCTAGATCTAGACAAAAGAAGTGACAAAATACATTAGTACTCATTTTTACAGTTTGTCTTGCATACAGTTATAGCTCAGAACAAAGGACAACATAATTACACTGAGATTTAGAGGGTGCTTAAATATGCCGGTTGTCCAAATTTTCCCTCTTGTCCCCCGTGTGCAGAGGATAAACATAAAATGTTGTAATTTTTCTTGTAGGTGAACCTCGTAGCAGTTCTGGTCTGTTGTCAGGTGTAATTCTAACACCTGCAGTTGTTGGGTGATGGTGTAGACTTACCCTTCCTCACGGTACACAAGGCCCATGGTTTGAAAGCAGCTGCGGTACTTTATCTCCCCTGGAACAGGCTGAGGACCCTGTATACGGCTTTTAGCAACATCAAAAGGAATGTTCACACAGGATGAGACTGTTCCTGAAACCAAACCGATGGCAAATTTCCTCATGAATTCCAATCGAGGGTCCTGGCAAATAGACAGATAGAGATTCTGAGATAAATTCAAGGTAAAGGGAGCGAGGGTGTTTATACCATGAATGATGATGACCAACACACATTTTCTTTATTTGAAGAGCACAAACATGTACATTTGCTGAAGATGTAAAGTTAAAGGAATATTCTGTAAAATTAGATCCATCCAACTTTTAGAAGTAAAATTTAAGCAATGCTCTACAAAACTGCAATTCTGGGACAATGTTGATTACCACAAAAAAGGACTTGTCCCTCTAAAAAAAAAAAAATTACACTTACTTAACTTTACACAGGAAAGGCTAGTGCATTTTCCCCCACACTAAAATTATTTTAACATACATATAGTTTACGTCTTGTCACCATAATATTGAAACTGAGTATTTTTAATATTCCCTGATTGTCTCCATTCACATCCATTGTAAGTGCATCACTGTACCTTTTGCTTTTATTAAAGAAAGTCTAAATAATTTTTAACGGTAATCAACATAATGCCACAAGAATTGTCAATTGCCCTTAACCAGAATCTTTAGTTAATGACAAATAAAACAATAACTGTTTGATGACAGTTAGGTAGAGCCATAAAATTCAAAATTTTGAGATGACATTCTAGTTGATATAGGAAAATGCAAATTAATAAACACAGAGACTAATGTAAAGCAGATAAAAGAGCTAATAAAGAGAGATATGAAAATAGAGATCAAGCAAGGGAGGAGTAAAAAAAAAACACACAAAAAAAAAAGAACCGAGAGAATAAGCGAGCAGGAATAAAAACTCAGATCATTTTACGGTAGTGGGGTGCAGATTAGCGTTTCATGAGAAGAGCGAGGCTCTACAATTGGCTGAAGTGGTTCACGTGACCAAGGGCAAACTTTGGGAGAGGATTTATAAACAGAGTTCATGCAGGCAGACCGGGAGGCATATGGGGACAATTTGGGTAATTGGGCTGCGACTCGACACTGGCGTATTACTGTACCAAAAGAAGCCCGGACCAGTGCAGCTCTGACGTGTAATTGGCCAGGATATTTTTTACAAATGACAGCAGCCCAGCGGACACCCTGAGCAACATGCAACATCGACAGCTAAACCCGAATGTTGCATTGTAGGGGAGGAGCGTTTCTGTGAAACAAAGGTGCTCCGACTTATGTGTAGCTTGCACTTGAAACACATTGACAGCAAATGCTCCTTCAATCTTGAAGTCTGTGTGGGTTGACGGATTGATACCCCTGGAGAAGCATCATTGATTTGGATCCTAATCCCAATAGAATGACTGGCTTCTTTGAAAAGTAGATGCTCTACCTAAAAATCCATATGCTTCCCTGAGATTTTTTGCAATAGACAGTCAAATCAGGGTTGGTGAGCTCTGCCCTTTCTCATGATTGAGCGCTGAGAGTTTCTGGTTTCTCAGGCAATGGCGATCTTAGCACCAGATGAAGGGGGAATACAAATCTTCAGTAGTTCAACTGTAACTCTCCCCCCAACAAATACCGCAGTCTGCTTCCAATTAGTTCATTTGAGTAAATCTAATGCTCCAGTTTATACATGTGGAGCAGGCGTATGGTAACGTTTCCATTAAACAAAATTAACTTTTGTTTGGGAGTTGAGCCCTGCCGGATGTGTAATCTGAACCTTTGAGGATGTGATGGAGAGCAAACAGGGAAGGTATTAGTGAGGTTTATCTTAGCAGCTTCTCTCCTCCTCCCTCTCACTCTGTTAATGTGCATGACTGATCCCTCCTTTAATTTGCCAAGCTACATTCAGTCTTCAGCTCGTGGATGTGTATTTAAAAAAAGCTCTTACATTTAGACTACGTTTGGATTAAAATGAAAAAGATCTATGAGATTAACATATTTCAAACTCAGTGTAGTTTTCAACCCATGAAAGTGACTCATTCATGTGACGTGAATACTTGAGAAAGATAAATATGGGCCTTTATGTATTATCATTAACTATATGTAATATTAAGGAAACATTCATCTGAAAAACGTATTTTCATTAAAAGTTCAACATTTTTGTTTGGACAGAATCTGAAAAATATTCGGTTTTCAATATAGATAATGTCACCCTATATTGGAACGACATGTTAAATGAACAGGATTCATACAGGTGCCACCTGAAAGGTGTCACACTAGACACACAACATTTCTTTGGACACTGCAACAGTCATGTCTCGCTCTGCAGCATTATATATATATATATATATATATATTTTTTTTTTAATTCAACAAGTAATAAATCCAAAATTACAATATACTTCACTTTACTGCAATGCTACAAACCTACAGGTTTAAAGTTTGTTGTTTCAATTCAGCTAAGAGGTTACACCGTGATGTATGATTCTTCTATTGGTCACACGTCTTGATATGAATTCATATCATTTACAGGTCAGAGTTCACCAAACGTAATTTTGGAATGCCAATTTGTAGCCAATGGAATAAAATTGTTATTGTGACCACCCCTTAATAAAAAAAATTCAGGTCTCCAATTGAACATTTTCTAGTGACTGATCACATCTAAATTTTTCAGTTGTCCAAATGGAATTTCTGTGAATTGATGCAATTTAATTCACAGAAATTAAATTTGGCCAACTAAAACATTAAGATGTGATCAGTCACTAGAAAATTTTCAATTGGAGACCGGATTTTTTTTTTTTTTTTTACAGTGTTGTACTTATATGTACAGGGCAACCAAGGTATCCAGGGTATCCAAAAAGGACTTTTGAATGTTGGGTACAACGGGGCTAAAGACACACCTTGTGCTTTTCACTACTTCCATAGAGTATTATTGCAGGAAAAATATATATGTTTGTATTGAACATTGATGAAGCAACAGATTTAGTGTGAAAATAAATAAAAAAAGTTTTATTTTGTTTATTTTGTTCAAAATTCTTATAAATGTATGTATGAGGTAGCAAGGTGGGCCCTTTAAAGGGCTCACCAGCATGGGGCAAAAGGCTAAAAGTATTTATACAAATACTTTAGCTAAAATATTATGTTTTTAATAAAGTTAATAATTGCTCAAAACTTTCTGTTTATCAAATATACTGTCATTAAACATGTTAATATAAAAATATGTTTAAAAAATACAGAAGCAAAATGTAAGATTCTGAAAGCATTGAAGGAGATCCCATAATAACTTAATATAGATCAGTAGTAACAATACATTACATTTTATTATATGATAAAGAAAAAAAAATTATATATATATATATATATATATATATATATATATATATATATATATATATATATATATATATATATATATATATATATATATATATATATATATATATATATATATATATATATATATATATATATATATATTTATATATATATATATATATATATGGTTTCATTATAAATATGGTGATTATCTCTAACACCTAACTTAATATAGGATATTTACCATCTGAATCTAACCATGCCATGGCAAAAAATGGAAAAGTCAGCCAGCTGTGTCACCGATATAACCAACATGCCTTCAGCACCACCCATTACTGCCCTCTGATCCATTCACAATCACCTGAATTCTAACCAGTTGCACCTGTCACCACTTGATTACCTCCCCTACATATTCTCACCAGCCACACTCACCTGTAGTCCATGCTCTCTACACAAGAACGCTCTTGCCCAACTCCTACTTACCTGAATGCTGAAAGATGGAAGCAGGAGCTTCCGATCAGATTGCTGAGCTCATGCAGACGCTCATACAGTCACTACTTCCTCCCACCGCTTCTCACTCTCTGTCACACCCGCCAGTCCCATGGCCCAGCCAGCGACCTTCTCTGAAGCCATTTGGAATCTGGTAGGCCCGCTCACTTGCTCCCTTCATGATTTCCTGAATCATTTTAAAAGTGTTCGGTCAAACCACCCACAACATTTCTGTGCCTGATCAACTACACAATCTTCGTCCAGGTCAGTTAGTTGGAGGTTAAGCCATCCAATTTCGTACACTAGTGGCAGCAAGTGGTTGGAATAAGGCTCATTCCTCCAGCAGCTTGGTATCAGGAAACGCCCATGTGCAAAAGCCTTAAATATTCACCCCATCCAGGGAAAACCGCTGGGCAGAGGGCTGATAACTCACTGCACACCTGTCATCACTCACTATCGGCAACCAGCAAAGGGTTCTCACTATTGGTGCTATAGGGTTCAAATGCTGATATCATCCTGGGACACCCCTGGTTACAGAAACACTCTCCTTCTATCTCCTGGTCCAATGGCGACATCCTCAAATGGAGTGAGTATTGCTTCCAGAATTGATTATAACTTCCTTTTGAAAAGACCCAGAAAATTATCTCCATCCATTCCTCACAGAAACATCATCTCCATGACTTTCACCGCCATCGAAAGCCAGAATGTTTCCTCCATGGTGTGTCCCAGAGGAGTATGGGGAGTTCCAGGATGTTTACAGCAAGCAGATCACCACTAAATTTCCACCACATCGGCCATGTGATTGTGCTGGCACCATGCCCAAAGGGAAAGCCCAGAAGGCTATGAATGAATACGTCAAAGAAGCCCTGGAACAAGGGATTATTCAACCATCTACCTCCCCTACTGCTTCAAGCTTCTTCTATGTGGCCAAGAAGGATGGAGGCTTGCGGCTGTGCATTGACTACAGGGCTCTCAATGATCAAACAATCAAGTACCCCTATCCTCTTCCCCTGGTCCCATCAGCCCTGGAAGAACTAAGAGGTGCCCGTGTCTTTTCCAAACTGGACCTGTGCAGCGCCTATAATCTCATCCAAATTAGGAAAGGTGATGAATGGAAGACCACCTTCATAACACCATCCGGCCACTATGAGTACTGGCTTGTGCCATACGGGCTAACTCACCTTCTGTGTTCCAGTCTTTTATGTATGAGGTTTTCCGAGACATGCTCCAGCAAATCGTTATCATCTACATTGATGACATTCTCATCTATTTTCGGAATCTGGTTGAAAACCTCAGACACGTTGCACAGGTCCTTTAATGACTCAGGGAGTACCACCTTTATCTGAAATTGGGTCATTTCCAACTTTCGGCCACCAATGCTTTCTAACAGCTGAAGAATGCCTTTTGTACTGCTCCCATCCTTAAACATCCTGATCCTGACTTCAGCAGCGCATCATCCATGTGCCTTCCTTTCAAAGATACTGATCCCGGTGTAGCAAAATGACAACATCATAAAACTCCCTAGAAGAATGGAGATATTGGCTGGAGGGAGCAAACCACCTGTTTCAGATGATTACAGACCATCTTCTACTTTGTCACAGACACCTACCGCTCTAGAAACTGCAGAGGCACTATTTCACCATGTATTTTGTAACTATGGACTACTATGGACCAGAAGACATTGTGTTGGATAGAGGGTCATGGTTTACTTCATGTATGTGGAAAGCTTCCATCTTCTCGAGGTGTCACTAAGCTTGTCTTCAGGATACCATCCTCAGACAAATGGCCGAATTGGACGCTACCTGCGGTCATACTGCCACAACCACCAACACAGCTGGAACAGTTTCCTACCATGGGCCGAGTACGTACAGGACTCCCTTCGCCAGACCACTCACTCCCTTCCAGTGCATACTCGGCTACCATACTGTTTCCCTGGTCCAGTGAGCTGTGAGACATACCAGCTGTGAACTACTGTTTCCAGGAGAGAGTGTGGGACTCAGCGCACATCCACATTCAGAGGGCAGTAAGGAGACATAACAGCCAGGCAGATGCAAGAAGAGCAGAGACACCCATTTACCATCTAGGGCAGAAGGTCTGGCTCTCTACCAGGGACATCTGTCTCTAGATGCCTTAGATTAGAGTACTTAGTGGACTGGGAAGGATATGGCCCAGAAGAAAAGATAGAAAGGTCAATGAGCTAAGTGTGACTGTCTGCAACCTATTCAATCAATCAGCAAATGATTCACTTACCTGACTGTCGGCTGTTGGTCCGATCCACACTACCTGTTCAACAAAGTATCTGTGTTCCTTCTGTTTATCGATGACATCATGTTAATTATTGTGCCTTTCACCCCGACAGCAGGGGCACCTTTTACCTCAAATAATATACTTGAACATATTCTTTTGTTATTGAAAAAACGTTGTGTTAAATTACACTGAACAAAACTGAAGATCATTAAGAGGACCTTTGTTTCAAAATATATTCAATACATTTACTGATTCTTATTTGCTACTTAAATCTACAACATTTTAAACATAAAATATTAGATCAAACTTTGCGCTGCTGCCCACGATGGCGTCAAGGATCAGCCAAATTTCCATGTGCATCTTGAAAAAGTGGATGTTTTGGAAAGTGCTACTGCAAGTTTTTGTGCAGTCTAGTGGTTTAGAGGAAAATAAAATCAAAAGGTGCCTTTTACCCCAGTGTGCCTTTATCCCTGTTGTTCCCTGCATGTAAAAGCTACTTTCATAGTATAAAACAATACATGAGATTACAGAGTAAGTGTGTATATGTGGTTTCAGTTGATCCCATATTTTTTCGTATATTTAGAATACATTTTATTACGAATTCGTGATTCATTCTTACAATCGTTTGTATGCACATTTCAGGCACACATTTGTGTGTAGGCATGCTTGGTGAATGAGACCCATTGTTTTTGTCCATATAGTTAACATTAGTTGTTTTGCACCCCATTGACCTTCACTGTATGAACAAAAACAATTTAAACATTCTTCAAAAGATCTTCTTTTAGGTTGCACAGAAGAAAGAAAGTTATACAGGTTTGGAACGACATGAAGGTGAGTAAATAATAACAGAATTTTCATTTCTGGACGGATTGTCCCTTTAAGTGTATAAGCAGTTTTTTTGGGGACACTGTATCTGCCTTTGTTTACCTGACTGGCAGGTATGGCATCTTTAACGTTGAAGTAGAAACCAAAGTAGATCATGTTGAAAATGCCATGTCGTCCTAGGGTGGAAGTCAGGCCCTTATTAAGCCCACGAAGGCCAAAGCCGTCTGTGTTTATAATAGTTCTGGCCTGTACAAACGTAGAGGGTTGCTGCATGGAGAAACACATAGAGCAAAAACATTAGGACCCTCAAAATGAATGACTAAGGCATTTTGTAACAAGACAAAAACAATACCAAGACGACAATTAACAGCTGTAGCCTCTTACCACTTTGAATGAATCCCTGTTGGCCTGTAGGCTCACTTTCACTACTTCAAATGGATTTACAACCAGTGCCTCGGTTAACCCTGACCCCAGGCCAGCCACAGAGAGAGCCTAGCATATTGAAGCAGGCAGAATTACATTACAAGAGAACATGACGCCACAATGACAAACGAGAAAGACACGAAGACCATAAAGAAAGTCGCTTTGTATTTAATTCAGAACAGACTGTATTTTTCTGATGACCAGTTGACACTAAAGGTATGTCACACAAGCTACATAACTCAAAGGAACAATGCTACTGTGACACTTTGCCTTTCAGAAACGTGTTTGTCCAGACGCTGAGCTTGACTTTAACCTACAAATGAATGAATGAAACTGCCACCGTCAATCATTCGCAGAGGTTAGAAAGGAAACGCAGACAGGAATCAAAGATGAATGAACAGGCTCAGACAAAATGACAATGAGACAAAGATAAATTACTTCATATGTTGCAATAACAGCTGAACTCGACTGTATGATGGAGCAAAAGGTTTCATATTTTCAAACAAACTGAAAAGAGAAACATCAACTCTACCTGAAATTAATATAATATCAAAATATTAAAATATGTATGTATGTATGTATGTATGTATGTATGTATATATATATATATACAGTGGGGAGAACAAGTATTTGATACACTGCCGATTTTGCATGTTTTCCCACTTACAAAGCATGTAGAAGTCATAGGTACTCTTCAACTGTGAGAAACGGAATATAAAACAAAAATCCAGAAAATCACATTGTATGAATTTTAAGTAATAACATAAGTATTTGATACATCAGTGTGTTTTGGGTCGTTGTCATGATGGAAGACCCAGCCACGACCCATCTTCAATGCTCTTACTGAGGGAAAGAGGTTGTTGGCCAAGATATCGCGATACATGGCCCCATCCATCCTCCTGTCCTGTCCCCTTTGCAGAAAAAGCATCCCCAAAGAATGATGTTTCCATCTCCATGCTTCACGGTTGGGATGGTGTTCTTGGGGTTGTACTCATCCTTCTTCCTCCAAACACGGCGAGTGGAGTTTAGACCAAAAAGCTCTATTTTTGTCTTATCAGACCACATAACCTTCTCCCATTCCTCCTCTGGATCATCCAGGTGGTCATTGGCAAACTTCAGACGGGCCTGGACATTGGCGCTGGCTTGAGCAGGGGGACCTTGCGTGGGCTGCAGGATTTTAATCCATGTGTTACTAATGGTTTTCTTTGAGACTGTGGTCCCAGCTCTGTTCAGGTCATTGACCAGGTCCTGCCATTTAGTTCTGGGCTGATTGCTCACCTTCCTCATGATCATTGATGCCCCACAAGGTGAGATCTTGGATGGTGCCCCAGACCAAGGGAGCTTGACCGTCATCTTGAACTTCTTCCATTTTCTAATAATTGCGCCAACAGTTGTTGCCTTCTCACCAAAGTGCTTGCCTATTGTCCTGTAGCCCATACCAGCCTTGTGCAGGTCTACAATTTTATCCCTGATGTCCTTACACAACTCTCTGGTCTTGGCCATTGTGGAGAGGTTGGAGTCTGTTTGATTGAGTGTGTAGACAGGTGTCTTTTATACAGGTAACGAGATCAAACAGGTGCAGTAAATACAGGTAATGAGTGGAGAACAGGAGGGCTTCTTAAAGAAAAACTAACAGGTCTGTGAAAGCTGGAATTCTTACTGGTTGGTAGGTGATCAAATACTATATATATATATATATATATATATATATATACACTGTACTTATATTTATATTATATTATATATAATTGCTATTTATTCCTTAAATCGACTAAACTGAATCTGAATCAGGTTTTATGTAGATTCACTTAATTATCAAACTTTTTCGTCAGTAATTTTGAAAAGGTTAATGTTGCTATAAAAAATAAATTTGCGGTTGAATTTTACTTTTATGATTTGTGACTCTCCATTCAAGCACTTGACCTGTATGTCAGCAGGCTTCAGGCCTACTTGAAGAGTGACAAAGGAGATCTTTGAGTGTGTTTGTATAAGGTGAGCTGGGGATAGTACACACCCACACCCTCGATTAATACCTCTAAAATGTGTGTGTGTGATGATTACACTCGCACATTTTGCCTTTTTGTGTTTGTGTATGCATAGCCATGTATACATGCTTGTTCATACACTACAAGACAGTGTGAGAGCCTCATTACTCAATTTCTGTCTCAAAACCAGACATCTCCTTAAGGAGATGACCATGTTTACGGAGCTAGCCATCCACTCTTTCATTTCTTATTTGTCGTATTACTGCACACAGATGATCTGAATCAATCATACGAGTCATTTCAGCTGGGCCAGGGGGCCGAGCCACAGCTCAATTGAACGATTTCTCTCTTGAATTCACTTACAGCCGTACAGATGATCTCACTCATCCTCTCCACCTTTCACACACTCCATACATCACTCTTTCCAGCGCCTGTGGGCTCTATGTGGCTTAACATCTCTAGCTAGAGTGAGCAGAGACAGGTGTGATTGATGAGGCAGGTGAATGCTTTGCCTCCTCTGGCAGCTCGACGAGGCTGTGGACACGGGATTTGCCGCCAGGCTCAGCCGTCAAGCCTGCTGCCACACTGATAGACTGCTGTCAAAGTAATGGCCTATCTCTCATACGGCTTGCTAAGCAGCATTTGTCTCGATTACACCTCGTTCGCGCTGCCAGCATGCCATGTAATGAGGAGAGTGCTTTGCTTGACTGTGAATGTGATTGTGTGTATAGTATCAATGACTGTGTGTGTGTGTGTGTGTGTGTGTTGTATCAGATGACTTACCATGCCTGGTGATAAAGGAGTAAAGCTCAACAGCTTCTTGTACTGCTCAAAGGTAAAAAACTGCAAAGAAGATCAGGACAACCTGTCAGGAAGTGTTTTCAGACGCTACATGCATTCACATACATGCACGCAGACAAGATGAATGCTCACACCCAAAGCAAACACAGCTCAACTGTAGTGAATGAGAAAACTCAAGCTGTCAACATGACACCGTGCAAATATAAATACACACAGGCGATGGCATATAATTCTTTATATTAGTTAAGCTTTGCTCAGCTTGACAGATATTAGATAATAAAACATCCAGTAAGACTGATGAATGCCAGGGCCTGTACAGTAAACCAAGCCTGTTTAGTAGCTTTAAAATCAACATATGTGGAGCGTCAAGTAAATTCATTGATCAGTGTTAAAGGAATTTAAAATGTTGTCATCATTTACCCAGCCTCATGCTGTTTCAAATCCGTATTACTTTATTTATTCTGTGAAACACAAAAGGATTTTTGAAAAATATCCTGGCCACTCTTTCAATATAAAGTGAATGAGGGCTGTGGCCGTCAAGGTCTTAAATGACAAATGTAGCACCATAAAACTTATATTCGAAGTCTTCTCATGTTATACAATAGCTTTGTGCGAAAAACAGACCAAGGTCTTCCCTGAATGGGTTGATCTAGATCACTCTGAATGATTCATTCACAAGTTGGGTCAATTGAGTCAAACAGATTTTCAGTGAATAACAGCATACATTTTGGTCTGTTCGACACAAAGCTATAGTTTGACCTCACACGACTTGGATTATGCCAAACAAATTGTATGGACTACTTTTATGATGCTTCTGTCATTTGAATTGCTTAAAAGCTCCTGTCCCTATTCATTGTAATTGCATGGAAAAAAGTGTCCAGTATATTATTCAAAATGTCTCTTTTTATGTTTCATGTAGGAAAGAAAGTCAAATGAGTTGAATGACATGAGAATGATTACATGACTCATGAATTTTCAGGTGAACAAACCCTTCATGGTAAACTCTTGAAGCTTGTTGAGTCTACCAATCCTGCACTTTCCAATAATGGAATTAAACCCCTTCCAGATGTTTTTTTTAGATTGGAAAAGTGAGACATTAATGTGCTCGCCCTCCTTTCAGACACCCATAACCAATGGCCTAAAGCCACAGTAAGTGTTCATCTAAACTCAAGAGTGTATATATGTACTGTTTATACATGATACTAAAGTGAGGCCGGTAGCAATCTCTGACCATGTAGGTCAATATTGGGACTTCTCAACAGCAAACACATGTGGCATGAATACAAACATAGAGAGGGGATGAGTGTTTTTGATCCTCCTGGATAGAGCCGGTACATTGAGGGCATACGTATGTGGTCTGTGTGTATGTTTACACTCGGAAGGCCAGGTTGCAAAGATCAGAGCATGTATGGTTTAAGTGATGAGTTTAAGCTTGGAGTCAAATGTGGTTCCTGTTACCTTCACTGCTCTCTTTGGGGTCTCGGCCAAAATTGGGGGAAGGATTCCCTTGTAGAAGCCGTACACTCTGATGAGGAAAAGACGTCACTTGTTGGAGTTTGAGACAGATGATAAATAAATAAAGATTGCATTTTAGAGCCTGAAAAATAAATAATCTCATTCCATTTTCTAATTTTTGTTTTACAAATATTGTTGTGCTGACTGTATTCATCAAGCTTAACTACATGGTAACCCAATGAACAAAATGAAACAAACAAAACAAAGAATCAAACTACATTTAGACATTTTGGTAGCAGGTCAGCAAAAATGGTCACCTCATATAAAAAGAACAGAAAATGAAAAGGTTAAGCACCTACTCTCACTATCACTATTGGCATAAAAGGCTGATCAAGCAGACTGTGAAAAATGTTGGCGCAGTGTGTATGCAGTTTAAATTTCACAAGTCATGAAAAATACTTGGTACATTAACTAATGGAGCTATATGGAAGCGTAATTAAGACAGTGGGGCAGATAATGCTCACAGTGTGTAATTGTAGTTCAAATATTTTTCATAATAATAATAATAATAATAATAATAATGTTGTGTTAAATCTGTTAAAGATAAGCCCTAACTGAGATTTAAACCTGAGTTTAAAGTAATTAGCAACAGGATTAAATTAAATATAGGTGTAATGTAAAATTTAAATCAGATTTAAAATGTGTAAATAAAATCAGATTTATTTAGAGCTTAAACATTTGGTGCAATTAAATTATTAGAATCTTGATTGAATCTGTTTAGGCTTAATCCTTATTGGTGTAATCCATCCAATGTTTTAAAGTGGCTTAAGTAAATGACCAGGGGCCTATACCATGAAGCCGGTTAAGGTGGCTAGTGAGGTATGTTTCAGTTTAGTACGCACCAACCCTGGGTTTTAGAGGGGTCAGGAAGATCATAACACGTATGGTTTAAGTGATGAGTTTAATCCAAATTTTAGTGATGATTATTTATTATAATTATTTTATATTATTTATAAATTATTTACATTTACATTTAGTCATTTAGCAGACGCTTTTATCCAAAGCGACTTACAAATGAGAGAAATAGAAGCAACTAGAACAGTCAAGGGCAACAGTATGCAAGTGCTGTAACAAGTCTCAGTTAATCTAGCACAGAACACACAGGACAGAACTTTTTTTTAATTATTATTATTATTATTATTATTATTTTTTGTTATAAATTAGACAGACAGAAAATGAATAGAATGTTAAGTGCTATTCTTGATTGGTCAGGTGCTGCTGGAAAAGATGTCTTTAGATGTTTTTTGAAAATTTGAAAATGTACAATATTTAAACAATTATTATACCCTTAATCAATTACACCCGAGCAAGTTTATCAATTAAGCATTCATTTTGATTGTATATAGATTATATGTACTATAAATATGCTTTAGAATCAATAGATAAAGCTTTAAAAATGATTACATGTGAGCTTACACATTCTAAACTTTGTATATTATCATCTATACAAGCTAACTTTACAACTTTCACTTGCACTGATATAACAAGATATTTTCTTATTGCTGTGTAAATGCATGTATGTACTTCATATTCTTCAATCTCTTAACCTTCGGCAGAAGAGATAATTGAATTACACTGACTCTCGCAAGAAGTGAGTCGCAGTTTCTCTGTGTTTCAAGACATGTGCTTGGCTGTTCGCCACTGATGTCACTTTCATGTGCACATGCTCTATGAGCTCAGGAACAAAGCCTGAGTTGACAAGATACCAGCAAAGCCTGATTTGATTGGTTTGGTTTTGTCATCTGGGCCCAAGTAGCCCAAGTCTGTCACAGAGATGTGACAGAGATATTTACAACTATTTCCCATCCTGACCCATGGTGCCACACATAGGAATGCTTAATTCTACTTTGATGTGCCAATTCCATGGAAATCCGCCTCCATTATCACTCATTGAGCTCAGCTTTGGCTGTATTGCACTACTGTTTCCAGGGTAATGTTTCCAAACCAGAACAGGTTAAACCGGTCTAAACATACAAACAAGCACTTATAAAAGAAAAACAATAGCCTTCACCAAAGGAACTAAATTTTTTAGGTTTAAACTGTCTAAAAAGCTTTAGACAGTCAAATCATCTTTAGGCATTTGTGTCAAAATGGGTGCGATTCTTTAGCTAGTACAATATAATTAATGAGTTCATAAAGTGTAACTGTCACAGTATTGATTCAAAGAAAAAAGGTTAAAAAGGCATACTTTTCACATTTTAGTGTTCAAATTGCAAATAGACGTAACCCTTGACATGTATCTGTATGATAAGCATGTCTTTAAACAGCATTATCACTTATATCTTTTCTTATTTTAATCTATTTAGGGGCCATTTACACGACTCCATTTTCAAATAAAAAACGTAAAACTTAAGCGTTTTGGCCATTCATTTAAACGACAACAGTGTTTTGGGGGCCTGAAAACGGGTTTCAAAACACAAGTTTTTGAAAATGATACTGTTATCGTTTTCCATGTAAATTACAAAAACACAAATTTGTGAAAAAGGTGACGTCATGTATATGCTATAAGCGCAAAGTGTTTCTTTACAATGTGACATCGCCGACTACTGGCCTGGCAGCAGAATACAGCATTTTTTTGTCGTTTTGCGGATCCATGTTAACGGGAATCGTTTTGACAAGGGTGTAGTCTGTACGCAAAAAATGCAAAGGAAAAACTTTTCCGTTTTAAGTATTGCATTTCTGTCAATAGATCCTCATAAATATTACACACTGGACCTTTAACGTTAGCCTGGTCCTAACAGACTCTCGTACATTTCATTTGTACAGAGAGTCTGGCCACTCTCCATTGACAAGCGTTAACTTCCTTGAAGGCGGGTACTCTGTTGAAGTTTAAAACACTACTGGATCTGCCCAGAGCCTCTCTGGATCTGCCATAACCAATCGCTAACGTTTGGTCTTGACGTATGTCATTTCAAACTAGCACACGACATCAACGCCATCGTTCTCAGCCACTCCCTCTCTTCGTTGATTGGACCGGTTAAAATTTGACCGGAGAAAACCAGAGAATATACCGCAATCCTAGATGGAGTACTGAAGGAAAATGAAAATTGAGCGGAAGTACTTAGGGCAGAGCCAGGCTACTTTAACGTACCCTTAGAACGCTGAAATAAATTTGAATTCATTTACATATCTCTATAACTTATATCAAGGCTACTTGCATAACTGTCATGATATAGGTCCACCGTTGTAACGTAACAAATTGTATATCAATCTTTAGATGATCCAAATGTGTAGGCCTACCATGCTGTAACAAGTCATTTCATGTTGTTTAGAGAACAAATAGTGATTTTTTTATGTGTCTTTTTACAGTCTAATCTTTTCTTTGATTTTTAATATCATAGTATGTGATGGCCATTAAGAGCCTGCTGAAGCCAACGGTGTCCAAAATAAGTGTCCGCATTTTGAGATTCCAGTCTGATCAATGCTTCAACACATTCTCACCACCCCTAAACGCAGACATTGTTTGGAGAGCACATGTACTTTTTCTGAAGCTGAAACCTGACTCTGTTATGCTTTCTGTCAATCTGAAAGTCAGGACAAGCCTGAGCAAGCGAAACACCTGAGCTTTTCTTTTCCCTTCTCATTCTCTCATACAAAAACTCTGCAGTACGATAAAGAGCTAACATTTACCTAGAATTGTGCTCATAGTTTCAGTACTGTAGTATATGTCAAAAAGAAAAGGTCAGTCATTGGATTTATTGTGTGGTGATACAATAGGTTAGTAGGATGTTGATGCTTGAAATCATCTGGTCATTTGGCCTCTTTTTTAGAGCTCTATTAGCTAAACTTTATTAAAGACTTGCGTTTATGCTTTGAAGTCCACATAATGTCCATAAATGAACTAAAATTAAGAATGAGGACTATACTCTTGTTTAGAACCTGATTTATCTGGGATTTCTTTTTTTTAAAGTGAAGGATTAAATAGCTGCAGTCATTAGTATTTTTATTAATACATTTAATAATGAAAAAACATTCTTTAAAATATATCACATTTATCCAATGTTTAGGGCTGTCAAAAATAATTATTATTTAATAACATGACACTTATTATTTGAATTAATCACAGCATCAATATCAATATTTTGGAAACACAATACAGTTCAGTTTGTTAACATTTATAACAATGCCTCATAAATCATAAACTAATAATGAACAATACTTTCACACCATTTATTAATATAGGTTATTGTTAATTTCTACATATACAAATTAATATGTATTTAACATTTCAAGTTTATAGTATATGCATACATAAATGAAAAAATGGCATTACTATATTGTGAACAAACATGAACAAATACTGAACAATATTTATAAATTAATCTACACAACCATTCAAATGTTTGGGGTCAGTATTTATTTTTATTTTTTTTCTGTTTGGTTTTTTTAAAAGAAACTAATTATTTTATTCAGCGAGATTTAATTGATCAAATGTGTCAGTAAAGCTTTTTTATTTTAAATAAATCCTCTTCTTTTGAACTTAAATATATTTAATATTATATAAATATAATTAAAACAGAAAACATTTTTTTTGTATATTGTAGCAATATTTTTTACAATATTACAGTTTTTACTCAAATAAATGCAGCCTTAGTGAGCATAAAAGGCTTCTTTAAAAAACATCAAATACATTTAAAAATAAAAATAAAAATTGTGACACCAAACATAATTCAAAGTCATTACTTGGCTGATTAAAACATTAAATGGGCATTAAAAAGTCATTTTTGTTGTTGTTGAAAATGACAGGTTTTGAACATCATTAGGGTGAGTAAATGACAGAATTAAAATTTGGGTGAACTTCCCCTTTAACATTAACAGCCTTACTAATAACGAATGCTTTAGATCATGTAACATCCATTTGTGTGTACAAGAGTGTTGATACATCCCGAGAGGGGGTTGCGAGAATGAAACAGATTTCTCAGTATCAGTTATAGCATGTATTGATATTGAACACACGTGTGTGGACAGGGTGGACAGAGTGGCGTGACAGCTGCATGTGAACTTCTGTCATTGTATTGTGAAAACATGCCCCAGTAGTCAACAGAGATGTCCTCGGCTGATTTAGTTGGGGTATAAATATTATCGTTATGTGAACACAGATGAGGCGATTAGTGTGAGCGAATTTGCCCACGCCGTGACCACCACTCCAAAACCTCTGACCCATGGCTAATTACTACAACACATCTCATCGGATGACAAACAATCTCTATTTCACCAGCATCACGATGTGTCAGATGTCACAAGCCTCACTTGTCAGGTGAAACGGCAACAGAGAGGCATTGTGTGTTGAATGAAAGTGTCTGGCAGAGTGGGCTTTTGTCTGGCCGAAACGGAAGCCCCCCTCCTGTCGCCCCCTCCTTGTGGCGCATGCAAAGGCCGGCCGCATGTTTCCCGGGTGTGGTCAGTCTAAGAAACATCAGGTGGTGAGATAAAGCTCCAATTTGTTACACACGCACTTAAGACCCCATTTGACTACGCCTGGTTTGACTATGCCTGAATGCCAATTTGACTCTAAATGTAAGCACGCAGTTGGCCCACATAAGCAAATGCACACACATTTAGGTACATGTGGGTCCAGCTGCTGGAGTTTGTATAGGTGTGATTTGTCTTTTATTTGCATCAAACCCCATTTCTTCCATTCAACGCATAGCCACATCCTTCAACATAACAAAAGGAGAGGAAGGAAATGATACATTAACCAAATTGGATAATGAGGCAAAATGTTTCATCCCTGTTATAGGACCGACCGTCAATGAATCACAGGGCTGGCGGGAAAACGCAAGGAATATTTACATTTGGGTCTTTATCAACTGTAAGAATGTGCACAGTTGTAACTTATACTGCTGAGGATACAGTGGCCCGAGTGACTTTGAGCTCTCCCTGTTCTGTCCCTTGTCAACAACTTGAATGCTTGATCTGCAAATATTGTCACTTGCCTCTCGAGCCTTTAACCTTGACATTGGTTCGGGAAGGCACAACAGCTCCAGGCTCGTAAATCAAGGAGTGAGGAGATGAGAAGCAGGGACGTTTCTTGTGCTTTCGCTTGAAATCAAACATGACAGACAAAGTAAAATGACCCCAATTCATCAGCTAATTGCCTCCAGTGATTACTGCAGAAAAGTAGCTTGGAAACTGATCAAATCATTTGAATTTGAACTATAGGAGAAATAAAACTGACATGTAATCACTTGTATACTATTAACACAATTAATTCATGCACTATTTAAAATGGGGGCAAATATGTGATGATCATATTGGTTTCTATCAGGTCTAACAGGGGTTTATCATTGTGCCTGATACACAAAAGTATCAATACAAAACTTTAGGTTTTGTCTAGTGAATGTGGACCATTTCAGGGTATGTAATTTAAAACCATAAAATATAAATATGGGTCTGTTTGAATCATATACCATAAGAGAAATGTATGTAATGTAAAGGAACATTAGCCCTTTTTCACGTTTACAGGAAACATTCATACAACATTTCTGTTTGGAAACTGGTTGTCTAAACATTAGAATCCACTATAAAGACTGTGTTAATCACCAAATATATTTTCATGCATTTCATGTACATGCACATGTACATTTATTGTATTTTTATGTCAATAAATTAACGGATGCGGATTAAAATAAAAACACTTTCTATTCATAAAAAGAATCCTGAAAAAAACCCACGTATCACGGTTTCCACAAAAATATTATGCAGCACAACTGTTTTCAACCATGACAATAATAATAAGAAATGTAATGCACTAAATCAGCACATTAGAATGATTTCTGAAGGATCATGTGACACTGAAGACTTGAGCAATGACTGCTGAAAATTAAGCTCTGCAACAATAATAATAATAATAATAATAATAATAATAATAATAATAATACATTTAAATTGAAAATGAGATTTCTTTCAAAAACATTACAGAGCCCAAACATTTGAACAATAGTGTAAACTTACTCAAGAGGCCTGCTTACCTGCTGCTAAAAAAAAGCACAAAAAAAAAGCTGACCAAGACATACTGTGAAATAATTATGCACAATCAAGCTATTTATGTGATCTAATACTCACATATATGTGATTAGTACTTTCTTTCTATGATGATTCACACATGCTACATTATGACGCAAGTGAACGTCCATAACATTTCAAATCGACTCCGAGCCAATTCACAGATGGATCTCCAGCTCTGAACTAATTGGTGTGTGGAAGCCGAAGGGCTCGGGTTACTACCGCACAGAGGGGAAGACCAAAGCAAAATATGGACCAAGAGCGAAAGTGCAATGCTGGGCCATACAGCAAGAGCATGTTTATTTTCAATAATAATTCCACAACAGTAACTCCCGCCACCATTTGTGTAAATTAAAACTAAGTGGTTCAGCCTGGGGCTGATCATGCTACCGGCTACTGTGTGGTGATTCCAGCCACAGCACAAACAGACGGAGGGTGATAATTGGTTTAGAAAAAAAGAAGAACCATAATCTGCAGGGGAAGCCTGCGGGATGCAGCCGATGACAGCTCCGCAGAGAGGGAAAGCTGGTATAGGATCGCACAGCCAACCAGAGCCGCTGTGTCAGCGTCACATAGGACTGCACACGTGCATATATTTTCACACCTTGTTGCGGATCAGCTTTAGATCCACTGTAAAGCTGTCATCTTGCCATAAACAGAGCTTTCTTTCAAGTCTGCACACTGTCTAGGATATGACACGTGCCTCATGTTGTGTGGTGGAGGGAGGGGAAGAAAAACTGGAAGGAGAGCATGGGAGGGAGGGGGGTTGGATGGTAGAAAGAAAAAAGAGAGAGACAGAAAAAGAAAATCTCTGCCTCAAGCGAACTACGTCATGTGTGTGATTTCCAGTGTTGGGCACGTTACTTTAAAAAAAGTAATTAGTTATAGTTACTAGTTACTTCTTACAAATAGTAACTGAGTGAGCAACTGAGTTACATCATTTTAAAAGTAACTAAGTACCAGGGAAAGTAACTACTGTGTTACTTTTTTTTCTTTTCTTCAAATGTTCAAATATGTCAAATAACTTGGATGCCCCCAATATTAAATATGTTAAATGAACGAATTGGACACTAAATAGAATAAATTATTATTATAAAACATTGTACATTAATGTACACTATTGTAATGTTGCTGTGGGACAATGTGAGAGACACCTATCAAATTCAATATATTATTGTAAATATTATCAGTAGGCCTACTATAGTTATCACTCAGTACTTTATACTCCTCTGGTAGTGGAGCTCACGTCATTAGCCACTAATGTTGTGGCTGTGATGATGTGAGGCTTCATTAGATTAGAATTACTGGCCACCGACGTGGAGAGACTCTTTCTTCCTGGGCATAAGTTGCACATTACATAAACATTCTTACCTTTCACCTCAACGAGGGAAAAGCGCTTATACTTCCAGTTTGCGAAAGCTACCTTTGAAGACGTTGGACTTGCCATCGCTGACTGTGCATATGCGTGTACGTCAGTTGTGTGTGTGTGTGTGTGTGTGTGTGTGGACTCAACCTATCAATCTCAACCTTGTCTCCCACCCACCCACCAATCATCATCAGTTATGTGTACCACCCAACCCACCCCCCAACACGCGTGGTTGGCGCGCGCGCGCACACACACACACGCACGTTGGTCCGACTGACAGAGAGCCAGTTCTGATGAAAACCGCTTCAGTGAGCTCAATTATAGTAACGCCGCATTTTTCTTCTGTTGTAACGGAGGAACAGTAATTCGTTTGATTACCCGTTACTGAAAAAAATTATTCCGTTAGTAACACCGTTTATCTATAACGCCGTTTTCCCCAACACTGGTGATTTCCTATGAACAGCCAGTTAACACTACACATGTGGAGCATGCCTCTGCAAATGCATAATATAAGCCTAATGCATAATGTAATGACTTCACTTGCTTGTCCAAGATGGACATACTGCATATTCCAGGGCAGGTGGGTTTAAAGTTTGTATTTTTGGACACCAGGTTTACTATTTTTCCTAAGCTCAAAACATTACCTGTCACCTGGCGTATGTTGTTACCATGCATACAACAGACGTGTGCATACCGGTAGTTTATACTAAATACATGCAGAAAACAGTAGATGACAAAATCTGAAAAGAAAACATTACAAACCAGAAGTGTCAAAAACAGGTCACACTAAGATAACACTACAATAAGGTTCATTAGTTAACATTAGTTAAATACATTAGTTATGAACTGCACTTATAAAGCATTTATTTATCTTTGTTAATGTTAATTTCAACATTTACTAATACATAATCTTGTTAACTGTGAATTAACATGAACAAACCATGAACAGCTGGATTTTTCTTAAACTGACGCTAACCAAGATTAACAAATACAGTAACAAATGTACTGCTCATGTTTAGTTAATACATTAACTAATGAAACCTTATTGTAAATGTTACCCAAAAACGGTACTAAGAATAATTGAACATTTTAAAAAAGTTACAAATTTCCAGATTATCACAAATTTCCAGACTATCACATCTTACATTATATAAAGTAAAACATTCCTAAAAGGATATTTTTTTCTTTTGGTCATGTTTTATTCCACTTTGAACACTAAATGAGGCAGGACTGGTTCATGGTACTGTGCACGTTAGTATTTTCACACACAAAAAAATGGTTTTAAGCCATTTGCTTATGTTTTGCTGTAGTGTGTCAATAGGAAATATCAGTTTATATTTCCAAACATTCCTTTTGCCATTAATTGTAATAATCCAGTGACTTTTTTGTATCCACACAGAGATCTGATCATTGAGTCCATCTGGGATTACATGATGAAACAGAAAAAACCGAGACAGACTAAATCCGGAAGAACTGTGGCAACGTCTCCAAAACGCTTGAACAACCTACCTATAGGACAAAAGCGGTTTTAAATGCGAAAGGTGGTCACAACAAATATTGATTTGATTTAGTTAAAAGTTAATTGATAAATAAAATCTATGGCATTATTATTGAAAGCATCCTCACTTTACAGCATTTTTACACAAGTGCCTGAAAAATGTTTTTCACAGTACTGTAATTTGGTAGGTTGTTTGTTAGCCTGTCTCAGTTTTTCCTGTTTCTTTATGTAATCCCAGATGGAATCGATGATGGTGAGTTCAGATCTCTGTGTGGATCATACCGGCTGAAGTTAGACTCCTTGTGCATACAAAATCTCACTGGATTATTACAATTAATGGCAAAAGGAATGTTTGGAAATGTAAACTGATATTTCCTACTGACACACTACAGCAAAATATATAATTGGCTGAAAACCATTTTCTTTGGGACGGAAATACTGTATATATATTACGCATGGAATTGTAGACAGCAAAGAGCGACAGCAATTTGAATGGGATGGCAATACAATACAGAAAGATAGATGGATAGATAGATAGACAGGCAGACAGACAGACATTTATAACTTACCCTTCAGTGCGAAAAATTGTTCTGAAACAGTCTCCAAGGCCTTTATAGCTATTTGGGTCACCCTTCCCTCTTTGGATTTGAAACCTGAAAGATTAAATGTCAACTAGTCACCACAAGACAAGATTCACAATAAATAGTCATTTACAAACCTTTATTCATAAATATTAAACTAACTTTTCAAACCAGTGAGCTATGTTCCAAGGACAGCACACTACTGGTTTATAATAACATTTTTGTAATTCCCCAACCAAAATTCTGCTTTAATATTAAAATATACATGTTTATAATATGGGATAATTTCCAAAGAATGAATTAATTAATACATTTATTTAGGTATTTATGGGGGCTAAAACCAAGTTCTTTCTTTCTTTCTTTTCTTTCTTTCTTTGAAGCCTTTGAAATAAATAATAAATACATAATTTTAGTCTTTTAACTTATTTGTCTTAATTTGACCATATTCTCCCTCTAAACAAAATATATGTTATGCTTGTAATGGCTACACATCACATTTGAGATTTTCCAAAATAATGTCCACAAGGAAAACAATGATTAAGAATTTATAAATTCTGGAAAACATCACAACCACATATACATTATGTTCAACATTCCTCTGCTTAGTTGACAGAGATCATAGAGCATGACCACCATATGCTATCAATTATCTGTGTGCTAGAAATGTGGGACACTGGCTAATCTGCTCAAATTGTTGACAAGTCTCAGACGTCTGTCAAAATCTGGACCGCTCCTTTCTCCTGCTTTCAGCGTCTGTTCTTTCAGAGGTGGCACAGACTTTCTCGGTCCCTTTAGCACAGCGGAGAAGTCAAACATTTACTTAACCCATCCTTACCAATTAACTTTGCTTCTTCTATAGCCATAGACCTTGTAGGTGCTAACTTTGTCACTAACATGCTAGTAACCTGCTGGTAACATTTCTGCAGTTCTGTGTAAATTTTTTATATGATACAAATGGTCAAGAGATGTTTTTGTAGCAACAAGCATGGTAGTAACTCCCTAATAAAGGGCACACTGAGCCGTGTAAATGTTTAACATGGTACCAGCACTGAGCGCAAGTTTGGGGAAAAAGGATTTACTGCTTCAACACAGCCCCCCCCCTCCCCCTTGTGGTTCATGTGATATAGATGTTTTAGCATGAAGAAATGGACAAAGCAACTGTAGGACCTTTGGTACTTTGACACCACATGCTATTATTTGTTTATAGGCCGACATGCCAGGATAATTTGCAGTGGTTCAGGCTGGGTATCTTTTTGGGCACATAGAGACGATAAATAAACCAACCTTTGCCCTCCAAGTGTAAATAGATGAACCCAGACCAAACTCAGAGTGGAAGACACAGAATGAGAAAGATTCTCCTCATATGGCTTTGACTGCCAGGTCAAGAGGTCAGCAGTAAGTCATCCAGGCGGGTGCCTGATGGGACCATAAAAGTGCCCTGGTTCCATCGGATGAGGGGGTTTACTGAGGTGAGCAGCCTTTCATATCGGCAACAGATTAACATCTTAGAGGGGTGTCCCCAGCATCCAATTTTGTAGATTCCCAAATAGCTTGTAACTCGTGCCTAAGAACCAGTTAAAAAAGCATCATAAATGAACGTCCAACACCATATTAAAGAGAAAGAAGAAAAGAGGGTCTCTGAAACAGCAGGCAGTCAAGTGAGGGGGAATGTTTGGATGGGGGCATGCAAAAAGATGGGGCACAGAACCAAAAGATTTAAGATCAGTGGAGCTTGTAAACAAATTTAAATCAGTCTTAATTAAAGGCACATGAGAGCAAGGTCAAGGAACGAAGGCGGCCTTGTCCCACCAATGCCCGAGTTTCAATTTCTGCAGTACACTGGGATAGCCCAACCCACGCTAGCCCAGAGGTGGCAGGGCCATGGTCCGCTTTCAGCTGCCTGACTCCGCTGTTGACCTTGGGGTCACCTCATTTCCTCATGCCCCTTGCCTACCCTGCCATAAAAGCATTGGACCAAACATCACAGCCTGGGGAGTGGAAGATAATAGGGAAGATTTGGCAGCAGAAGATGCCTCTGAACTCTCAGAAAGAGTCACCAGGATTCTGAAAGAAGTTTGGAATGAAAAAAGAAGCCGTAGATAAGATTAACCTTTCTGTATAAATGAGTCCTCTATGCAGAAAATCAGGAGTGTACATTCCGATATATTTGGAGACATTTATTGAAAGAGCGAGAAGAAAAGTTCAGGGCTGATTCAGTCGGCCTTGGAGCAAGGCTCCCAGTTGTAAAGTCAACAAACAGAGGAACTGCGAAAAGCCCAAGGGTTTTGTTAAAAGATCCCGCTCTCAGAATCCCTTTCAAAGTAAACCTAGAAAGTAAAGATATACTTACAGGTGACGATATCTGTGAGTTCATCAAAAACCTCCAATGACCTTCTGTACTCTGTTTTTATAGGACCAGAGTGCCATCTTGGATAGCCAGGTTAGGGTGAAGGTAAGGCCAACATGGGGCGTCTACGGGTGAAATAAGCACCGGGGGTAAATAACCCTACCATCTCCACCTGACCCAAAACTCCCCATAAAATGCGAACTCTGAGCGTTCTGACAGGAAGGTAAATGAGAATAAATAGCTGCAGAACACCCTCTCTTTGTATTTTTATAGAGAGGAGTGAAGTGTTTTAGGTCCAGGCCGAGCACTAGGTCCTTGTCCCCTCTCAGACCCATTATGGAATAGGCCAGCACCGGGTCCGACAGGGGGGGCTGTGCCCCACTGGAAGACAAGCTTGATGGGTTGAGGCCTAATAATGATGGTGTTAAAAAAAGCCCCGTGGGAAGGGCGGGAGGTTACTGGGTTGATCAAAAGGCTCGAGTCTGATGGGTTTGCCATTAAAGGGCCAGGCCAAACTTTTAAAAAGGTCTCTTAAATTTGCCTTGTTAAATATAGGGGTATTCCCCCAAAGAATGAAACATGGAGTGGGAACTGCATTATTTCATTTATAACTAGAATATCAACCCCATGATAAACAAGGTCCCATGAACGAAAAAGCATCCTGCAAATGTACCATTTATAACTTTTGCAGGACTTTCTTTTCCTTTACAACTGAAACTGTGTGACTGTAGTTGTGGCAGGAAAATGTTTAAACGGTTGGCATTTGATATTGGCCGCCTATGTTTCCAGTCTGGTACAATGATAACCAAATATTGCGTGAAATGCGTAAAAGCAAAAAATTAGCTGTAAAAGGATTTTACATTTAATAGTGCATTTTTGGTAATACATTTTAATCACTGAATCAATTAACTGTTTTTTTTTTCAAGCAGAAGAATAGCAGTGGAACAAATATCACTAAAACTAATCTCTTTATAAACTGAATTATTTTTTGGTTATGGTATTTATTGCTTTCAATTATTCAGTCTTTAATTCTTAGCCATGTTAATATGTTTTCAATTTGCTGCCTCTGAACCAACAACACTTTCATCAAGAGCTGAAATGAAAGTAAAATGAAAGCGAAACACGCACGTGAGCAAGGTTTCTTTTACACACAATCAGTGGTGCATAAGAGAATCCAGAAGGCAGCATTAAAAGGAAATCTATTTTTTACAGCCAGACAGTTAATTTTAATGAGCAGGATCATAAAGATGGTAGACGTCCATTGCAATGGTACGTGAGGTAAAACCTCTCTAACCTAAATGCTCCAATATGGCAGATGTTGACATCCAATCAAAAAGCAAGGACCAATCGACTGTCTGTGATCATGCTACTCTTGAATATCAAACAATGCTGTGGGACTACATTAATCGGGTTGTACGCAAGCAAAACACCATATTCTTGAGCAGCGGGGTGAAAATAAATGTAAAACCAATGAAATGCAATGCTTATAGAAAACCACAGGAAATTCCTCTCTTAAATTCATGGTAGACATACATATTTACTTCCCTCTGTTCTTTTGGCTTTTCAGGCTAATACTGCTGGGCACATGGCTGGAGGTGGCCTATAAAGCTGAGCCTTTGGAGGGAAGGAGATAAAGCAGAAGAGAAGATGGAAGATGGGGCAAAGGGGAAGTGATAAAGTCATGGCGCTCGTGACACCACATGTTTCCAGGTCTCGGTCTGGGTTAGGACAGCTTGGGTTACAGTGGCACCACAGGCCAACTGGACCCACTGTGACTCAGAGGGGATTTTGACATCCTCAAAATGACCAGTTAGACATCCCACAAAATGCTCACCTCTCACAGTCTGATTTGTGCCTGAGCTTGCCAAACTCTGGCTGACCTCGTGAACAAAGTGAGAGACAGCATTTTAAGACAATCCCAGCGCAAATAAGCATTGATCAGGGATATGAAAAGGCGTCACAAAACAACTAATTAGTTGGTTACAGGCGCAACTAGTTGGCCTATTGGTCCTAAGGAAGTATATATTTGTATAAAGATGCAGGTTTCGAGTTGAACTGTCAATTGGATAAGACACATTATCTCCAAGGACATCAGATCGATAGAGTGGAATGGAGCAGAACATGTTTATAAAGGTTGCACTATATCCTGCCTGACATGCAACCCACATCTTAAAAATGCAATCCATTTGCCAGTACACTGACAGGTCCTGACTCTCTGTGATTAAAAATCCCATGGCACTTCTCATAAAGTGTAGGGGTGTAACCACCACGGTGTCCTGGCCAAGTTCCCTCCATTTGCTCTTACCAATCATGGCCTCCTAATAATCCCCAACTATTGAATTGGCTCTACCACCCTCTTTTCTCTCCACCTATAGCTAGTGTGTGGTGAACACTGTTGCACTGTGGCTGCCGTCGCATCCTCAAAGTGGATGCTGCACACTGGTGGTGGTTGAGGAGAGATCCCTGACATGGTTGTAAAGCACTTTGGGTGTACAGTAGTACATATGAAAAATTTACCTATATAAAATTCCTCATTCAATCATTCATACACTGAAAAAAAAAAAGTGTGAAACATGATGCAATGGCCAAATTTGTCCAATAGTAACAGTGCTCTAAAGTGTTTAAATTTAAAAACGTTTATCACTGTAACAGCGTAGTATGCAAAATAAAGCACCACTACTAAAAATATAAATTATATTTTCCCACTAACATTAGTTAATATATTAGGCATCAGATTCTACAATTTACTAGTTCCTGTTGAAGGGATAGTTCACCCAAAAAAAAATGAAATTTATTTTATCATTTATTGACCTCCATGTGTTCCAAACTTGTATGACTTTATGTGGAACATATTTGTTTTTTTGCACAATGAAATAATATTCTTCATAATATATTCACTATAAGAATAGTAAAAATACAGACCAATGTATTGTGTTAATATGAATTTTTATATTTTTTATTGTTTCATGTGTTTCGATATGTTGTGTTTTAGGGTTGAAGGAAATGTCCATAATTTAATGGCTAATGTCCTGACAGAAAATTACCTTTTCTGTATTTCTTATTTTTTTTGTACAATATTCTTTTTTGTTTCAAAGAGGAAAGTAAGTCATACCGGTTTGGAACGATATGAGGATGAAACTATGAAATTTCTTTTAAATTTTGGGTAAACTAAACCTTTAATTTATAACTGTAAGCTACTACTATTCATTGTTAATCGACTTATACACCTTGCAATTGTCCAAATTAAGTACTGTTTATTGTTATCTTATGTTAACATAACATTAACGTAATGTTAACCTTTTTAGCGAAAACATTTGAATAGGCTAGTCAGTATTTGAACAGCTAGTCAGATCCATTGAGTGCAATGATTGAAATTGCTGGTTTACTCTTTCAGGTCATTCAAACAAACATTGCTGAACTGGAAATATCAGATTGGGAGACTGTATTATGATTATGGTTGCTTTGAAGTAAGGAAATGGCTGACTGGCTGACTCCATAGACAGCAGGAGACTGGCAGGTATTACACAGACGATCAGGACAGTGCAGAGCGTGGTCATCAATACTTCACTCGCTGGCTCTTCAGCAACAGAAACCTGAGTCTCTAAATTACAACTCTACATTTGCGCCTCTCGCCCCCTGCCTGGTAGGAACACAGCCGCTGCAAAACAAAACTCTGAAGGACTGGGTCACAGATGCTGTGAGGCGTCTGACAGACACAGGAGACAAATGAGTTTTCATCAGGCACTTTACTGCTTCTTTAAAATGGGTCATTTCAGCACACTGGGACATTTTGGCTTTATTTAGTATGTTTGTAACATAATGCATTTGGGTGTTTGGGACAACTCCTTCAAGCAGACCTGTTTAATACCAGGACATAATGTGTAATGGCAGTCATATCAGCGGGAGGTCACACCCTGAGTACTTTTTCTATGAGCACATTAGTTGTTCAATTCTAGAGTCTTAAGTCAAACATTTTCTGCGAGTGGAGCTTGCCTGTGCAAAAAAGAAAAGAAAAAAGATGATGATATTTTGGTCTCTATATTCTGGTCCCTCCTTTAAAGGGTTAGTTCACCCAGAAATTGTATGTACCTGTATGACTTTTTCTTCTGCTGTGTTTTTTGTCCATGAAAGCCAAAGGTGTCCAAAACAACACTATATCCCACTTTCATTGTTTAAAAAAAAAAAGAAAAGAAAGAAGTAATAAAAGTCATAGGTTTTGATTATTTGGGTGAAATGTGATATGCTAACAAGACTGGAATGTGTTTAATATAGGCATACATACCTACCAAGCAGCAGAAGTGTTACAAAAGCTCTACTATTACAATTATTATTATCACTAACATTAGAACACCAATGTTACCATCATTTATTTGTCACGCTATCACACTCCTATTCTTCCACTGTTCCATTCCAGGAAAGTAAAAACATATCTTACATGTTTAAGCCCACAAATGAACAAAGCGAATTTCGCTTTCGTTAAGGTATGTAAACTTTTCTCTGATGGAAATTAGTTTCATGCACAGTGCAAGTAGTTTGGTGCCAAGTTTAATATATTCCACATAAACACACATTTAATGTAATTTAGGTCAAGGAATGGAATTTGGTGGTTTGTATTATATGATGCCAGAAATTTTGATATGTCTTTACAAATGACCTCAAAACTAATCATTACAGTTAGTATTTATCCCACTCATCCATAATTAATAATTCAAATGACTTGCACCTGATTTTCCAGTGATCTGTGTCTTTGTTTAGCACTCAATATAGTATTCTGAACACCCTGGTGAAGATTTTGGCCAAAATATGTCAGTGGTAAGCCACTAATATAAATGCATTTTAATTCCGTGTCTAAACCACAAATAGTAGTGCCTTGAGTTATTTTGGACTGGCTTTAGATTTCCCCTTTATAATGAAACATGCCACAACCAATGTTCTGCTGACTTCTTTCACTGGAATTGTGAGTAGTTACTGTCCGACCACTGATGTGATTGTAATGCTGGTTTCCTAAGCACAGATAGCCACAGTCGGATACCTGCATTCAGTTTATGTCGTCAGGGCCATCAACCAGGGCAGGGTAGGATTAAGAGATCACTGGAGCACAGCTGAGCGACGTGCTGCTTTACTGGGCCGGATCGGCTCTTAGTCCTCTGAGCTTTGAGCCCTGCTGTTTAAGGGCTGCTTGAGGGATTCCATCAAGAGTGCACCAGGGTTCAGCCACCAGTTGGGGGTGGAAGCTTGTGGCTCTTCTCTCAGCGTCACCCGTTTCTTGGGACAGGACGTCATCTCTCACTGTCCTCGTCAAACATCCCTTTCCAGCCCCCCTCCCTGGTGAAGCTCACTTTCAAGCATGCTGGGTCTTGACGAAGGTTGTCTCATCATAGCAACTCCCATGAGGAGGTAACTCCAGGATTTTTTAATCACCAGTAGTGAAGCATAGATAAGCGTGTGGATTGATGGCAAAAGAGTCATGCTAGATCACTCAACATGGACAGACACAGTGACACGATCAGTGCTGGTGTTCCTGTTTCAAGGTTTTTAAATTACTATTTAATATTATAGTTGTTATATTTCAGTATAATATTAACAGGATATTCATTATATATTAATTTAAATCTGAATCCATTTATAGACATAAATCAATACATAAATTAAACATGTTTTTTGTTGTTGTTGAAAAATTGTTCTACCCCAACATTTCCTCCTTATATCTAATATGTAATACTTATCAATTTCAATATATTTATATTATGTTTATAGTTAATTCATAATGTCACTATTATATAGAAATTACATTTTTATTATTGATTTATATACTGGTACTGGTATATAATGTACTCACTAGGGTCAATTACTTAATAATTAAAATGACTATTCAAATATAATTCTTTGCATGAACAAATAAAATATGAATTACTTATATATAATATAAACAATGCAACTTTGAAACTACTTTTCAATAGGGTTATTTAAATGATTGCACAATATTACAAATGAATGAGTTTTCTAGAATATACAGCCCTAAAATCAATAAAACAAACACATATTACATTTTATTTTTCAATACAAACCTTCCTCCCCATTTCAAAAAAGAACAACAGCGGAGACTGTGGGAGGGGCTAAGGGCGTGTTTGGGGTGGGGTGAGGAGGCGTAACTGGAGCTCTTCAACAAGCAATGCAAGCTCATTTCTGCTCTCTAATGAGTGTGGCAGGGCGGCCGGCATGATGATCAGAGTCAGATGGGGTGCCCCGAGCAGCCGCCCCCTGCCGAAAGTGCCGCCTGACACCCTTTGTTACCTCCAAGTGAGCTGAGACCAGCCCATGAACCATGTAACTAGGTGGTTTCCAGGTTAATGAAAAGCTGTAACTCCAGTCTCACTGTCTCCTTAGAAGTCTAACTAACCCCCCAAACCCCCTACTTTCACCCTAGCAAGCCCCCTTTGAAAAAAACGTCAACATTCCAACCCAGAAAAGAGCACCGTTGAACGCAAATTAATGTAAGTGGCACGCAGACCTGTCCTCTTCTGAGAGACATTTATTTGTGAAGGACTGTTCACATCTGAATATATGGCGAAGACTTATGACGGTCAGAGGAGAGACCCATAATTTTACTTTCAGCTGGAAGTGCTTGATCTTGAATATAAACACATATGAAGAATGGTAGAAAGGCTTTAAAGTAAACATTGATTTAACCTTACAAACAATCATGGCCTTGAAATACATCCTCTTAATGTTCTCCTGATCTGCTTCCAGATGTTTGTTTGTGAGTTTGTGTGTGTCTAAGATCGACGGCCTCCTCAGTCGTCTAATTCCTGTCTCCGCCTCTACATGGCTCCAGCACTCTCATTTGCGCAGGGTAAATATGTATTCCCAAGTATACATTTTTGTCAGGTTCCCCTCAGAAAAAAAGCCTTTGATTCCACTAAGGCGGCTTGTTGAAAAAAGAGAGAGGAAAAAAAAAAACTGTTCACTCCAGTTGGCATCTAATTTGGAGCAGCGGACATTAAAGCGGCAGCCAGTCACTAATAGGAGCCATTCCTGCAGCTAGCGTCAGAGAGGAGGTGTGCTGGGCATTTGTGCTTCAGCAGCTCTCTGAGACCTATGCTAATAGATTTCAGCTCTACTAACCCTTCATTCCCCCAATTAGCCTTCTTTAGTGTGACTGAAAGCCCAAGAGCGAAAGAAAGAGGGAGGGAGAAAGCGGTACACAACAACTAGATAGTAGTGCTGGCCTGTTCGAAACACACAACCACTACAAAGACTTATTTCAAAGTTTGAAAACAATTTTAAAAAATCTTCAAAGTTTAAAGATTGGTAGACAGGCAGATCAACATAACGATAGAATGAGAAGTTAGAATTACAGATAGATGGAATGATAGACAGAATGAGAGAACAACAGATGGACCAACAGACAGACAGATAGATAGACAAACAGATAGAAAGATTGTCTGTCTGTCTGTCTGTCTGTCTGTCTTCTCATTCTGTTCCCCTGTCGTTCTATATCTCTATCTATTGTTCTGTCGATCTGTCTGTCCATCCATCTATCAGCCTATACACTTTTAAGCTTCAAAGCTTTTTAAACAGACAGATTTAGAGTTAGGATTTTTCTGTATTATGATATTGCATTACGGGTTATATCATTTAGATGGACAGAAATTGAGCAGTTGTCTGATTGGCCGATCCTCTTAATCAGAGCCTATGAAAAATCAGGGCACATATGCAAGCCACACTCACATACGCTATGCAGTTGACTGTTTGCACTCACACTAACAGAAAAACCCACAGCAAACAAATAAATAAAACTGGCACTCTTTACACAGGGCTTTTATCACTTCTTGAGGAAGAGCATTACAAAGAAAATAGAGAGTGCACTTTTAACCCTGACCCTGTGTGAGGAGAGTGCGGCCTAACTGTGGCCTTACCTGTAATAAACCCTCTACTAGCAGCACTAGATCTTAAATCACTCTACAGGACTCTAGAGTATCGAATATCGCTTCAAACAAGTGTACACACAGACACACAGCCGCAAACAAACGCATGCAAATAGATACAAAGAAACACAAACAAGTCACCTAGACACACTTCCTCTTTAAAAGTACAAATATCTAATTATCATCTCAAAAAGTTTATTTACCAGAAAACGGCAGCGGAAAATGTGAAACTTCATAGTGTATGTGTGAGGGGTGTTAGTCACAGAGCCAGAGGTCTTGGCAGGGCACCCAGAAGCTGTAAAGGTTTAGTACCGGCCCACAACCTGTTTACTCCATACTGAGCGACTCTAGTGTGAGGGCCCTGATTCATTTGCTCTTTTCCTCTCCTCAACATTCCTTTTTTCTTGCATTACTGAGGGAAAGAGGTACTGCAACCAAAACATTCAGAATTGATTGGCATTAGGAATGAGAAATTTAATAATTCTGGTTCCTGGTAATGATTCCATTCCCAGGAATGATTCTTATAATAAATAATAAATAATTATTCTGGGAAAAATGCAATTAAGTTGTCAAATAATATAATTTCAATAATAAATTCAAACCAGTTCTAAAATAGTGTGAATTATAATGCATTTTTGCATTATTATTATTACATAAATACAATCCAATAACTGGTCATGACTAAACATTAAACAACAACACTAAAATAAAACATGAATTAATTATTTTTTCCTTAAAATACTCCAAATAAACGCATGACGTTGTGACATGAACAACCAGTAAGGAACCACAACTTTAAGTTTCACAGTTATTTGATTCAATAAAAAGAACCAGCTCATTAGAGTCATTAGCTCATGATTCAGAATAGACTGAACTGGCTGGACTATGTAGGTTTATGATTCACTTTATAGAACTGACTCATTGCAATCAATCAGACTACACTGGTCGCACTATATGTAAATTCAAAAGGTGTTGCAGTGTCACTGAAAAAGTGTAAAGCAAGTGTAAACCATGTAAAGCATGACATATGAAATCTATTTTTTTTTCCTTCTTCTTTTTAATGGATTTGAAGTGTTTTGTATTATACTTGATACGTCAGGCTTTTATAGGAGGATGGGGATAAAAGACACATTTTAGTCAGGGCCAAACTGAATAAACACCATTCAGCATCATTTTGTTCACATCATTTTGTGTATTGTTCACAACTCACAACTGGTATTCACATACAGTGTACTTCTTTAATTTCAAAACCGCAGGCATCAAAACAAGGGATATATAATGAAGTGAAATAATAAGGTAAGTATGTGAGCAATTTGGGAACATTAAAAAGTATCACTTAAACATTGTGGGAGAATGAGTAAATGATGCATTTCATTTTCCACAGAATTATTACGCTACTGCCAGAAGAGGAAGTAAATTGCTAGTCCTATATTAAGAAACAGAAAGGAATGAGAGAGAATTACATGATGAATTATTTTTTACCTGGTCTTCACAACATCCAATGGGTGCATCAAGCAAATCTCCACAAGACCTATAGAGGACAAAAATCATAAGTAATTATAACACTACGACATAACGACATAAATCAGTCATTAAAACGGGACATGAGCACAACTGAACATGTTATTATTCGCTCACAGGCCATTAAGCTGTCATTACCAAATGCCAAGCTTTCTTTCCTTCTCTTTCAATCTCTCGTCATATTTCACTGAGCTTTTTAAGCAATATTTCAGTATAATCCGATTTCATTCAAGACCATTCAAGCCTTATTGCATAGTACAGTGGATTTTTAACTGCATAATCATCCCAAACACAGCTTCATTTCAAACACTTCAGGATCCTGCCAAATGCAAAGTCTTTCGAGACCTAATCCACAAATATTTCACCACGTTAAAATGGTGATGTATTATACACCACGATCCATATATTTGTAAATACAAACACAAAGACACAGACGTTTGTGTGATTCCATTCACTGTCTGTCTGGGTATGTGTGTGTGTGGTTTGTGTGTCTGTATCCGGCAGACGGAGGGTTTTCCCACTCAAAAATCCCTATGTAACAGTCCCCTGAACTCACATCCGACAGGAGCTGCTTGGCCAGCAGCCACCTTCGTCACTCTGATCTTGTTTTACCTCCTTGCCACTCCACTGCAACTGACAAGCGTGCGGTAAGGGATCTGGCAACAAAATGGCCTCCATGCAGCGATGTGGGACGTTGCGCTCGCCTGGCCTGCAAGTCATTACCATCATCCATTTTATTCGGTTCCAATGCGCTGATGGACGTAAAATCCCAAAGTATTTTTGAATCCTATTTTATCTGGACCGGCCCACAGAGAGGCTGCCGTAATGGCCTTCCTAATGCCAGGATTCCGGTTCATATGCACTCGAGCCATGACAGAAAGGATGAGGGCTGTTTAACATGGCGGATACTTTGTATGTTGTTATCACACAGATTGGGTTCCATTTAACAGAGACAGTGAACAACAGCTGAAACCGTATCTGTGTTGAGCACCAAGTTATGTAAATAGTTAACTTAACAGCACTATTCAGTATCTGTTTAGCGCTAAACAGTTTATAGAACACATTGTTTTTGTTCAAGGTAGCTGTACATAAATATATTGAGGGGGTGTTTGATGAGTGCAATTTGTCGCAACAAGATCTTAGAGGCACTTTTGCGCAATTATGCATCTGCATCGCAACTCTCAGCTCCGTTTGGGCGTTTACTTTAATGGTTTCCCTCACAGATTCCTCTATGTGTACACAGCTGTTGAGAAATATGGTCCTGTTCTAATTTCTTCCATTAAAAGTATTGTCCATAAACAAGATATTGCCTCCTTGGGGATTTTCCAGGAAAGTATTAATCAAGAGAAATTCCAAAGAGGAACTGCAGTCCACCATTATGACTTAGCAAAAGATACAAACAAAGGTGGTACAAACAGGCTCGTGTTGTCTTTTTGCATGTTACCTGTCAGGAAAAGAGAGTCTTTTGAACAGAGAAGGTGGCATATTCATAAGCAAATCCTAGCAGTAGGACACGCTGAGGTGGTGTGATTCATTTCAGGTCTGATATGAGTTTGTGGAAGATGCATCAGTTAGAAAAAAATGAGGAGAAAGTTGGCTAATTAGGTATGTCATAGTCTCCCTGTCACCCAAGGCATTATTACACAGTAACGTTTATCATTAATTAATCACGGCTGCCAGGGCATCACAGGGGAAAATAATGTTACGCACTCAGGAGACATATGTTTTCAATTTCAGCACTCTATTCATCCTGAGGAAATAAAAGAGAAGGAGGCCTGGGAGAGTCATCTCTGCAGCGAGACAGCTGGAGGAATAGACCCATCTATACTTGACGCTGAGGTGGAGCGGTAATGTCATTTTCATTTCAGTGAATTAATTACAGTAATTTTATCAAGTAGGACATGGTCCTGTAACAACATTGTTATCAAGCTATTATTTACCTCAGACTCAGATTTTAGAGGTAGTTTATTGTTCAGAATTGAATTGAGCATGCATTTTATATTTCAATTCAATTCCTGAATTTGAAATTAATTTGCGGTAGGAAACAGAATGCAAAACTGCTTGACAAAGGCATGTTTGAAAGTAAAAAGAAGAATGTGAAGGTTTTAGGCCTTTTAAACAAACAGATTGATCTAAATAAATATATTAAGCATACATTTCAGACCAAGATAAAATAAATTTTCCAGAATACCATTACCTGTTAAATTTATCCTATTTCCTGTAATTCCAATTCAATTCACAACCCCAGCTAATGAATAAATAGGAAGATATTTTTTTGTACAAAAATGTACTATATTCCTGGAATATTCACAGGGTCAAATGCAAGTTTAGTGTAACGGACGTAGCTGTGCATGTAAACCTGTGGTCTTTAGCGTCCTTGTTAGCGTCCCAGCCTCCCACGCCGGAGATCCCGGTTCAGATACTGCTTGGAGCGGGTCGAGTAGGACTGGTTACATACGTTGACCCAGATGGGAGTGAGGTTTAGGGGGGTGAGTGTAACAGACGTAGACCAGAAAGAGCTGTGCATGTAAACCTCACTCCCCTGGCCTCAAGAGGCACTGACACTAGCACTAGTGTACCCGCCTCCACACACCGGAGACCCCAATTCGAATCCCACTCGGAGCGGGTCGAGTAGGAATGGTTACATAAGCTCAACTGACAGCACTTGTGGCATAATATTACCACAACTTAAATGTCCATTTGTCTATTAAAAAAAAGAAGAAACAAAATCTGGCTTACAGTGAGGCATTCACAATGGAAGTGAATGGGGTCAATCCTCAAAGATTACTACACAATGATTTTAGCATGGGAAAAAAAAGCTTATTTTCTGTTGTTGAAAAACTTTCATTACATTTTTCTTTAAAATAAGCATATTGTTGCCATGACAAGAAAACAACTAAAACACCTAAAACGACCATTAAAATGAGAACTACTGACTTTTCATCAAATATTACCAGAATAATTAATTTAGGTACATTTATTAAAAAAAATCATTACATTTCTGCTTTTAAATTCTCCAGAAATTGGTGTCATTTATTACAGCTGACACAAGTGTGTGAACGAGGGATCATTCACAATTATTTTCTGTGATATTCAACATTATGCCACAAGTGCAGTCGACTGAGCTTAATTTGTACTGAATCCAGAATATTCCATTAAATTCAGAACCCTACAGGACTGTTTATTTGACAGGAATGCTGTTTCAGGACAAACAAAAGTGTTTTGATCCAAAAGCATATACTACTTAGCAAAATCATGGTCACTGTTGAGGTAAACGTGGAGGAAGCCTGAATTCGTGTGAACCCTGTTGCTAGTTTGGATGGTACAAGAGGGGCTCGTAGAGGATCAAAGGTAGGAAGCAGTGAGTAGTTGAGAAAGCCTGTCACTCATTTGAGTCTAATGAACTCCATGTTTGGTGGAAAAGAAAAGAACACCCTAGTTAAGCAGCAACACTTAAGAGTTATCGTTCTAAGAGCTTCCAAAGAGGGGGAAATGCACAAACAAGGTGAGAGGGCCAAAGAATAAACCACATCCATCACTGACATATTCCATATGGGTGGATTTAAGTAAGCAGGAAAAAGACGATGAGAGGGAGGGCAAGAGATGGAGAGACTGAAAGGGTAAGCAAGACTGTCTCTACACAACACTAGCAAGTAATTAAAAAGGTTTAAGTGGATGCAATCTGTGCTCTTAAAATAAGAAAGCCACTATACGAAGAAATTACCTAATGGTGATGTTGTTGGCTAAGAAAGTATTGGTAGAAATGGGGATCATGATGGGAACATGGCTGTCGTCAGAGAGGCCAGAGGAGAGATGATCCACCCATAAAACATTTGTCCCTGGTTCTGTGAATTTTAACGACGACTCTGGATGGGAACAAGATGTCTTTTTTTGTACACTGGACAATAGGGCTGGGTAACAGCCGATTAATTGAAAACTTAATTGGATCTCGATATTGAACTTTTAAAGATCATTGTTTAACTCTTTGCCTGTGTTTCCTGCACCACTGAATCTATAATCAGAAGTCAAAATATCCATATTTTACCAGTTCACTGTCCAAATTTAATCTAATGAGATAAAAAGGCAACATAATTCAAAATAATGGCAGGAAAACATTTTTATATCGAATTGTTTGATTCACAAATAGCTTAATCTATAGTCTGAAGACAAAAGATCCAAATTTTACCAAAGTTTGCTGTCCAAATGTAATCTAATGAGATAAAATGATCATAAGTGAAATATACCTTAATAAACTGAAATTTTATCAAATTCCATTCGAATAAAAAAAAAAAAAAACCAGGACGTGTATTGCAGTGTTATTGTTAACTCAAATGATTAAAAATAGTGTTTGTTCATTTAAATAAAATGAATAATAAAGGAAAACCTTATGAAAATTAGAAATATTGCCTAAAAGTACTAAAACTGAAACGGAAATAAAAATGACAAATACATAAAAGTTACAAAACTTAAAATTCTAAAAATAAAAACGAAATGAATACTAAAATAGTATATAAATAATACGAAAAAACACTTGTGTAACCAGTCCTATTGGATAAAGTTAAACTCAGCCGTTTCTACTTTCTTCTGTATTCCTACGTCATTGCAAGGTTCAATAATGTTGTTAACCTAACAAAATAATTTTCAATGGGGTTGGTATAAGAACAGAATAAGACAGCTCCGCCATGTGTGGTGGTTGTGGAGGAGGGCATGGGTTCACTATTTGCATGTTTCCTTGACAGCTGAATACAAACTAACAAACTCTCATGATGAGCAGATTATCCTTACGAAAATGAACCATAGTTTTACTACAAATGAAACCAAAAAAACATGGTTATTATAGTTAAACCATGGTAACCACAAATTAACCATGGCTGTGCTACTATAACCATAGTTTAACCATGGTATTTGTGGTAAAACTGTGTTTATATAAATGGTAATCAATTAGCCAAAAAAAAACATGATTACTACACTTTTACTATAATAAAACCATGGTTCATTTTCGTAAGGGTAAAGTCACTATGCAGATGCAAGGGATACCATTAGACACCTTATCAGATCTTAAGCCAGGCATAGCATCATAATCGAGTAATATTCACTGAATTCAATTGGATGGAAAATATGAACCTTTTTTTTTTTTTTTTCACAGTACTTCCTGATGAAGGAATTATCAGCTCCAGTATCTACCTAAAATAGCAATGCAAATGACAACATTTAAATGCAACCACAGAATCGATATGAGCAGCTGCGACAACAACGTCTATGATGTTGGTAATCCATCAAAAAGAGCATAATCAAACATGATCAAGAACCTGCTCCCTTCTGATCCAAAATTCTCTGTAGGCTTTCCCATCCAAATGTTGAGTTGCCTATGGGATTTCTGTGGCTGTCAGCACATGCTACTGTTTGATCTTGTGCTTTAAGTGGAGTGGAGAAAGTGGAGAAATAGAAAGTCTCTCTCTGAACGCCAATGCAATATTGTCATTTAGTCAAAGTTCAGGCAGAAATTGACCTGCCATCTGGTTGGTGTTTTAGGCTTAGTTCCGCCATAGTGAGTGACATATCATTGAGTTCCATTATTTGGCGTGTCTTTTGTCTCTGAATCACAATAGCACTGACAGTTTCTGTCAACTGTGGCGTCTACACCCGCAGTTACATGCGAGATAACAGCCACACGCGCACTGCAACAGAAGGAGAGGCGATTGCCCTCAAGATGCTGTCTCAAATTACACTCTGCAACAATTAAATCAATACATGTTTGTGAGTTTATCAGCGGTGACATTATCTATTTTAACAATATGCCTGTTTCATGATTAACTTTTTCATACATGGAAAGTTTGACATGAGGTTTTCCCAAATGAGGAATGGTAAGACCACACTCTATAGGAGGTCATATGACTTCCTATAGAGTCTGTTCTTACCATTCCTCATTTGAGAAAACCTCATGTCAAACTTTTCATAAATACATTTCTTATGTGTAAATATTTGTATGAGCATAAAAAGATTCAACAACTGAGACATAAACAGAGTACATTTCAGAGACATTTGACAAACAGAAATGGAATAATGAGTCCCTGAGCAGAGCGAGGGTCAATATCAATAGCAGTTAGTGTGTGCGGTGCAGTACATCTCATCTTCATGGACTGAGAAAGGTTTGCCAGCTCTCGATGCGAGATGTTATGCCACTCTTCCACCAAGGCACTTACAAGTTCTCAAACACATTTGGGGGTACATATTGTCACACATGGTTTGCTGCTATAAAGGACAATCAGCTGTCTTTCCTGTCTAACTATTTTAGGTATATTGCAGTTTATTGCTCTAGCCACATCTGCAGTTCTCGTGCCTCCTGCAGCAGGACTATGGCATGTTCACATGTGATCAGGGACCCTGGGCATCTTTATCCTGGTGTTCAGAGTCAATAGAAATGTCTCTTTAGTGTGCCAAGTTATTGGAACTATGAAATGTATTTTCTTCTGCCTGTAAACTGTCTTAAGGGCTGTTACACAGGTGCATGTGCAAAAAATGTTTATGGTTCACTGAACACAATGAAAAACATTGTTTAAACACATTCCATGAAAGATCTGTGAACCTCGTTTTTTATTTCTTGAAAAATCATGTAGGAAGACACATTATGGCCATATTGGATGACAATGGCAAGATTCATCAGGCTCAGACTGTGAAAGAATGGTTGTGAGGGAGCCAGACCTTAAATTCTTTGAAAGTCTTTGGGATGTGCTGGAGGAGACATTGTCAACACAAGATCTGGGCCAAACATTGATGCACCTATTAATGGAAATAACATCACAGCATTTATTTTTTTCATTTATTTTCCTACATGGTTGTTTAGGAAATGAAAAGCTACAAACTCCATCTATTAGGGTTGGAGGAACTGTTGCCAAACATATAACATGCTAGAAACACAAAAAACACTGCAATATTGATCCAATAATTGACTCCAATAATATGCATTTGCCAATATATATATAAAAAACGGTGATGATATGCGTTTTGATATGTGCTGAATAAAAGTGTTAATTTATTTTTTAAATAATAATTTTTTATTTTATTTTATTTGGTGAATACAGTATTGTATAGTGGACAATGTTTTACACACAAACATAATTTAATTAATAATTCTAGATAAACTAGGTCAGTCTCATAGCTGGATGACTAGACAGTCAGCATCACCCTAACACACACCTTCTAATACATTAGCATGTTGTATTAAGCCTCAAGCATTTATCTTTTGTCGGCTAACTAGGAAATGTTAATAGAAAAGTTAAGAGTAAGATAAGAACAATCCATTGAGGCGATAACACATGGACTCTAGGCAACTGTTCTTCATCATGCATTAATAATAGCCTGATATCTTCCCTGATAGAGGACCATACATCACCACAGTTTAGATGGCTATCTTGCAGTTGGTCTTGGCTCAGGCAAGTACCCAACTCTTGCTCCCACGCAAAAGTGAGAAAGGAAAATAGCGCACTGACAGTAAATGATTGCACAACATGCACAGGTGTCATCAATCATCAAGAGACATTGACTGAGTGAGCAGATTTGCCCTAAAAGCCTATAAGAAAAGGTTAGCAGGTGAAGGAAGGGGGCGTTCACTTGAAGTACAGTGTCGCGAAGGTGGACTGTCTGAAGTTGCGGTTGTAACTGAAGCTAACTACCAGCACCATAACTATTATCGGAGTTAGTTGACTAAGACAGCTTTTGGCATTGGCTCTTCAGCTACATGGGTTACAGTCACACTTGAGTTACTTCAAACCAGGCAGAAAATGTTCTTTTCTCTGTCTACTTAGAGTTACTGAGATAAAACACCCCCAATTACTTGTATTATAGTTATTTTACATATCTAAATAATTATTTTGCAAGTGCTAATACTTCTTGTTGACACATCAATCAATGTGAATGGCCTGGCATGACATACTGGAAAAATCAAGTTGTGCAACCATGTGTGAAATAGTCGTGATGGTTTCGACATATTGCCGTTCATGACACTTCTCAAAATTTCTTTTACCAGATAATTCACTGAATGTTTCCTTGCCAGATATAAATCTTGTAGACAACAATATTAGGACAACTCTGAATAAATCTTGTTGACAACAATATTAGGACACCTCTGAACTTTTTTTTCCCTAAGATGGCTTTTGATTGTTCTTTATAGTTTGGCGATCTGGGAGTTGCGTATCAGGCATTCCTTTTCACACCAGTCCAGAGTGACGAGGTTTGGCTGCGTTCCCGCTTCCACCAGTAGCTAATCGAGCACACCCTCATCATCAATGACACCTCCACACTAAACCTCGTGAATATGGCTTCTCAAAACACACAGACACAGGAATGCTAAACATACAGGCGGCATGACCGCACTGCACCATTTGTCATCCTGACTAACAATGAATATCTGATTAGCCATCAGAGGCTTGAAACCTCACACCGGCATCAGATTCCAGCACAGGCTCACAGAGGAGAAAAAACTAGGTGAAGTGTGAGCAAAGCCGATAAGAAGTTTGCTACTATCTTTCTGTGCGTATATGCATACAAGTACACATTTAGCCAAACCTAACTTATGATTCTAATGATTTTTAATTAACTCTCATGTGTGCATAGAGATCCCCGTAAAGCAAGTAATAAAATGGACAGTTTTGCTCCTGAATTCTAATTGGTCAATAGCTCTTACACAATACACGTTGCCAGTGTGCATTTCACTGTAACCATTAACCTTTGTTTGAATGCCATGGACCATATGCTGTAGCAGAAATTGCCTAACAAAACGTTTTAATAAAAATGTCTGGACTTTTATGATAAAATTTGTATTTTAATGTTTTAATAACGCGTACGGCCCTTAGTCGTGACTATATTCATAATGCATACGTTTAGTCTTGTGGCTTAAAAAAAGAAGGGAAAAGCATTTTAGAAGGGAAAGCAAACTGTACCAATATACTGTACATGCCTGAATTTTGAAAGCAATTAAAAACAATTGAGAACATTAAACAGTAAAAAACAGGACAAAATGGAGAAAACTACACTGTTCAAATATGGTGACCTGGGGTGAAATCAAATCAAATCAAATCACTTTATTGTCACACAGCTATTACACAAGTGCAACAGTAGGTGAAATTCTTGGTGCAGTTCCGAGCAACATAGCAGTCACGACATGACATGTGAAACACATGAAAGTGTTTAATAGGAGGGAGAATGAAAGTGTATGAAGAAAAAACTAGAGTGAAAAAAAAAAAAAAGAATATGAATAATTTGTCAAACATATTCAATCTCTAGTTTTTTTTATCCCTTTCAATGGACAACTTTTATCAGGTCTGACAACTTTTATCAGGTCTAAGGATATTTTGCAAAATCACACAATCAGAAACATAGAGAAATTAATATATATATATATTAATTGTATATACACACACATTCCTGTTTGACATTCACAAGGTGTTTTTTGACCTGACATGACCTTACACAATCATGCATTTATGTTCCTGCAGACGGAAAATACCTGAGATAGAATTTCACAATAACACAGATGATAACATTTGTAACACACGATGCAAATACCATAAGGACCGCATATAAATATACAAGAGAGACAACAGAAAGGCCAGACATTATATGCAAATCTTGCATTAACTGATTATAACCATGTATACACTAGAGATGTATTTGGAGTTGTAGTCCATTCTCTAAAAAGTTTTTAGGAAATAAGGGAACACTCTCAGAAAAAAGGTACAGAAAAAAAGGTACATCTTTTACCCTTAAAAGTACATATTAGTACCTTTTTGTTTTTGTACCTTAGGGTACTGTCCCAGTGACAGCGCTGTACCTATTTTTCGGACAGCGAACCACCAAGGTTTTGGTGGTTGAATATGGCTATTTCTTCTAGCATTTTTTAGCCAAAAAGTTCAGGTCAGTTCAGAAGAACGAGTTCAGGAGATAGATAGAGTTAGGATGACGTATTTGTGTAGGCCAAAGCCAAAGCCATCGTCCTGGGGCCTGTACCATGATGGTAGTTTAACAAACTCAGGGTTAAAGGATTAGTTTCGAATTTACAAAACCAAACTAATCTCTTCAGGCTTGTTTGGTCCCATGATGCTGATCATCAGCTTTCTCTGTCAACTCAGGCTTTGATCCTGAGTTTAGGAGTTTAGCTGTGACATCAGTAGTGAACAGCCAATCACATGCTGTGGATCAGTGAAACTGAGATTCACTTCTCGTGAGAGAAGCAGCGAGATTCATTTCACTCTTCTGCAGAATATATCATGATTGAAACATATTAAGACTTTAATCAAATTTACACAGGAAGAAGAAAAGAGATGTCTATGAAAGAGGGCAACTTAAAGGAAAATCTTACTAAGTCAGTAGTATGTCTTAATTAATTTTAACTAAGTGCCTATTAATAATTGATTATCTAAAATTATACATGTGTAACTGATTAAGGGTCTAATAAATTATATATATGATATCTAAATCATTCAAAATTATTATTACTATAAATAAGTATTGTTAAAAGCAGACACTTTAAAGTTTTTAAAAAACATTTGCTATGTAGTGACCTTTAATTTGGAGTAGAAAAAGGGGGAGTGACTTTATTGCATCAGGAGGTGTGTCTCTTTGCTCACAGCTGATTGGTCCAATATTCAGTTTTTTAGATCTCTTATCCAGAACATAACCTGCCCTGGAGCAGGTTAGTCGTGGAGCATAAGTTACTATAGAGATGGACACTGCTAAAAACCAAACCACTTTAATGGTACCTAAAACCCAGGATTGGCACAAACTAAGCTTAAACATATCTAAACCGGCTTCATGGTATAGGCCCCTGAAGTCAATGGGTTTTTGTTTAAATGCCTGAAATTAGGTCTGTGTTTAACACAAGCTCAAGATAATAATGTTTTATTCTACAGCAAATAAACCAGTAATAGCTCCTTGTGATTTTTTTTTTTAAAGCTTACTTGTCTTGAAAAAGACTATTGCTAACTAGTGGTGAAATAATCTTTGACTACATAGATTGTTGGGGACAACTTCACACCAAACAGGAAAACTCATGTACTCACTAGTTGTAATGTCTAGTGTGTTTTGGTGTTGTTTCAGGTTCATGTTTTATGTTCTCAGTTTGCCATGTTCATTGTCTTGTTTCCTGGTTTGTCATGTGATCATGTTGTCATGTGATTCCCTTGTCCTCTTGTGTCATGTTCTCATTGGTTGATTTAGTCATGTGTTCTCAGTTCAGTTCTGTCATTGGTTCATTGCCCTGATTGTTCACAGGTGTGTCTTGTCTAGTCATTAGTCTTTGTGTATTTAAGCCCTTGTATTTGCTATGTGTCTTTGTTGAGTATTGTTACCTGTAACCACTGTGGTGAGTTCTCTGTCAAGTCAGTTTTCAAGTCAAGTCTGTTCCTGGTTCAAGTCATCGTCTGTTTTGTATCTGTTTTGCACCTCCTGTAAATAAACTGCACTTGGGTTCATCATTACAACTTGCCTCCAGTGGACTAATGTTACACTTGTCCACTTTTACAGCATAAATGTGTTTAGAATTGCACTCTTGAACAATATTCAAGTCAAACTATTTGTGAATATTACTTTTTTTTTTTATTGTTTTTTTTATAAATACTTATAAAATAGATTTGTCAGAAGCATAATGGTGGTGACGTTGAAGTCATGAGACCATGGTGCAGTTTGTTTATTATCTACTTGTGGCGCATATATAATACCTCAAAATTCATAAAAGTTGTTCTCATTTGTGATGATTATCATGATTAAAAAAAAGATGTGTAAGAATCATAATATTTTGTTGGTCAAGGAGCTCATTTTCTGTTTTCATCCTAAAAGCCAATGGAAAAATCCTACTGGGTTTTTGTTGAGGGAACCAGGGTGATGCAAACTTCTGGGTTGGCCTTAAAACTACGTCATCACTGCAGTGCTCCATTGAACAATGGCAGCATAATCTTCTAACAAACGTGGGACATAAATAATACAGCAAAGTGAAAACAATAACCCTATTTTTTCAAAGTGTAGTCTGGGTATAGTTTCCATCTGGTTAAGGGCAAGCCATTTCTCTTTCAACTTAAGCTAGTTAGGCCAGCTAGTAAATAATTCCAAACGAAACATTGTAGTTGAACGATTTCCTTCTTAGATCACTGTAGTTAAACAGATGACGAAGTCCAACACCTGAACAAGTTAACAAAACAAAAAACAGCATATGCAAAAAAGGCTGGCCACATTTACATTAACATTTCCACAGAAAATATACAGAAGGGGCTGTTGAAGTTAATGCACCATTTCCTCAAACTAGCCTAGCCACACACAATCTCTGTGCAATCTGATAAGCACATCACCATCAACTAAGGGTGGTTGGGGCCGCCGGCAACACGGCCCCGTGTGTGTGGGTGTCAGTTTCATGGCGCTTTTATGCGTTTCAACTGTTTGTCTGTGTTTTTGTTTTTTTAAGCCAGTTCTGTGTTTTTCATGTTAGTTGGCCGTGCAGTTGGAGACTCAGAGAACACACTTTAATGTGTTCATCTCTCAATGCAAAGTGATATTTTAAACAAATGTAGCTGATGCCATGTAGCTTTTGTTTAACATTCAAAAAGTCTAAGGAAGTTTTTTCTGTAAACAATGTCAAATTAAGTGCACCAACTGGCTATTGGCACACTGTATAGTCATGCTGTGCCCTGTATTATGTGTAAAACACAATATTTCCCATGTCAATCACCCCAGAGGATGAGCTGTGTCATTACTGTCACCTAGTGGACAGTCATGAGAGAGTGAGAGGAAGAAGAGAGATGGACACACACGATTTGTGATGGTGTGCAAACATACACATCCAGGGGTTGCAATATTTTGCAAAACAACCTTGGCCATCTTCACCTACCATGAAAACTAGAGAGAAGTGAAGTGTTTTGGGAAGTAACGGTAGCATGCAGACAAACAAATGAGAATTTGAAGAGTGAAAGAATACGACGACATGCTTCACGCTATATTAGTTCTACACTCCTAGGGGCGTTCACCAAAGTCCTTTAAAAAGGAAAGTGAGTGCGCACTCAGTGGCCATCTTGATAACGTCCCTATGCTATTTTCTATGTGGGTAAAGCCAAAACTTGTTTGTCAAATTACAATAAGTTGCAGTAAAATATTTAAAATACCAAAAAACAAAACAACAACAACAACATTAGTATTAAGTTCCAACTTCCAATTTCATGTTCCAACTTGCTGTACTGTTGGTCATTAATAGGAGTGTGTGCCGCTGGATTTCCCAAACATTACTGGTGTGCTGCAACTGGCCATATCTGATAATCTTATTATAAATTAGATGTACTGCCATTATAAATCAGATTTCATTAGATTTTTGATAAGAAATCCATTTTCGGATTATTTCCGGAAAAAGAAAACAGTTTGCTGGATTTGTATATAAATATCATAATTCTATAAATAATATATTAAATAAAATAAATAATACATCATACAATTCATGAATCAAACTCAAACGTTTCTGCAATGGTTTTCCACACATGATTGTTCAAATTACATTTGTATTACTTAGATAGATAATAAAAAGTTATTACTACAGTAACACTTCAGCTAATACACTTAAAAAAAGTTATGCTTTTTCTCAAGATTTACGCATTTCAATTAATAGTAAAATTCCATCAAATTGAGTAGAATAATCTGTATGTAAAAAATAAAGATTATTCAATTGAAATATGTAAGGATTATTGCATTCGATTTGATGGAATTTTACTATTAATTGCAATGCGTAAATTATGTTTTTGAGTGTACTATGGAAACAAAATGAACTAAAATCACCATGTAATAGGACATTTAGAACAGAGAAAGTTCCTTATTAGGCAATCAATAATTACCAAATGAGATTAGCCTCATTTGGAACTATTAATTCTGACAAATTATAAAGAATTACCAATTCATTACTAATCAACTGGTAATTAATTAACTAATCTGGACAACTTTTTTTCCACTATAAAATAATGGGCCAGATAACTAGTAGTTCCTGAAGAGTGACTAGGTTATACTTAGTGAGCGCTTCACATGTTTTTTTTTTTTATTAATAATAAATAAGTATTATTTCATATATTTTAGTTAGCTAATAGTTCGAAATGGGGCTAATCTCAGTAATTATTGATTACCTAATATGAAACTATCTCAGTCCTAAATTCCGTATTACTTATCAATTAGTTAATCTTGTTTCCATATTAGTAAATAGTAGTAGCTGGAGTGTTAATGTAGTATTTGTCCTGCATTACTTTCTGCATAGTTACCTAATGATGGGCTATTATTCTAAAGTCTTACCAGTTATTTTTGCAAAAACTACTGTTCCTTAAGCATCTATCTATTTTTTTTTAAGTTTACTAACAAATCTAAAAGAAAAATTCTGTTTTATCGCATTATTATTGGTAAGATTGTCTTTGGTCGTGAAAACATGAGTGCTGGAGACAACGTGACCTCTTCAAACTCACACACCGTGCATGGACAGCGGCTGCAGAGCGGCTTTGTCCACTGCTTCGGAAACACTCACCTATAGTCCATAAAAGCTGATAATGAACCCAATTATGGGCTGGGAACAGCAATAATAGAGTTTTAGTGGGGCAGTAAATTCTTTAATTACCTGTTAACACCCTGTGTCTCTTTGGACAAGTGCAGGAAAGGGGGCCCTGGATCTGTGTCGACCAGAGGCACCGCTGGGGAGAGTTTATGTGAGTGAAGACTCATCTCTGCCGCCCCATCATTCATTAATAAGCTTAATGTTCCTCAATAAAGAAACAGACAAACCAGGCGTCTTTTGTACGGAGGAGCAAGATAGGTCGCCCTCTGCCTGCAAGGTTCACAAGCAGATTATGGGAAAGAACAACGGACATTCTTACGGTGTGATATGATCTTTCCTTTCCCCAGGGGGTCTTTTTGAGGAAACAATGAAAATATTTGAAGGAAATAAAGATCTATAACAAACACATTTGTGCGCTTGCATATTAAATATATCTAACACAGCTGATAATAGTATAAGGTAGAGCTGCCAAGTTGCACTGTACAACCAAACAGTGAAATTAACTAAATGAAATGAGCTCATTTCACTCAAATACTACTGAGTGACTTTCAGTAATATTTGAGTAAAATGAACCTGAGTGCTTATCTATACACTCTCAGAAATAAAGGTAGAGTGGAAGTACAGTTTTGTTCCTTGGGGAACAAAATGTATAACTGTACTTTTAAAAGGTACACAATTGGTGCTTATCTATACACTCTCAGAAATAAAGGTAGAGTGGAAGTACAGTTTTGTTCCTTGGGGAACAAAATGTATAACTGTACTTTTAAAAGGTACACAATTGGTCCTTAGGATAAAATTATACCATTGTTTTCATCTACTTGTTTTTACCCTTAAGGGTACTACCCCAGGAACGGCCACTTGTACCTTATAAGGTACAATTTTGTACTCTTTTTCTGAGAGTGCGCATGTAACCCACAACACTAATCCCAAGGTGTTTACAGTGCATATCATATGCACGCAAAAACAAAATTCTGCATATAATTTGCATGATAAATACAATTCATGCTATAGATACTAGGGGTGTAACGATATTCAAACCGAATCGAAAAACCGCGATACACCACCTACGGTTCGAACCGCGATACTCTCATGTCGAACCGAACGCGCCCGCCCCCTGCTGCCCTGGCCCAGCTCTCACTTCACCTAATGCCACACACAAAAAAAATTCTGGCTTGACATTTGCTTAAATAGTAATTAGTACACTTTTAACAACTAATAAGAGCTGTATTTTTACTAAATATACACTGACGTTTGTATAACTTGGGCAATCGCTCAAGCTGCATATGGAAGAACAAAGAAAGCCAGTTTCCTCATTTAGCCAGGGTGGATAAATGCTAACTTGGAGTCCCGGCAACATCGTCATTTTCGTAGCTTGTTACGGAAAAAAAAACTAAAAACTCTCTCACCTCAGAAAACCACTTTCCTGTCCTGTCAGCCATTATACTGTGCTCGTAGCGCACACTCTTTAGTTACACGCGCACACGCCTAGAAACTACGAGCATGCAACGTTACAATGTCAATTTGTAAGTCATGAAAAAAAAGTTAAGTACCAATAAATCATGTAACTGGTTGGACACGTGTTAGCTGAGAAGGCATGCAGGTATGATGTTCATTCTGCTCATCAGGAGCAGTTTTCATGTTTCATTAACAGTTCATGAAGTATTGTGAATTCACTGTTGTTTCCATAACCCCAAAATGCCACTTTATTTTCACTTTATGTTGTTTAGTTTATTTTTTAATTAGTGTGGTGGCTACTTTATAGTTTTAACAAAAACTGCTATTTAATAGCTTTTAACTGTAGGCTATTAGTCATATTCATATAATTTATTTTTGTTAAGTATGCTAAAGTGGGACATACTTGTGTGTATTATCAATTTTTATGAAATAAATGTGCTTGGTTTTTTTTTACATTATGGTAAATGGTAAAATTAGTAGATTATTTCTGACTAGTCTACAGTGGAGGCATTTATTTCATTTTAGTTCACTCAGGTATGCAAACTGCTCTAAAGGAAACATGAATGTATAAAGTTAATAAAGATAAAGTTAAATTATTGTTGTTGTTATTATTATTAAGTTCAAAGTGAATCTAGTGTTATTATTGCTGGTGCCCTGTCATGAATCCTGACTCCACAGCAAACAGAACCGAACCGTGGATCCAAAACCATGACATTAACCGAACCAAGGCATAGGTGTATCGTTACACCCCTAATAGATACACACTTTCATGAGATCATGTTGGACTTACTAACAGCTTGCACCAATGCAAACCCTCTTTTGGCATAAAAAAAATACTGTCAGGATTTACTAAAAACACAGTGAAAAATTAGCACTGAAAAGGCATGGACAGGGTTATATTTGTGCCTGACCTTATTGCGTAGGCATTTGTAGGAGTTTCCCTTTCAGACGCAAATTTATGGGAGGAGAGTATTAAAAAAAAAAACATGCAAGGTGACTTACTAAGTTTTGCACTAATTGACTTGTATATTTGAGACATTATTTACCACCCAAAAAAGCATGTCTTTAAACAGATGCAAATTTGCGCTGCTCTTGGTAGATTGCGTTGGTCATTATGGAAAGGATCTGCCCTTGTTCTCTAATGTGTGTCATCAGTAGATTACGCGCAGAACTTTACACACCCATCTGCACTTTTATAGGATTGCGCTCATGCTAATTTGCCCTGCTTAGTAAATCTGGCCCTTTGTATTCAGCAGAAGAAAGAAATTCATACAAGTTTGGAACAAATTAAAGGGGTGGTAAACCACGATTTCACTTTTCTAACTTTAGCTAGTGTGTAATGTTGCTGTTTGAGCATAAACAACATCTGCAAAGTTCCAACGTTCAAAGTTTAAAGCAAAGGGAGATAATTGCTTTTAAAGAAATCAATTTCTAAGGACTACAGCAAATGGCCAATAGGGACTACTAGACATTCCTCCAGGGTTGCTGACATCATCAGCCCCAATATTTACATAAACCCCTCCTTCGAGAATATTAAATAAGGGGGAGCGAGACCATTTTGTATCGCAGCAGGGAAGCGTTGTTGTGGTAGGCTAGTTAGTAGGCTGGAGTGTTGTTGCCGCAATGCCGACAAAACGCTGTTATTTTCATCCGGATTGCAGGTCCACTTTGTTCAGCCTTCCTAGGGACAGGGGTGCGTTGCAGTGCGTTTAACATACAACATGTTATATGCATGTGCGTAAGAGACAGAGGGGAACAGGTCGCATTTGCAGCAGATATATGCTGCCCATCATAAATCAAAGCACGAGACAGACAGGGGTCGGAGGAGAAGACCGGAAAATGTGACATAATGGACAATATTCGTCTGTATTTGAAATACACGAGCCGCGGTTCAGCTGCGCGAGACAAACGTTGCCAGTGTGTGAATGCACGACGTGCGCGCGCGGCTCCCGCTGCACATTTCACGGAGGAAAGCTTTCACAATCTTCACGAGTTCAATGCAGGATTCTTACAACGGCTTGTCCTGAAAGATGAATTTAAAAACAGAAGCTGTTTACGGGCCACAACCTGTAAGTATGATTTATTTTTCGTCGATGTGTTTTCCTGTAATAGTTTGTATTGCTAATTGTACGTTAGCAAGGAAGTAAACATGACAACGCTGTTTGGCTCTGCAAACCAGTTTGTTAAATGCTCATTCATACTTAACGTTATCCGACAAACACCTAACGTTACAAACTTTTTTTTAAATCTCAACAGTGAACTTGGCATTAGTGTAAATTATTCTTTGATTAGAGCTTTTATGTATTGTTTATCCACAGGCATGCTAAACATGCTTCTGTGTTTGATTTGGCTATTAGTAAAGCCAATGTTTAGTGTTCGTTCTTGTGACAGATATTTGGCAAATCGTTCTAAAAATGCCATTCAGTAGCGATCACTATAGATCCGCAGTCTTTACTCTTGAGGACTGAACAGGTTCTGCTCGATCATCTTCACTAAAATTGTCTGGGTCTGATTCAGGCTCAAATTGGTATGGTTTTATTGACGCCATTGTTTCTAATACTGACCAAAGCCCAGTCTACCGGTAAAGGGAAGGGGCGTGACGTTTTCAACAAACGTGCACTAGGCGGTTAGCGAATCACAACACACTGGGCCAGCTAACCAATCTGAGCCCATTGCGTATTTTTGAGGGACTGGCTTCATACAACCGAGAAACCATCAGACCGTTTTTTACAAGGAGGGAGAGAGCAGTGTAGAATAAAGGTAAAATATATGAAAAATAATGAAATTTTTTAAAAACGAAGCATGAACACGTTACAGTGCACCACACAAACACAATCAAGCCTTCGAAAGAATGTGTTTTACCACCCCTTTAAGGGTAAGTAAATGATGACAGAATTTTCATTTTTGGGTGAACGATCCCTTTAACGACCACTGATGTCGCTAATAAGACGGGTTTCTGAATTAGCCCATTTAAAACATTAACTACTGTTAACTAATAGGGCTGTATTGTAAAGTGTTATATGCAATTCAATGACTAATTAAGATGAACAAATTTTGTTCTTTTATGTTGGTATTTATAGGGGTTTCGGGAACACTTTATTTTACACTGCATGTCCTCATTATGCGATACACGTACGTATTGTAATAACTAAAAACTTTGAGTACATGCAACTAACCCTAAACCAAACCCTAAAGTACATGTAATTATTAATTATTACTCAATAATTAATGTATAATTGCACTGTAACAAGGACACCTCAAAAATAAGTATAACCAGGGTTTTTTCTTATGTTGCTGTTTTTTTGTTTTTGAGGCTAACCACAAAATATATGATATTAATGGTATCAAACTGTTAATTTAGTCAATATTTTAATTATATTGAAAATTAACATGCTTGTGTTGTACAAAATCATATTTAAAATTCAACTTTGAGTCTTAAATTTGATATAACTGATTACCTCAAATGTTTTGAGTTCTGCCAACTTAGTGTGTGTGTGTGTGTGTGTGTGTGTGTGTGTGTGTGTGTGTGTGTGTGTGTGTGTATCTGTCCTGTAGATTAAAATGTATGTGTGCTGTAATGTGTGTGTCCTCTCCTCCAGTTTAGCGTGAGAGACTGAAGCAGGAAGCCATTACTGAAGTGTAAACGCACTCAGCCAGCACTGGCCAAACACAAGAGAAACATGTTTCACCACCCAGCCTCAGAGAAAACGAACGAGAGAAACACACACACAAACACATTAAGCATCTCTAAACTGTCGTGATCGACACAAGTCTCGGTTTTATAAAGTTCATACAATCTCACACAGACTCTTTCTTTCCAAACGTTACATAAGCAGTGCTGGCCAGCCATGGTGGCGGTTTGGGTCTGATGAGAGCGTGTGATTGTGTTACATACGGCAGTAATTAGGAAATCAGCCATGCAGCCTTGCCTTTTTTGTGCGTTGTGTGATGTATTGTCACTATTGGAGGCAGTGCAATGAATAATCCTGATCAGTAGAGCAAGTAACCTGTCCGATCTGATGACATGGCAGCCCTGACAGCGGCTGGCACCAGGTAAACTGGCAAGAGCGACGCAAGTGATTCCACGAGCACTGGGAAAAATCTACTTGTCATCAAAATCCGTGGTTGGCATATAAATGCACACAATTACACATGTGCACACAGGTACACATACACAGAAAATGCATTAAGGTAATGAAAAATAATGTATGTGACTTTTAAAAATCTAGTTTAAAATGCGTGTGCCAAATTCTTAGAAACGTACTCTTTGTATTCATGTTGGTTTCATATGGTTATTAAAAACTTGTATACTATTTAAGAAGTTTAAATGTAATGACTCTAAAATGTCATTGTATAACCATCAAGTAAAAAATAATAATAATAATAATTACACCGTGAATTCATGTGTACATTAATCATTATTTTAAAGTAATGTTTTTATTTCTGTTTTTTTTTAAATATATATTTGTCCATGAATTTCTTCCCCCTCAATGTCATGAATGAATCATTTATAAATACCATTAGATTTTGAGAAATTTCACCACATAAAGATACAAATAAGGATACATCTGTTCACATCTCATGACTTTGATTTGACATACAAAAGTTTTTTTTTCCAAATATTAAGCAATGAAGCAGTTTTGTTGAAATATATATTTTAAGAAATAATAATATAAGATTATGCCAAACTAAAACATGTTCATTATGATATCAGGACATTTGTATCAACCCAACATTTTTTTTTATTTATTCCACAAAATTTAAAAAAAAAAATAAATAATAATAATACAAAATATTTTATATAAATATAGAAAATAATTAAGTTGCCATACTACAGCTCCAAAAATATGAAATTTATTGACAGACTCTCACAAAGGTGATTCTTCGACCACACAGATTATTTATCAGACATATTTATATACACAAACTCATTTCAGTTATTAAAAAATATGCTCATCAGAAGGTGTATTCAAATCACTGTTTGTATGAAGTGCATTTTTAAATTTGTTGAATAAGTCAACAAGAACAGCAAGTGTCATGTTATTGATTCTATTAACATGACAATAGAAACACAATTCTAAAGGTTTTCCTTTACAACACACTGTCAGAAAAAAAGGTACAGTGCTGTCACTGGGGCGGTACCCTTAGGTACAAAACCGAAAAGGTACTAATATGTACCTTTAAGGTACTAATATGCACTCTTAAAGTACTGATATGTACCTTTTAAGGTAATAATATGTACCATTTAGTGGTGAGTAAGGTATAAAGATGTACCTTTTCACTTTTGTACCTTAGGGTACCACCCCAGTGACAGCACTGTACCTTTTTTTCTGAGAGTGCAGCCACAATAATATACAATAAGACTAAAAATATACGTCACTTTCACATACCTGTAGCATCATTATTGCTGAGCAGCAGAACTACAAAAAAGTACTATAACCACTAATGAAATTCAGCACCATGCATGAAAACAAGCACCATAACTCCATAATTGAAGGGTCAGGATCCTAATACTGGACACTATCCAAACCAGTCGATTATACTTTGGGCTTTTTTCATACAGCAATTTGTCAAATTATTCAAAAAAATATTTAAAACTGTCAGACTGAAATTGCTCATGAGCTTGTGGTTTTACAGCAAGCAGTGGGTTGAGATATGAAATGCAATAATAGTGAAACTATGGTTGCATTCAGTTACAGAAAGATTCTCAAAGAAAATCTATATGGCTTCACTTGAAATATAGAACACAATTCAAATTTAACTACTTTATGGTGCTTTTAAGTTTTTTTTGTCTCTAGTCCCGATTCACTTTCGTTGTATATAAAAGAGAAGACTGAACATTCTTCAAAACATATCTCACACGTGCATTAGTCAGTTAGTCATACAGCTTTGAAACGATGAGGTTGAGCAAATAATGACAGAACTGTCCTTTTTGGGTGAACCATCCCTTTAAGCAGGAATAGAAGCAACACGCTGAATGTAACATATCTAAAATGAATGAATGATGACCACCAACAATAAATGAGGGAAAGCCAATTTGGAGATGTGGATGGAGCCAGAAAGAGAGAATGCCTGTTTGAGCTCTTTCTCTGCCTCTGGCAGATGTGGACAATGAACTCTTGACACAGCCAAAGCCACTTTATGTTCAACATGTGTGTTTGTTACTGTCTCTGGCAGGCGGGCTGAATGTGTGTGTGTGCAGAAGATGAGCGTAGCAGCAGGATATGTGGCAATCTGGGAGGTTGGCCGTAATGACACACGAGGGACAGATTAGCTTCCTGTCTGTCAGAATTCCATCAGAGAGCAGCTGATTTACAGCCTGCACTGACCAGGCTGCCTGCCCTGGACCCAAAGCAAACACACACACACACACACACACACACACACACACACACACACACACACACACACACACACACACACACACACACACACACACACACACACACACACACACACACACACACACACACACACACACACACACACACACACACACACACACTATTTGTATAAAGGCTTTGAGAAATCATACATTAAACTGGGATCCTGCCCACTTTTCTAATACTCTACAATGAGTGGCGTCTCTTTTACAATGCTAAATGTGTGATGTGTAAATCAGAGCGTGTTGGTGTGTTTCTGCACATTAACCCCTCAGTGACACCCAGCATGCCGTGGCCTGCTGGCCCAGGATGGAGAGAGGGAAGACAGACAGATGTATTAAACAACATGTCACCCCCAAACACAACAATGATTAATCACTGCAAATTATAAGCACCTGTACGACAGGCTACAGATTGCCTTACACACACACTCCACTGCGTCTTCTTTCGTCTGGCCCCTTAAACACACGTACATTACAACTTACACATAGCCATCTAATAATGCCAATGCTAGTTTACACAGGGCTTTAAAAAGCTGTTGAAATGTAAATGATCTTTAAATACTCCACATAGTTATACTCTCTGTACGAGACATTATTTTATACAGTATATTTCCAAAATGCCATACATGAAAGCTGCAAAAGCTCTAAATCATTTATATTCTGTTAAGGCCAATTCACACCACGATAACTATAAAGATAACAATAAAGTTCTAAAAATCATTCTAAATATAAAACTAAATATAATTCACAGGATAACTATAACAATATTTTTTTCAGCTGATGAACAATAAAAACATTGACAGCCAATCAGAATCCATTCTGTTTTAAAGAGCTCTAGCATTTAAAGCTGCAGACGACTCTTTATAGTTGTTGTTCTTGGAGTGAAAGGGCCTTTTCCATATAGGAAATTAGAATGTCAAAATTACGGTCTGACATGTTTTTTCTCTTCAAACTAAGCAAATCATTTTTACTACTTATTTGTAATTTATGTTTCAAAAATGTATTTTTCTTCATTTCATTCTTGTTTGAGTAGAATTTTCTTTTAACATATGTGAAGCAGTTCTTACTCAGATCCTCTCAAGATCAAGATGTGAGGTTCGCTTTTATACCACGTTATTAAAGGGGGGGGGGGGGGGGTGTCACACACAGTTTATGCCAATCTCATTTCAATCTAGAGTACCCATTGCACTATTGCATCCTTCATATCTTCGAAAAGTCTTTAGTTTTATCATATTTATAAAAGAAAGATACGCTGTTCCGAGTCTTTCCGAATAAAACCAAGTGGCTGGAGGCGTATCATGTGGGCGGAGCTAAAAAGTCAGGAGCGCGCAGTTGAGAGCATCTGAAAGCTGTGACATCCTTAGAAAACGTAAGGGGGGGGGGTGTCTTCAATCAGATTCAGCCATACATATATGATCCATAATCATATCCAGAGGCTGAAATTGAAGAGAAGCAGCAGCAGCAACAACGACTACAGCAGGACGTCTCTATGTGGTATGTACTGTAGGCCCTAACTGTATATATTTGCTTAGCGGCTTGTGTAAATTACTAATTTCTCCTTTCATTATGTTGTCGTCATTTTTTTTATTTGCCCGTTTTAAAATGTGTACATGTGGGAAGTGCACATCGCATGCTCCATTGATAAATTAATTATACGTGATCATGTTGTTTACTTGATGTGCACTTATGCGCCGATAGCCAACAACACACAGACAGACATTTGAAGCAGTTTTACTCCAATGCATGACCGTGAACCTTTATCGTTGGGACCGCTCCATCTTTCAGCATTAGACGATCAGCAAATCAGGAGTTGAACTGGGCCTTGTTTATAAAACAATCATTGCTGAAATGTAGGGAACAAACTGAACAGGGTTGTCTTGCCCAGACAATCAAAAACACACTTCTTTGGACAACACACATTGTTGATTTTGTGAAGTCCTGTGACCTGTGAATTGCAGCGCAGCCAACGACTTCCCTAAAGCTGAGCTAAGCGCGCTGTTGGGTGTGTTGCTTTCGCTCTCGCACTCTTGCTCTGGTCGAAGTGTGTGCGCGCGCCTTTCCGGGAGAAGTACCCGTACGACCCGTACAAGGAAATTCTGCCCTTGTTGATGTCATGCAGACCCATACTCGAAAAAAACTTTCCGAAACTTGTGAGAAACCGGAAGGAGTATTTTTGGCCCAGAAATACTCCATCATAGTCCAACTTATTTCATTTTACGGCATTTAAAATGAGAAACTCATAGAACAGCCGTCTAACCCTCGCAGCCTCATTTCTGTAAACTAAACATGTTATGAGAATGCTAGCTGATTTCTATAGGTCACAAATTGGCCAGCCTGCATAAAACTATACCTGTACTTATAATGCTTTTTAAATATCCTTTTAAATTCAGATCTTGTTTTTAGGACATTATGAGCCATTTCACATTCATTATCCCTCAGCCAAACTAACTGCAATTCTCAACTCAACCTCTCTTTCAGCATAAGACAGATAAAACAAAAATGTCAAGTTCAGAACAAGAGCGTATAAGCAAAGAATTAGTGCTGCAACTGAGCAAAGAGGAAAAATCCTCAGGGAAGGAAAGTGAAAGTAAATAAATCAGAACCATAAAACATGGCCGACTTTTTTGTAAACTCATGTTCTCTGTTTGTATATGCAATATATTTTGATCATCGTGTTTCTTTGTTAGCAGGTTATTGACAATTAAACCATGTTTTTGAATACCATTTTACAATGTTTTTGACAGTAGGAAATGTTAAAATCCTAACAACATTGTAATAGTCTAGTTTAACCCAATAATTAATATAGCCTAATTAATTAACTATAATAAAGTGTTGTGTTGTTAAACACAATACAATTAATTTTAATAATGATTATAAGCAAGCTTATACATCACATATATTTTATGTAATATATTTAATTAAATAAAGAAAACTGGTATTGATGGTGTTTCTTTACTGTTAAACAATAATATAGCTAACTGAAGGCTTGATTTTATTAGATAAATTATTTGAATCAGAATTTAAATCGCAAGCTTGTGAATCGGAAATGAAATGAAACCAAATCATGAAATTCATGTCAATACCCAGACCTAATTATTTAGAATGATACATTTCTTGTGGCCAAATAGCAAAATGTTGATAGTTTTGATTTGTTTATGATTCAAATTATGAGATTATCATATTCATAATTGATCATATTCACCATATGACATAAAAATCATGATTAAATATAACAAAGCAACATAAAGTAGGTTACCACATAACAAAATAAAATAAAATGCATACTATTCTTTCACAACAACCATGTTTTGCTTTCTATAAATGTGAAATCTGTCACTGAAGTGGCAGTGGGCAGCTGCCCGGTCCTAGAGAGGGGGAGAACAGAGCGGCCCTCTCTGCTCAGTCACCTGAGCTCATTATGCTGAAAGCACTCGCTGACCAAACAGACACACCGGCTGATTTGAGGAAATGGCAGTGTGATTAATGTGGCCTAAATTGAGCCGAGTTTGTTGCGCCCCCGTCCCAGTTAAACTAGTCGCTGGTCATCAGCCTCAAGCTGTCACACTGTACCCATGAATTACACACACCTGCCCACATCAAGCATCACATATGACGTGGAGTCATGCGACAGCCTACAGCTTTGCACTTATAATGAATGCGTCAGACATAGGAGAGCCTGTGAAATAAAAAGCACATTTCACAAGATGATTAAAGGAGGAAAGCTTTTGTTTTCTTTGTGCAAATCAAATGATAGGCATATCAAAGGTTGCAGAGTGCTATTTAATGCCATCTAGCATAGCACAGTCAGTCACACACATACATACATACATGCAAAGAGAGCGAGTTTCCCAAAGAAACACAGCTGAAAAAGCCAGTGAGAGAGCAAGAGAGCGAGAGAGAAAGCGAGCGCAAGAGAGAGGCCCCCGGTACCTGCCTATATAGTCTCCTCTCTCCAAATGTTTATTTTGGACCAGACTGGCGGCCAACTGGTTGCAATTGACCCTCTACAGGGACGAGTTAGTGAGCGAACATGAAACTTTTCCTTTTGGGAGAGAGAAGGAGGGGAAAGCCACACACATACTGCAAGCTCAGACACGCAAGCACACATGCAAATGAGAAAACAGACCCCCACAAACAAAAAGTAAAAAAAAAAAAAAAGACAAGCTACCAGAGAACTATAAGAACGCAGATCGTTTTAATAAACATGGAGTTTGTATTAGAATGTAAAATTATTTTTCAGCTGTAAATGCACAGGGAAAATCTTTAGAAGTTATTATTTTGCCTGTGTGACATTACAAGAGAGGCCACTACCAGGAGAGAACATAAAATCCACACACAATAAACGGCACTGGATGTGGTGAAATCACAGTAACCCACAGTAAACACATGATCCTGTCAGACATTTAACACTAGAGAACATTTGAAACACTAGCAGGTAATGAAAGGTTGAGGCATATAAAACCATTGGGGTCATTTGAATTACCTGAATCACTTACATTTGTGAAACATAACAGGAATATTCTGCACGAACACAATTAAAACTTTTTTTGCACACACTTTATAACTTCCATTAACAAGTCATGATACAATTATACTAACCTGAATATAATAACATTTATTCATAATAATATTATTATAATATTAAACATTGGTCATTTTAAAACAAATGATTATAATGATATATTGTCAATTTAAAAAAGCAAATGCAGGTTTTAATATACTATAATACACAAATACCATATACTGTATAATATTTTAAAAATTGAGGATGGTAAGAAATGTTACTGTTTTTGAAGAAGTATCATATGCTTATTACTAAGGCTACATGTTTGATCAACAACAACAACAAAAAATTTGATTTTTGTTTTAATCTCTTACTCCACACGTCACCTGATCTTTCAGAAATCATTATAATGTGCTGATTTGCACCTCAAGAAACATTTATTATCATTTCATATTATTATCACAAAACTGTGTGTATGTGCTGTTTAATATTTTTTGGGGCTTTTTCAGGATTCCTTGATAATTAGAAAGAATAGAAATGTATTATATTATTATAAAAAACATTATTATGGTAACACTTTAGTTCAGGGTTCAATTCATCCCATTAACTAGTTGCTTATTAGCATGCATTTTTCTAATATATATATTTCTAATATATACTAGTTTATAAGCACATTTTAATGCTTTATTCTGCATGACCACATTCTACACAATTAAATGCTTAATAGATTTGTACCCATTACTAGTGTGACGCGTTACATAAAGGGGGAGTGTGTTGTGCATGGATGACTAAAATTAGAGTCTTTGCCCCCAAGCTCAGCCACACAATACCCACAGCCCGAGCCTACAGTCAGAGAAGAGAGAGAGACTCTGAGAGCAGGCCTGGCCCTCTAGACTAAATAAAAGCTCTTAATCCTCATAAACTGCTCCATATGAGCATTACATCCCTGACTCCACACGGGACTCCTCAGGAATGGAACTCATTTTGGGGTTAAAACATTACCAGCGCTGCTCCTCTCCTATCCCGGTAATGAGCTCCCTGCCCTTCATTCCCTCCCCCACCCTGATGACAGAATACGCTTAAGATGAAAAATGCCCACGAGGATGTAAATGTTGAGGTTGGAAAATGCAGAAGTTGTGGCAGTGTACGTGTGAGGACTCGAGGATATTAGTGACATGGCACTATCTTTGCCTTGAGAGCTGGGAAAAAGGCCTATTTGCCATTTAGCAATGTCATTTGTCTCGTTGTCTCATGTTGTTCTAAAATTGTATTTTCTATCTTCCATGAAACAAGGACAAGACAGAGGCCACGATTAGGCCTTAGTTCAATTGTGGCGTGCATCTTGAGACAAAACAATGGCACACTGACATATTTTAAGAAAGTTGCTTTCAGTTAAAGCTCAGACATGCATTTTAGTCTGGGGCTTAAGCCTTGTCTGTGAAACCGGAAGAGAATGTGCACGCACGCACGCACGCAAAATTTAAGTTTGGGGTTGGTTAGATTTGTTTAAATATTTTGAAAAGTAATATATTATGCCCACCAAGGCTGCAATTGTGTTATCAAAATACAGTAAAAATTGTGAAATATTAGTACAATTTGGTTTCTATTTTAATATATTTTAAAAAGCAATTAATTCCTGTAATGCAAAGCTGAATTTTCAGCAACCATTTCTCAAGTCTTCAGTTTTACATCATCATCAATGTTGCAAACAGTTGTGATGCTTCATTTTTTTGTGGAAATGTGATACACTTTGGTGGAGAGAAAGTTCAAAAGAAGCTTATTTATTTGAATTAGAATCATTTATAATGCTAGAAATGTCTTCGCCATACGTTGAATCAATTTTATGCTGAATAAAAGTATTAAATTCCTTCAATCATAAAAAACAACAACACTCAAATACCGTTCGCAGACTTCTGAATTATGTGAACTTGTGCACTATATAACATAAAATTAAAATGAATGACGGTAGAAAATGCAAATATGACAAAATGTGATATGCGGATAGAAAGTTCAAAAGAAGCTTATTTATTTGAAATGGAACTCTTTTATAATGGCAGAAATGTCTTTGCCATTATGTTTAATCAATTTCATTCTGAATAAATGTATCAAATTAATTCATTCATTCATTCATTCATTAAAAAAAATCTAAATATAGTATGAATGAAGACTCAAGACACTGTGACTGCAGGGCTCTCATTCATCACAGCTGTCACGTGAAGCCCAACACAAATGAATGAATGTGAGAGGTGCATGCGTATGTCCAATTCGGCGCATTTTGGGAGCCCAGCAATGAACAGTGAAGTGCCAAACCACAGGAACACCACATTTGGCCACACTGCCCGTAGATGCACGTTCATATTTTGAGAGTAAGAAAAAGAAATTTCGAGAGAGAACGAGAAGGAGATGGAATGAGTGACTAACAGAACGAGAAATTCAGACTGAAACTCTCTTTAATCGGCATGTGTGAACTGTGAACTGTTCAGGTAAGTCAGTCAGACACAGGAAATGTATTAACATTGACCACAGTTTACTCTGTTAACCACACTGTGGCCCTGTGGGACATGCCTGCAGGGCAGCGTCTGTTTACATCTACAAAAAAACACAAGAACGCACACACCACAGAACACTACCCAACTTCTCATACATTTATTACCGTCAGTTATTATTCATATAAACATCCATACACGATCAATTAACACCCTGATTAACCACTGCCTTGCTTATAGCGGGTCGTAAACAATTATTTGTGGAACATGGCTGTCAAATATATGCTCTGTGTGAGTTAATATTTCAGAGAGAGCCTGCAGTGAGCACACAGTCTGACTGGCTTCCCACCTAAAGGATTCAAGCCTATGCAAACATCGAGCACAGGCACATTCCTCTGCTGAGGGTACAGTTTGAGCCACTGTATGAGGTCTAGTTTATTTACACATCAGGACAGGTAGTTCTCACCATCAATAACTCTGACAGGAGTAAAAAAAAAAGAAAAAAAAAGTGCCTTTTGTGTGCTGTGTCCGTTTACACTTCATGCAACTGATATAATTAATAAGGGACTGAATTTCATTATTTGATAGCTATGACTATTGTATTGTGTTTTTTAAAAGAATACATTTATTTTCTGGTAATGTATTTTATTTTATTTTAAATCTGAAGAGTATTTCCCCATAAGTAGTTGTATATATTTAAATGGTTTAAACATGAATAATAATAATAATAATAATAATAATAATAATAATAATAATAATAATAATAATAATAATAAATATAGCTGCAAGCAGCAATCAAGGAGCCAATCACAAAAAAAGGTTATGCAAGCATGGCAAGCATCAGACCAACTGCAACAATGTTGTAATTACAGACAGTTTTAGATTATTTTAGGCAGAACATCTGAAAAAATATGAATATAAATCATATTATATTTTAACTTGAATTGCTTAATTATTTTAAATATTTTTACAGCCTCAGAATCAGCAGCAAGTGGCCTCAGGTCATTCTTGTGATGATGACATATTCCAAGTTTGATCTGAATATGCAACGCTATCTCACAACAAATTCGTACAAATTCGTACGAGGTGGCTAAATCGTATGACCTCGCTCATACAAAAGTTGTACGATTTGTCTAAACCCAGTGACAGGCAGGTTTGGGGGGTGGGGGTGGGGGGGGTAGGTAATTCGAATTGGGCAACTCGCAAAATACGTACGATTTATCAAAAATCTGCAAACGTTCTTCTGCACATTAATTTGCGCATTATTTGATAATGGTTTGGTCTATCAAAAAGCTTTTAATAACTTTTTGCCTGCATGGTCTGAATACCGGTATGTGAGCCAATTTTGGTTAGAAAATTTGTCCAAAAATGGAATTTTCAAAAACTTTTAAAATTAGAAGAAACAAAAGATTAATTATTTTTTTCTAGCCCTTAAGGGTTCAAAAGTTATTAGCATAAACATGAATTTGGACAGTTGGTGGGCCTAAAGGGATTGAGTTAGAGACTCCAAAATTGCAGTGGTTAATGTTCAGACTGTCCTTTATCTGTGTGCAAATTTCATCATTTTCCTGGAAGCAAAGGAAGGAGAAATAGAATAGTAATTGTTTCGATTACTAAGAGTTGATTCTATTATTATTCTAATTAGTGCCACTAATTTAGCATAAAAGAAATGATGGTATCACTAAAATAGTACAATAAAGCAGGTAATACAAATTATATAACAGAATAAAATAAGAGATGCAACGATGATGCTAATGAGATGAGCTGAGGCAAGATAACAAATGTTACGGTTAACATCTGATAATGTCTAGCAGGATGCAATCCCATCTGTGTTCTCTTGCCACTGTGCTCTGAAATCTTTCTCTCTCAGTCTATAGCTGAAGCCCTTTCGCTCCCCCTACTCTTTCTTCTCTTTCCAGGAACTATGTCTCTTCCATGGCTGGAAGGTTGTAATTTGTAACAGGCGACTCGGCGGGCTGAGAAGCCCTCCTCTTATCTGGACAGAGGATCACTAGCAAATCATATCAGAGAAGAGGCCTGTTTAAATATAGCCCTAATTACCGCAATCATTTGTTGCTGTCTCTCTTTTCTCCCTTCCTCTAGCCCTCGCTAGCATGCTCCCCCCTCCACCACCATTTCTCTACCTCGCTTTTTAAAAAGTGAGCTCCCTTCGTTCTGAGCATTTCTTCCTCCTCCTCCTCCAGTAAATCCTCGCTTGTGGTCTGGGCTTGGGGGGCTGACAGTTGCATGACAAGAAATGTTTCCCTTTGTAAGAGCCTACTTCCTCCTTGCGCAGTTTTAGCCTAATTGAAACGTTTCCTATTGGGCTCAATCAGGAGGGCAATTACCTAATTATTCGCTTATGCCTATCTTAGTCCAGTACGCTGACAGAGAGCGCGCGCGAGCGAGATCGAGAGAACGAGAGAGAGAGAGAGAGAGAGAGAGAGAGAGAGAGAGAGAGAGAATATTTACCAGACTGCCTTTTTCACTGAATTCATTTTCCCCCTTTTTTAGTCATTTCTTCCTTCATTGACATTTGCTAGGTAATACCATGTTACTTAGTCCTGATTTAACATATTTGAAGGCAGTTGAGTCAGCATTTCACCAGTTATGCAATTTCACATTCTGTGAAGGATTAAAAAAAAAAAAAAAGTAAACATAAGATTTATACTTTTTTTATATAGAGAGAGATGAAGTAGTGTTATGAAATAAGGGAGGCTCTACATGAAGCTGAAAGGTGTTTTATGGGGTCATAAGGAAAAGTATTATCAAAAAGGGAGAGACAGGGAAGCATTAACAGATCTGGAATGTTCTGAACCTTCCTCCAGATCATTTAGTAATTAGACAGCTCATAAAACAAATGCATCACATAAAGAGATTTTCACTTTCCTTTGTGATTCATGATAGGCAAGACCACACAAAAAATAAATAAAGAATATAACAATATAAAATAATATAGCTTATCTTAATAATAAATCTTAACAAATAAATACATTTCATTTATTTATTATTAATATAATACATATTACGTTACATTTATAAGTAATACAATTAATTAATGAAAATTAACATACATATATTAGTGCTGTCAAGTGATTAATCACGATTAATTGCGCCTAAAATAAAAATTTGTGTTTACATAATATGTGCGTGTACTTTGTATAATTATTATATATATATTAAATACACACACATGCATGTACACGTTTAAGATTTTTTGTAATAAATAAATATTATATATACAGTATATGTATGCATATATTTCTTAAATGTATGTATGTATGTATGTATGTATGTATGTATGTATGTATGTATGTATGTATGTATGTATGTATGTATGTATGTATGTATGTATGTATGCATGTATGCATGTATGTATGTATGCATGTATGTATGTATGCATGTATGTGTATTCAAATATACATAATAATTATACAAAGTACACATACATATATTATGTAAACACAAACTTTTATTTTGGATGCGATTAATCGTTTGACAGCACTATATTACATTCATTCATTCATTACATTACATAAATACATTTTATTTATATTACTTTTATAAATCAAACTGATAAATAACATTAAGATCCATCTTTATGTGTGGGGAAAGGGAATTGAAGTGACAATTTTTTTTTCATATCATAAAAATGTAAAACAAATATTACTGTGTGGACAATGTAAACATATCGGCCTGTAAGGAAGCTGTATGTTTTCAGCTGTAAATTCACCCTCTGCCCCCCTTATTTCACATCGCCAAGACCCACCTAAGCTCCGAAAGGTCATCGCTTCAACAAGTGTGGGCTGTTGAGCTCTTAAATCAATCATTTAAATCTATGGCTAAATCAGCGAGCTGTCTGGGTTTAAGCACACATGCCGTAGCTTAATTCACCCGAGTGAAGGAGCTCAGCGGCCGTATTTCAGCCAACATGTGCGCCACTGTTGTCTAAACAAGCGCTGTAAGGCAGGCTACAGAGGAGAGTCCTGGCTCCAGGACATGGAAAGCAGTTAGAGGACGTCCACGCGCACATGCGCAACAGATACGCAAACATACACTAAGGCAGGCCACGGAGAAGACTGGAAGGGCTTGGCTTGAGGTCATGGAAATGGGTTATAATGCAGCCTTTCACTGGGGAAAATTAGAGGAGGACCTCTCACTTTCCTCGCGCACACACATACGTACAAAAGCACACTCATGCATACAATGGTCAGCATATCCATACACACAAACGCGGATACACATCTGTAGGAATGATGGAATGCTCTCACACAGACTGGGTGGGCCGCTTGACTGTTGTACTCTGTGATGAGAATCACAGAGTATCCTACAGACAAAACTGACAATCACACAGACATATTCGCAAAGAGACTCAACCGGTAAGCATATTCATGACTTTAACTGTCTCCATTTAAAGGGATGGTTCATCCAAAAATGAAAATTGTCATTATTGACTCGCTGCCACGTCGTTCAAAATCTGCATGCTTTAATTTTTTTCCTGTGGAGCACAAATGTACACTTGTTTAAAGAACCTTCACACAGCGCTCTCATAAAACAACAGTCACTAATGACCTCGACTGTCAAGCAAAAATAAATAAATAATAATTATTATTATTATATATTATTAATTATATAGATATAAATATACATTTTAGGGATGCACAAGATATAATGGTATTATATATGTCAATATGGGTTATATAAAATTAGGCCGCTTATAAAATGGAAATGTATCAGAGATTTTCTTACTTTCCTAATAAATAAATAACTATATAAAAACTAAACATATAATATACATATAACATAGTATACATGTATACACATTTTTTTCTCCATTTTACATTTATACTAACTTTGCCACCATTTAAGGCTCACTTAAAGTTAATCTTTAAAAACTTTAATTTAATAACACTGTTAAATGTAATCTTTAGCAAAATCTCAAAATGAATATTCATTTTTAATACTGTATAGAGCAATGTTATGATGATGCATTTAAAACTATTGTTTCCATTATTGATTTATTTATATAAAGTACATTTTAATGATCAAATGTCAAAGACATCAAACTTAATGTGACGATTCTAGCAGCGCCATCTTTGATGTGAAAGTAAATAATTCAAATAAATCCAAGTAAAAATATAACTTGAGCAATTTCAGATTTACCACATGTACCTTTGATGCAGCTTTTCCAGTCAGATCAAACACAGTTCACACCACAGTGCATATGTATGTGTGCATCCACATTACCCACTCACTAAACATTTAAAGTCAGGAAACAGTGAGAGAGTGAGGGAATGGGATGGAAAGAGTGACCGTCAGAGAGATAGAAAGAACGAACGAGAGCAAGACAGAGAGAAAGAGAGAAAGATCGCCCAGGTGGTCCTGTGTACTGTGGCCGCCGGGCAGTGATCTGACGTGAGGGGTAGAACCTGAAACCCATGCAAATGTGATCACTCCCGCTCCCACTGATTGGGGCGGCCGCGTATGATTAAATATAATTGCAAAAAAACCTCTTCCAAATGCCTTGGCGGTTTTGAAAAAAATGGGAAGGAAGGATTTAGAAGCAATTCTTCGTCTTTGAAAGAGTGGGGCGAGCTGTATGTGTGGTGGTGGGGGTCCGTGAGGTTAAATACGGTGTGTGTGTGTGTGTGTGTGTGTGTGATTGTGTGCGCTGTAATGTGCGTGTGAGAGAGACGGGGCTGTTTTCATTGTTGTTTCAAAGAGCTGGTTGCTACATGCAGGGAATGGGGAGAGAGGGGAATATTTGCTGGCAGAAGTTCTGCAGGGTTCAGAAGCCGCCTGTCACCCGGCCGATGATTGATGGCTCAGGCGGAACGCTTAAGTCAACAGTGCATGAGCACGTCCAGGCTGTCCCGAGCGAATTAAACCACACCAAGACTCCACTCAGCACCCATTTAGAGGTCAGCAGTCTCAGAGGAATGACAGCCCTCACTATTATCTTATCAAAAACACCTCGCAGCAGTGCAGTTTGCTGGAGAAACTCTGCGCTAGAAGCGGTCAACACAATGCATTGTGACAAAAATGACAGGAGGCCTTCCAGTCGCTCCAGTTGGCTGCTAGTAGATGCTCCTTGACTGCAGTATCCACTGTTTTATGAGGTGGATCATGTGAGCGCCACACCAAAGAGGTCTTTAAAAGCTACATGTTATCATTCCCATTCTCAATGGTAGTTCCTTGGCTGGCATAAGACACCCAGCAAGTATGTTGGTTACCCGTTTTGGTTACAACTGACTTCCACTGAATGCATTTCTCAAGATATCTGCTTTTATGTTACACAGAAGAAAGAAAGTAAGTAATACTGGTTTGGAACAACATGAGGGTGAGTGAAAGATGACAGCTTTTTATTTTTGGATGAGCTTTCCCTTCAATAAAAGCAATATAGTTAAAAAATATTTTACTTAAAGGGATAATTCACCCCAAAATGAAAATTAGCCCATAATTTACTCACCCTCAAGCTATCCTAGGTCTATATGACATTCTTCTTTCAGACGAATACAATCGGAGTTATATTAAAAAATGTCCTGGCTAATCGAAGCATTATAATGGCAATGAATGGTAGCCCAAAATGTGAAGCCCCCCCAAAAAAGTGTATCCATCCATTATAATAGTCATCCACACGGCTCCAGGAGGTTAATAAAGGCCTTCTGAAGCGAATCGATGGGTTTTGTAGGAAAATATCCATATTTAAAACAAAAATAAATAAATAAAGTAAAATATATAGCTTCCGTCAGACCGCCTTCAACTTACAATGAAATTGTAACGCCTCTGGCAGTTCAAAAGGCTTACGCTACGTCCGACGTCATGCGTCGCAAGTTAAGTTTTTTCCGTAAGTTGCATACGGAAGGTGGTCTGGCGTAGATATTTACTTTATAACTTGTTAAATATGGATATGTTTCTTACGCAAACCCATCGATTCACTTTAGAAGGCCTTTATTGACCCCCCGGAGCCGTATGGATGACTTTTATAATGGATGGATGCACTTTTTTGGGCTTCAGATTTTGGGCTGCCATTCACTGCCATTATAAAGCTTGGATTAACCAGGACATTTTTTAATTGTATTCGTCTGAAAGAAGAATGTCATACACACCTAGGATGGCTTAAGGGTGAGTACATCATGGGATAAGTTTCATTTTTGGGTGAACTATCCCTTTAAGTATTAAAAAAAAAAAAAAAAAAAGTTAATTTATGAATAATGCAATAACTTTCAATATTAAAAATATATAATAATAATAATAGTATTTTGTCTAAAATCCAAACTAAAACCAATGTATTAGTTATATTAACAGTTAAGATAATTACTTTTAACAAATATCTTTATTGGAAATTGGTGTTTATCAAAATAAAAATCATTCTGTAAAGCTTAGCTTATTTCGGGGGCATTTTAGTGTTGTTGTCATGTCACTTGCTCTCAGACGGTGTGCTCAACACAGGGCTGTCAGATGAATGAAAGAGAATGAGACAAATATATTGAATGTGTGTGTATGGGGGGTGGGGGTGCTCACCCATTAGTCGAGCATTAACGTGTGTGTGAGACGATTTAGGGGGTTCTGGGTCACTGAGAGTGGGAAACAGGTGTCCCTCACTGATCTATGTGCAGTTCCACTTCAACACCTCATCATTAAACAGACATGCACACACATGCACCTTCCCCCAACTCAGCTTACATGTTTTATGCTCTGCCTTGAAGATTCTGCTGTAGCTCTTCTTCTTTCTTTTTTTTTGAAAGAAAATCCTAACAAACATGAATAGCTATTAGAAGCACCTAAAATAACAACGTTGAGGAGGTTGAGAAAGGAATCCCACGTGTTCATTTAACTGAAAAAAATTAGGGCGCAACTTTAGTGCGTGTTTTGTCCATGTGTGTGCAATAGCATTTATGTATTATCATTCCATAGTATGATGCGTTTCCAAGTGAAATAGGATATAAAAATCAGGATGTAAAAATAGTCCAAGGCCTGATTTTATCCTTCAGGAATTGCTCATGAAAAATCTCAATATGATAGGTATCAACTTTAATCAATACTGAAGTAGGTCATTAATAAACTTAAAAGCTCTCAAAGAATAAAAAGGATAAAAGCTCTCTGTGTCATATGTGTTTTAAAGTGACAGGATTCATTTCTGCAGCATCATGCTGGGTAGCCCCACCCACCGAGAAATTCTGATTCACTTTCCACATAAAAGTGCATTATAAACACCAAATATCTCACAATTGTCTGTGATTGTGCAGTTCTTTCTTAGTACATTTTTAAAAAATTAGCTTTCATAATATTCTGGAAGTCAACATCTCTCCAATTTGGCAGGGTTTATATAATGGGCCAGCTGGAAAAAAAAAAACAATTATTTGTACATTTATTTGATAATTAAATTACAGGTTAAAGTCAAAATGTATTCAGAGCCATAGCCTTGTCCTGTCAAGAAGGCCCCCCCCCGCCCCCCCCCCCCCCCTGCAAAAAAAAAAAGCAAGGTTTGGATGGAAAAAGTACAGCACCATATCTCCATGATCCGTCATGTAATCTTGATGGTTGACAACATTTCACAACATGCTGTCAGTGTTTCGTTCCAAGCAGTCTAAACGCTTTATGAACCTCATCCTAACTCAATATCATCTTCTCAATCACAGATCATCAGGAGGAATTAAAATGCATAGATGTCCTTAAACACACACGGGACTCTGGAACCAAGTGGAGACTAAACTCCACGTTCTCATGAGCTTGTATTTAAACAACGTACAATTCAATTCACTAGATTTAATTTTAAATGTGACCCATCTGCAGGGTAGCATACAGCAGTCTAAATGTGCACAAATGAATGGAAATACCTCTTGCTCTCCACACCAAACAGCGACACGAAGAGAGAAAGTAGAGGCAATGTTGCGCTCCCTGACATTTTCATCAGTGTGTTTGTCTTCCCCTCCAAATGAATGGCAGATGCTGTGCGAAGCTGTGAGTAACAGCGAGGCCTTTCTGAATGGCCCTGAGATGATGGCAGCAGAGCGAACACACACACACACACACTCTCACACAGAAAAAAACATACAGATTTATGTTTCTGATATCTTATTGCTGCAATCTTCAGTTGATTAAGAGCAGACCAGGCTGCTAAGCGGTGAGTATGCTAAGATAAGCTGTGCAGAGCGGAAGGACTCCGACTCCTGAGCCGAAACGCTGGAGGTCTTGGCTGTGGCAAAGCCCGGTGAAAAAACGCTGCCACAGGAGTCATGTTAACTCTGGCCATGAAGAGAATCTCTGCCTCGACATTATCACTACAGAACATCACAGTACAGACAAGACCATGGCACGTCACTACACACAGATAGTATGGGTTGTTGGGGGCTCATCCGGGATAAACAAACACAATGAGGACTTGGGAAGCTAATTCATGTAAGAGACTAAAATATCACCCTTGTAGTGCACTAGGGCTATAGGAACAACTTAAAAAGGTGTTAGGGGTTGAATTATGCTTTCATGTCACGTTGGAATTATCCTATTTGTGAGGTGAGTGAACTCTACCTAGGGAATTTCAGGATTTCTATGGGACGTAACTTTGCAAATTGGGAGTTTATCAATTAAAGAATCATGACTCACTCAATGAATATTGATCATTATTTGTTGTAGTTGTGAATTTTGTATTATTTTTCTGAACTGCTGATTAGGAATAACAATATGTAAGGCTTGGCTATGCAACAACATTTCTAAAAAATTTAAATTAATAGATAAAACCATTACAGTTTCTTGTCTTAGTTGGGAAGTAAAAAATAATATATATAAAAACGTCCTTCAAATATTAAATGGTATGCGTAGATATTTCTGCTATGACTGTTAAACCTTAGCCTGGCTCCACCCTCCTACGTACTTCCAATCAATTTTAATTTTCCTTCAATACTCCATCTGGGACTGCTGTATAGTCTTAGGTTTTCTCTGAACAAATTTGTACTGGTCCAATCAGCGAATAGAGGGAGTTGCTGAGAATGATGACGTTAATGTCGTGCGCTAGTTTGAGTTGTAGTTCAATAATGGTTGCGGAGAAAGATGCGAGCGAAGCCATTCATTCCGTTGTGGCACCGCTGCCGAATATCCAGAAGTTAAAGCCGGAGCAAGAACAATATTTGCTGAGTTTTTTTGGAGGCCATGTTGTGTCCCGGGAAAAGTTTGATTTTCCAGCTCACTCCGTTAGTGGTGAAGGAGTTGGCTGAAGCCCCGGTAAGTTAATTGTTTCGCGTGCGGTCGTAAGGCATTGTCATCATCTACAGGGCTAGTCAGTGATTTTATTGCCGTCCATCTCCCACCACCAGCATGTTTTAGACAAACACCAAGGCTGTGTGGTAAATTAATTGCTGTCCGAATCCACATCTCTGAGTTTTCAAGAATATATCACTTCAAAATGAACTGTTTATATCCTTTTTGACCACTGCAGAACACCGTACGGCCGCACTTTGCTGTCATTTGGATGCATTTCTAGACTTGTATTTTTTTAAATGCTGGCAAGTATTTTCAAGAGCAATACATTTCATCACGCTCAAAGAATAAAAGGAAGAAAACCACGTAAACATTTGAATTGGGCTGTTATTTACAGCAGCATTTATTCTTATCATACCAAGCATATGATATTTTATTTACGGCATACAATCATGTTACGGACCACGTTCCCGATCACAAAACTCTCCCCTCCACCGTGAATAAATCACAATCTTAATGCACAAGGTTTTATCACTGAGGTGGCGTGCAAAATCTGCAGTTATTTTTTCGGATTTCCATGTGAGAAAAAAAAAAAGGCAAATGGCGCATGACATACGTCACAACCAAACGTTAGTGATTGGTTATGGCAGATCCAGAGTGGCACTGGGCCAGGGCCAGTTCTAGGCATGGGCAGGGGTGGGCTGAGCCCACCCAAACGCCTTACTTGCCCACCCAATCAGAATTTAGGAACTGATAGTGTTCAATTGTTTTTACTATTTGTGCATTGATTAAAACAATCTGAGATGGGCTCGATGTTGAAAGTTTTGATGAAGGGCTGTAGAATGCCCCAAATAATCACAAAAATAACACCAGAATTTATTTATTTTATTAAATGAAATAACGGCGCGGCGCATTGTAAGCTACGCGTGCTTCAAATAATTGTGAGCCTAACGCTACTTTCAGATTCTCATTAAATGATTTCGTTTTGGCTTTATAGTTAGCTACTTATATATATTTTTTATTCTTGATCTGTTATGAATACTGTGAAATTTAAAGGATGTTGTAATGTGTTGTGTCCGGAGGAAAATCAGGATAGCTCACTTAACTGGAGTTGTAGACACGGAGGCAATGGACATTTCACAGCTCCACTTTATTCCCTGTGAAACTCGCACATTACTTAATAAACAAAACAACTTGATTTGAGCAACAGAAATAACCCACATACACGTGAGTGCTCGAGGCGCAATGCGCACTTACATTGCTTAAAGTTCAACAGGGAGCGCGCAGCTCTTAAAGGGGCCACACAATATTGTAATGTTTGTAGTACATTATAACTTTTCACTTTATTTACCAGTATTATTTCTGAATGCTTTCAAATGTGACTTATACGTGACTTACCTGTTGGTGTTTTTTTTTTCAACCAAACAGTTAATTGGTTAAAATCCTTGTTGGTTAACGGTTAACCAGTTAATTAGCCTCCCATATACAAGTCTAGCTATCAAATTAGTGCAGAATAAACTTTGCATTGCGAATATACATCAATAATCAAAAGCGTTTGTGTGGAAAAGTGCTGAGCTGAATTTGTGCCATCTAGTGATTTAATGGATAAAAAAGTCAAATTACCAATTGTATAGGCCTACAAGTATTCTTATGCTTGGCTTGACTTGTTTGAATGTAAATGGTTGTAGGCCTATAGTATATGGGTATAATAGTATAAAATATAGTATAAAAAAAACGCCCACCCGGGATATCTGCCAGCCCACCCTTCTATAGGCGCCTAGAACCGGGCCTGCACTGGGCAGATCCAATAGTTTTAAACTTCAACAGAGTACCCGCCCTCAAGGAAGTAAACGATTGTCAATGGAGAGTGGCCAGACTCTGTACATTACAAATGAAATGTACGCGAGTCTGGTAGGACCAGGCTAGTTAAACCTCTGCAGTTTAAACACTACAGTTAATAGTTCTTTACTGTTTCAGCAATCCTGTTTAGTTATGGCACTTTTCCACTGCGTGGTATGACTCGGCATGCCTTACTTTGGCTCGGTTTGCTTTTCCACTGCAGTTTAGTACCGCTTCAAAGTGGGTGGGATTATAGACTGATCATTATAGTTGCACCACCACCTCGTCTATTGACCACGATACAGCCATTTATTTTTTCAAGTTGTGTGCGACGGTCATTTAAAGCAAGTCGTAAAAAAAAAAATAGGGCGAACAAATGATACTGCGGTGGCTGCTGTTGAATAAATAGCGGGTTTGGTGTCGCGTGTCACAAATCCAATGATGCTGGTAGTAGTAACGATACTCGGACCAATCAGTGATCTGCAGTGTTTACACGTCACATTTTAGTATCGGTACGGCTAGCTTGGAACCTCAACTGAGGTGGTACTAAAAAAAGTAACAGGTACTAGATACTGTACACAGTGGAAACCCCCCCCAACAGTGAGCTGTACGAAACTGTACCATGCAGTGGAAAAGTGCTTTTTGTTCTGTTAAAACAGATCTATACCAATTACAAAGACCGGGAATGTAAAGTATAATGTAATGCAACTCATGGTGTTTCAAGCAAGACATGCATGTGTAAGCCCAAATGTGCAAAACTATTTCATGTGAAGCAGACCCAGCAGTCTTAAAAAGCTATTTTCTTTTCCGATCCTCATCTTCATCTTCATCCCCCTCTCATTTCTCCTTCCTGTGGCTCTCCTCCCAATCGGGGATGTGTGTTTCTCCCAGCTGTGGACCGTGGTCTGATTGCTTCTGATTTGGGTTAAGTGATTATTACCCCCCTGTGGTATGGGAGGGGATGCTACTACAGGCTGGAAACAAATCTTCTTTCTCTGATTCAAAAGACTGTAGTCAAATACCGCAACCATCTGAATTTTTTTTGGGCTAATACAAGGTTAATAAACCTGTTACTATTTTTGGGCAGAAATATTTTAGCCATTTTCAGTGGTGAAATAATAAATGCAATTAGCAAATATTACACATGAAATCATTAAGGAAGTGAAAATATATAGAGTTGCAAGTTGACACAACTGACTGAATGCATTGATTCATGACCGTAAACCATTTTAAATTCTTCCAGAGTTAAATTCTTCCAGATTAGTTTGGCAGACCAACAGTATTCAAAATTATAATTTTTTTGTACAAAAACTAACATTTTAATTTAAGCATTATAAGATATATTGCATAATTCCCATACTCTATTGTGTTTTTTTGACAACTATAATGTCTAAAATGTGGATAATAATAATAATAATAATAATAATAATAATAATATAATTAATATGAGTATACAAAACTGGTGAAGGAATTATTTGAAAATGGAGGGATTCTAGCTTAATTTATGATTTAAAATCACCCTTCTAAAGTACTTTAGAAAGTATTATTTATATATATATATATATATATATATATATATATATATATATATATATATATATAAACATTCACTGAGAAAGTCAAGGTTTTTAGTTGAATGATCATTCATGAACTGTTCATAGTGAAAGAAGTCTTTGCCAAAGTAATTAAACATTAAGGCAAAAAAAAAAAAAAAGTACAACACTATTAAACATGCAGATGAATAAACAAGGCAGTAGATCTGCTGATTATTAAATATTAGATCACTTCAATACATAAAAAAAAGAAAAAGAAGATTGCATGCAGATGCTTGTTTCTTATTTCGTTTACTGTATTTGTGGTTAGACGTTAGCAAAACTCTGACCATAACTGCACAGATCATTTGTGGGTGTGTATCTTTAGTCGTATCTGCATACATGTTAAACCTGAGAGAGTGCTGCCTGTGATGGCTTTATACCGCTCTGGGGTGCGTTTCCCAAAATAATTCAACTATGGTCACAAGTTTTGTTGAATTGTGTTGGTAACGACCATATTGGCTTTGAGAAACACACCACAAAGCAGCATCTTCGCCACTCTCACTGAGCCAGAGAAGAGTAAAACAGTTATTTACGACCACAAGTTAAACTGTCTCTCACTGTGTAATTCTTAATTTTTTACTGCAGGCTAGGGTGAACAAAGTGCATGATGTGTTATTCTTCCATCCTCCACTCCATACATAAACTGAGCAGATTTAAAGCATACATTTCATCGCTTCCATAGGGACGCATGTAAGAAACACCTCAACTCCAGCCCAGCAGAGTCCCCCAAAAAGATACAACACAGTCCACTGGAACCCAATAAACTTATTTTCTCAAACAATTTCTTAGTCCTAGAGGACAGCTGATATCTTCATGTGACTCACCTCAGTTTGATACGGACATAAATTAACTTGCTTGAAGCCAGAGGGAGTTTATCTGGTGACGACTAAGGTCACACAAACCACTTCTCAAATCATTTACAGTGTTATTTATGGGTAAGTGACATAAATACAGTGTATGCAAATTAGACTACTGACAGCACCACATTGCCTTAAGTCTAAATTCTAATCAGCAAACAGAAAGAAAATGCTACATTAATTCGAAACTTAATATATTCATTAAAAAAAGCTATATAAATATATTTTATTAAGTGTTTTCTTTTTGACTTTCCAATGATTTGTTAGCTCATATTCATTTTAATTTCAAGTATGAAGACCAGTACTATTTTTTATTTTGCTAATGACAGTATTTCACCGATTACAGTTTTTCAGGAATTACTTATTTAATTTTTCTGAATTAAAAACAAATATGTAATATTTGATATAAATATTCTGAAGGCATATTAGAGGTGCAAAAAAAGTAGGGGATCTTGAACGACTGATCATGGCATGTATCACCTTGAATGGGTTTATTTTGTGATAATACCAGACTTATCCCACGCATTATACTGCAATTGTTATGATATGATATAAATGAATACCGTACATGGACATGAATTATTAATTTGAGTTAGACTGAGTGCAAGCAAAACTAATATATACACATTATATACACATTATATATATATATATATATATATATATATACACACACATTATATATATATATATATATATATATATATATATATATATATATATATATATATATATATATATATATATATATATATATATATATATATATATATATATATACACACACACATTATATATATATATATATATATATATATATATATATATATATATATATATATACACATACATACATACATACATACATACATACATACATATATACACACACACACACACACACATACATACATACATACATATATGAAAATAGAAATAAGCCATTATTCAGAAATACAGTAACCTATTGTATTGACCTATTTTATCAGAATGCTGCAAAAGAATGCAATATATAAAATATAAACCATAAATATTTAATTCTATCATATTTAGGCCTATATATTTCAGATTTTGCAAATATCACAAGCACGTTCTATTAGTGTTTCTAAAATTGTCTTGTCAAATGAATAACATCACAAAACCCACATGTTGTGTATGAACACACACACACACACAAAATATCAACGCTATATCCGTATAATCCTCTGTGGTTAAGATTCTCTGTTTATGTAATGGTAAAAAGTTTTGGGGGGAAAAGTACATACTATTAGACATTTTAAATAATGTTAATCGTGACCATTATTATTTGATATTTACAACAATTTACCATTATAATTGGAGTACGGTAGAAGAATAATATTACTAATGATGTATCTGAGCAGCAGCAGCAGCATCACTAATTACGCCCCACACTGGCAACGAAGAGTACAGTCTCAGGCCTTATTTTGAGAATCAGAATTGAGCCAGTCAAAAAAACCAAACATCAGCCGGGGAAAGTGTGCAAGACCACCAAGGTAACTTTCTCCTCCTTGTATTTGTTTAAACTTTCATGGCTTGGCTTGTGCTCTCCTGGGCCATCTTTCACTCTTTGTTTTCTGCTCTTTCACACCCAAAGCCAGCGGGCAGCAGAAGCCTTTTCCTCCAGCTGACCCCAGGCCCTCGGTCACATCAGGGTCCTGACCCCTCCTGGGCACCATGGACACTCTCAGTGTCCAGATGAGGTTAGAGGTTGGGACAGTGGACAGGAACGTCCATCTGCCTCGAGTCTCTGTTGTTCAGCCTGGCAGCATTGCTACAGGTCTGCATGCTGGAAAAAGGATGTGATGGGAAAGAAAGGATCTACGGAAAAAGCTAGAGAGATGGATGAGCTTGCAGGGTGGCCGATGCATCTGGAGCCCTAATGCCACAGCGCGAGGGGAGGCAATGAGCAGTGCTGCCATTAAAGAGTAAAGACAGGCTGTTGTTTTATCTTCCCCTGTGATTCCCCCACTGGCCGTTTACACTGGGCAATAAATGGATTTCACTCAAAACATATTTGGCTCATGATGTCATGAGCCACAGGTAGGGAAAAGCACTTTTTTGTTTTTTTTTTCAGTTTTGCTTTTATGGCACTTACTGTCAAAATACAGCCCTCTGTGCCCACATGTGTGAGGTACGATTCTCCTTCTCTTGCCCGAGTTCTCTCTATTTGGCTCCCTCTGGTCTTCCATTCACACACTCTGATTCCATTTCAGTGTGTGGGCCCTTGAGCAGATGGTGGGAAGTGAAGGTAAGAGCCACATCAGCCCATCTGGGCTCACGACTCAAACTCAGGCAGCTTTTATGATCTGTGTTCCCTGTCCTCCAGTAAAATTCACACCAGAGCCTTTCCAGTGGAGCAGCATCACCAGCCGCCCAGCCAATGATAACAGTTTGATGCGCGTGGAGAAGCAATCTAAACACATAAGGAGAATCTCTCTGCTGCACAAATGCCTGCAGCCATCTTTCCTCAACGTCATTTCTTTCCAGGGGCCTTACGAGACTTGGACATTAACTCACACTCAAGGAACCCCTGAGCTCTCCGCTAATGACTTACAGCACTAATTTGTGGTGTTTCCTAAGGGGACCATTTCAATTAATATTGTTCATACTTTGACTTGTAATTTTTCAAAAACTCAAACCTAAGTATTGAACTTTGGTGTTGAAGTAGTCCTGCAATGTTTGTGCTACATAAAAGAATTGGTGTGGTTACACACAGGGCTTTTCTATGCATCAATGCTTAAAACAAAACTCATAGACATGAATATCAGAATCTTGAATATCTTGAATATTGAAAGCCAACCCTACTCCTGGAGGGTTACCATTCTGCAGAGTTAAGCTTCAACCCTAATCAAAACACACCTGAACAAGATAACCAGTTAATAAGGGCTACGTCTGAAAGCTTAGGCAGCTGACTTGTTGCCTCACTGCCCTATCAGACAATGACTTTGCATGCAGCGAAACCTCACAGCAGGCAAAGGTACCTCAAGAAACTGTTTTCAGGGCAGACTTCTGTGGCAGTGTAACGGTTCAATAAATCTATAGCAAAATAGAGAAAGCTTTGGTGAAAACTAAGCAAATATTTAATTACTACAATATACATTTCTCGTTAGAAATGACATCAAAAGTGGAAAACGTTGGTAAAAAAAACGTACATTTACCCACAAACTGCACCAACCGCAACTTTCAGACGCCATCTTTATTTTTTAGCTCAACTGGCACAGAATGGAAGGCACAGGATTGTGGCATATCAAAGGAGTGAAGGATGCATCTTTGCTGCCTTCAAAAATCGATCAGATGAAAGTAACTTAGGGGACAAGAAGCTAAGTGTGGATTTGGACGTGCCTTGGTGCCCTCCTACCTTGGAATGCATCCTCCTAAGGCAGCAGTTTTCAGACACAGCCAAGGTCATCAGGAACAGAAGGTACATTGGAGATGGATTGTAACTGAAATCTGAAGGAAGGTAGCCCTCCAGGAGCAAGGATGGCTACCCCCGTCATAGATGCACAGGAGAGGCTTTGTGAATTTTAAGTGGTAAGTTACCTCGCACATAGCCAGAAAAGCCTAGAAACAATTTGAAAACTATCAGCACGTTTACATGGACAACAATACTCCGATATTAACCCGATTAAGACAATACTTTGATTAAGAAGCTACCATGTAAACAGCAATTTCTAATTACTTTAATCCGGTTAAAGTCATACTCAAGTAAATGCAAATCGAATTAAGACATGTGGAGTATGCCTATTTTAGTCGCATTATCGGAGAGCATTACAAACAATGTACACACTTACAATATACACACTAACAATGTACACACTTACTTACAATATACATATACTTTAAACAATATACACTAAACATGCGTAATGTATATTGTTTAATGCATGTTTAGTGTATATTGTTTAAAGTATATGTATATTGTAAATATGTGTATATTGTTTAAAGCTGTGAGAACTACACTCACATTGTGTAAATTATTTATTGTTTATTGTAGTGTATACTGTGCTGTGAGTAATTGTGGGCGCATCAGATGATGTAATCTGATGTTGCTTTAAATGTTGTACATGTCATGTCATGACTATGCTCGGAACTGCACCTAAGAATTTCACCTGCTGTTGCACTTGTGCATATGGTTGAGTGACAATAAAGTGATTTGATTTGATTTGACACACCTTAGTCGTGTAGGAGTTTTCGCCGCATTTTGTGACAGAACACATATACACACCAGGCAAGTGCAGGGGAGGGCTTTGGGGGCTCGAGTCGACAATCATCAATAATATTGTGCCCAATAAAACAGAATTTTAATATAACAACGCGTAAAAAACTGTTACAAAGCACTCAAATGTCGGTAAATTCCCGTTTATCTTTTACGTATCTGTCCTTCTGAAATGCCGTTGCCATGACGTGTTGCTATGGTGCGTGTCTTTCTTGACTGCTCATTCTGACACTGCCTCCTCTATATATTTTTTCTCTTTGTTGTAATTATTCTGCTCATTGTAAAAGTAAAATACAATAAGTTTGTATCTGTAATCCCATATTCATAATTGTGACCAAACTGTTTGCTTACAACAGCGTCGGGAACCTCTAGGCTCACGAGCCATACGGGTCGTTCAGTGAACGCCTGTGGACGGCAGGAAAAAACAATCCAAACAGTCACGATTTTGAAACCTTTTTAATCAATAATCAAAACTATATTTCTAAATGTAGGCTGTCAAGAAGGAGGCAAGAGGGGCAGTGTCTCTTCAAAAAAACTGAAAGCAAAAAGCAGGTTGCCTGAGCCCACTGAATTTTAAAAGGCCTGCCAAAGTAGCGCAATGATTGCACGTCGGACAGCGTAGCGTGGCATGGGGACAATGACGTGCCATTAATCGAGCTATGTTCTATAACATGTAAAACGGGAACATGAACAGAATATTCTAAAAGCAACTCATGTAAACACCTTAATCAGAATATTGTCTTATTTAGAATAAGGTCAATAATTAGATTACTGCTGTTCATGTAAACGTAGTCACTGTGAAAACCCCCCAAAATGACCTGTACATTCAGGTTTTCTACAGAAAATGAAAAATCTAACAGTAATGAAAGCTTTCATGCCATCTTTTGTGAGGTTTTGTTTAGTTGGGGAAGGTTCTGACTTTTCGAGAAGAGAAAATTGAAGGAAACATGAGAAAAATAACCTTGGGCACAGATGCCATCCCTTAAAAGAAAGAATTCACCTAAATGTTAACATTGACCACAAAAGATATACAAAGAAGACAGGGAAACAGCTCACCTCGCTTTGGGCCTGTACCAGCCCCTTATCCAAACACAAACAGAGGCTCACAATAAACATACAAAAGGGGAAAAAGACTGAATGCAATTTATGTAGGGTTGGGCGGCCTGAATTAAGATCACAAACAGCATCCATGTATAGCCTGTATTATGATGAGGTTTGAAGGCATCCTGAAGGCAGGAAGCGACAGTGACATTGAGATCTTTTTCTTAGCCGTCAGAGACATATGGCCATCTGTCCCATTCCCATGCCACAACAAATAACCATGCTACAAGCGCTGAGCTGACCCAGAGCTCAACTTGCAGAGTTGAAACAGGAAAACACATTTGTTTGTCTCCTTTCCTCCTAATTCAAGGTATTAAGAGTGATTTGCTTTGCTAAATCAAAAACAAGTGCACATGAAATGAATTTCGACTTTGAAACAATAGGGTAGAGGCCAACAGGCCACTTCAGATTAGAGACACTTTAAGACACTTTGATTGCCTTGCTTCACTGAAATAAAAGCAAAGTGGTCCCTTGCCCTTGTGCTCACTTCCTATGGTGTGCCTCTAAGAGATTCCGGATTTATCCGATTTATCTTGGATACATGGAGCTATACACAGCCATTCACGTCGAGGACCACAGTGGTGTTGGCGTGTGCAGGGGGCGGCGTCTGCCATGGCCTTGAATGGCTCTGTCTGCATCAGTGCAAAACTGGTTCTGACAGAGCAACGATGGAGGAGAGACGCCTCTGCCCCTCCCTCATGCAGTTCCCCTACGAGATGCTATCGTTCCTCCCGCAGACTAGATTTCTTGGGTGACTTCAAAGCTTGTTCACTAAGTGTTTAGAAGAATGCGATGGAAACAGGAAAATAATGTTCTGATTTCTGTAAACTTTATAACATCTGCTTTTGCTTAACGTTTCTGCAGCGTTGAACGGCGCCTCCACTCTTCGTTTGGGACATTTTTTTCCCACAGTTTAAAAAGCACCTCACACGCTGTGCCAAATCAAAGACAAAGAACGGCGGAGCAAGCAGCAAGAACAAATTCCTAGTTAAAAAAACAAGGAAAACAAGAAAAGGAAGCACAATATTTTTTTTGTGGCGGCTGAGAATTTGATTAGTTAATTGAATAGATTCTTTATTATTTGTGTTTTACATAATCCACAAGAAAGAGAAGATAATTGGGAATAATATAAAGAATCATCATCTTTTTATGTGGTCTTGTGTGATCTCGGATCAAGAACGGTCTTAAAAACGGATGGAAACATCTGTGCATTTGCATTGTCAGTGCTCATACAAAATGAGGATGTACAGGTACAACTGTGCACTACCACACACATACGACCTCCTTATTTGCACCCACACCGCAAGGGACGCAAAACTCCCCATGGCATGCAAAGCCCCATTGCAATTTGTAAGTTGGTCTCCCCCTGTTTAAAGGGTAGCATGACAGGACTCCTATGTATACACACAACATCCGACTCTGAGCCGGAGGGCTTCTTCTCCTTTCCTTAACTCAATCATGCTCGGGTTTCACTCATTCGCCCATCCGAACACACTCACTTCCTTCTTCTGACCTCCCCCATCAAGACCGTAACCTACAACCTAACATGTATATGCAGCTTTAGAGCCTGCAGGAATGTGTCCCACCAATCATCTGACACATACCTTGATGGATGGATTATATGATATTGTGACTTTACTCAGAGTATCTATCAAGGTCACGCATAAACTGCTCAGGTTGAAAGCATTTGTGTTTGCCGGAAAAGCTTGGTCATGGGTTATTATAACAATATTTGTTGTACAGCTGGACAGTATTGTAGAATGAGTAGCAACATGTGTTAGTTAGGAGTATCGTACTATTAAGACTAGAGATTCTTTACTGACATGCAAGGGCGATATTTAAATTTGATTTAACATGCAAGAATGGAAACCAAATCACAAAAGATGAATGTGAGAAACAAAGGATCAAAGACAACTTAAAGGGATCGTTCACCCTGAAATGAAAATAAAGCCATCTTTTACTCACCCTGCTGTTGTTCTAATGCCCTATGTCCTTCTATATTTTTTCGGACCTCAAAAGCAGAAATAAAAAAAAATAGTCCTGCACGTGTTCCTTCCTATAATGGCAGTGAATAGCGACCAGGCTAAACATTACAAAAAATATACAAAAGAATCATGCAATGATACAGTGGGATGCGCGCCATATATGGAAAGTGTTCAGGAGGCATACTATAAGGTTTTGCGAGAAAGAAACACTTATTCAGCCAAAACACTGATCTCGGTTGTTACTCTGTGCGCGTTCCTGTGATGAGCGCGAACCGTCAGCAGGCGCCGGTGCTCATGCTTACTATAACTCGCACTGGGAGTATATATACACACTCACCTAAAGGATTATTAGAAACACCTGTTCAATTTCTCATTAATGCAATTCTCTAATCAACCAATCACATGGCAGTTGCTTCAATGCATTTAGGGGTGTGGTCCTGGTCAAGACAATCTCCTGAACTCCAAACTGAATGTCAGAATGGGAAAGAAAGGTGATTTAAGCAATTTCGAGCGTGACATGGTTGTTGGTGCCAGACGGGCCGGTCTGAGTATTTCACAATCTGCTCAGTTACTGGGATTTTGACGCACAACCATTTCTAGGGTTTACAAAGAATGGTGTGAAAAGGGAAAAAGATCTAGTATGCGGCAGTCCTGTGGGCGAAAATGCCTTATTGATGCTAGAGGTCAGAGGAGAATGGGCCGACTGATTCAAGCTGATAGAAGAGCAACTTTGACTTTGTATGCAGCAACGCTTTTGTGAAGCCACAACACGCACAACCTTGAGGCGGAAATAATGCAATAATACTAATAATAAAACCTCCTGAAGTGAATATTGTGTACCGGTTGTCATGACAACATTGTGTGAGTGGCTGCTGAGTCAGTGCTGACGGCTCGCACTCATCACAGGAGTGCTCAGAGTAACGGCCGAGCTCAGTGTTTTGACTGAATAATACAGTATCTTTCTTGCAAAACCTTATAGTATGCCTCCTGAACACTTTCCATATATGGTGCACGCCTCACTTGTATCATTGTGTGATACTTTTGTATCATTTCTGTAATGTTTTAGACGGATTGGCAGGACTATTCTAAAATTTCTGCTTTTGAGGTCCAAAAATGATAGAAGGATATTTATAAAAGAAAGATAGGCTGTACCGAGCCTTTCCGAAAAAAGCTGAGCGGCTGGGGGCGTATCAGGCGGAGCTAAAGAATGACGAGCATGCGCAGCTATTGCGTTGAGCTATGCATGTTTACATAGAAAAACAATGGAATCGAAAGCTAACAACACAAAGACATTTGAAGCATTTTTACTCACCGCCTGCTACCAACACACGACAGTGAACCTTAATCGCTGGGATTGCTCCATCTTTCAGCATTAAGCGAGCTACAAATCCGGAGTTGAACTGTACCCTGTTTATAAACCATTGTCGCCAAAATTCAGGGAACAAACAAACACTTGCACAACTCCGTTGCTGCTCCGGAAAAACCTGATTGTTTTGCCATGACAACCAAAAATATTGTTTGGTGACATTGTTGATTTTGTGAAGTCCTGTGACTGGTGCGCAGCCGGCTTCCCCAAAGCGTTTTCTCTCTCGCTCTAGTCTCACGCACGCACGCGCGCTTCCGGGACAAGAGCCCGTACGGCCCGTACAAGGACATTCCACCCCATCTGACGTCACATATACCCATACTCTGAAAAAAAAAGTTCCGAAATGTATGAGAAACCGGAAGAAGTATTTTTGGCACAGAAATACTCCATCAAACGTCCAACTTTTTTTTTTTAAACTTTGTCCATGTTTAGGATGGGAATCCAAGTCTTTAACAGTATAAAAAGCTCAGTATGCATGAAACAGTATTTCACCCCCTCTTTAAAGGGTTAGTTCACCCAAAAATGAAAATTCTGTCAGTAATTACTCACCCTCATGTTGTTCCAACCATGTAAGACCTTCGTTCATCTTCGGAACATAATTTAGTATATTTTTGATGAAATCTGAGAGCTGTCTCACTCCTCCATAGGCTTTCAGAGGGACTGAAACTTGATGGCCCAGAATAGTAAGTAAAAACGTCATTTAAGGAGTCCAAATGACTACAGTGGCTCTGTATTAAGTCTATCATGCGACGAAAATACTTTTTGAGCGGAAAAACAACAAAAATAACGACTTTATCCCACTATTATTGTTGTTCAATTGGGAGCGCCACGACGCAATGGACGCATGCGCGAGAACTGATATTACGGCGTTCTTATTCTACTACTACTTGTTACTGGCTGCTCACTCTTTACTGTACGAGATGATGTCCCGACATTGCCGGCAGCGCAACAAGGTCTGTTTACAAGCAGAGGAAGACGCGCGCTGTATGCAAAAGTGCGTTCGTCAATATGTCCGCTGATTTCAATGTAGATGAAGATGAAGACTTGGATTTTTTTAACCAACCATACATACATACATACATACATACATACATACATATATATATATATATATGTATGAATGTATGTATGTATGTATGTATGTATATGTATGTATGGTTGGTTAAAAAAATCCAAGTCTTCATCTTCATCTACATTGAAATCAGCGGACATATTGACGAACGCACTTTTGCATACAGCGCGCGTCTTCCTCTGCTTGTAAACAGACCTTGTTGCGCTGCCGGCAATGTCGGGACATCATCTCGTACAGTAGATGGCGGTACTACTCCGAAAGAGTGAGCAGCCAGTAACAAGTAGTAGTAGAATAAGAACGCCGTAATATCAGTTCTCGCGCATGCGTCCATTGCGTCGTGGCGCTCCCAATTGAACAACAATAATAGTGGGATAAAGTCGTTATTTTTGTTGTTTTTCCGCTCAAAAAGTATTTTCGTCGCATGATAGACTTAATACAGAGCCACTGTAGTCATTTGGACTCCTTAAATGACGTTTTTACTTACTATTCTGGGCCATCAAGTTTCAGTCCCTCTGAAAGCCTATGGAGGAGTGAGACAGCTCTCAGATTTCATCAAAAATATACTAAATTATGTTCCGAAGATGAACGAAGGTCTTACATGGTTGGAACAACATGAGGGTGAGTAATTACTGACAGAATTTTAATTTTTGGGTGAACTAACCCTTTAAGGGAGGGCTTGGTGCTACTAGGTAACTTTTATTTGTTGACTTTGCATGTAGTATTAATCAGATTAAAATCCCAAATGGCATATGTGGTACAAAAAAAAATTAACAGTGCTCCCTAAAAGAAACTGTGTGTATCCCTTTATTTACTTTGTGAAAGTTGACAACCCAAACTTGCATTGCACACAAGAGAATCAATCAATCAATGTGTCAGAGCATATTTTCTAAATGCTAGGCCTGTTTTCAGAAGTTTTTTTGTAGGTTTGCAAGATCTCTTACAAGTCAAGAGGTTGTCTTACATTTGCAAACATAATTAGTCTATTGAAGCACTGTTGAAAGGACATTGTTTGTTTAGCTCATGACTAGAGACAATGCTAACCCATTCCATGCTAGCTAGGGGCTGGTTAAGTAACAGTCATCCAGAACAATTTAAGTGTTCCTCTCTGAAGTTAAACCCATCTCGAGCATGCTCTGCTCTCTTTCACGAGCCAACTCATCCCCTCCACACTGTCAAATGTGTATGGCAACGTGTTTGAGGTTACTTGCTAACACCTGTTTCTACACAAACATTTGTAGGGGCACAGTAAACAACGCTTTCTATGTCTTTAGATCAGACTTAGAAGGTCAAGGGTGTTGACTGGTGCCAGGTTCTGTCCGTTTGCAACATATACAGAGCTGACGTGAGACGGGGGTTCTGAGTGTGGTCCTGTTTCCTCTATGCTTAGCATAAAGTTACAGTAAGGCAGAAGTCACCCTATAACACCCTTACAGTGAGAGGCACGCCAATCTGAATGGAGGTCATTAGCATGGCTGTCAGGAGCACGTGTGGATGGGGTGGATGATTGGGGGTCTTAGCCCGCTGGGCTGTGGACCACAGGTCTACCGATTTGAAATAGTCATTTCCTCACTTTCCTGCTTCAGGAAAAAGGGCAGACCAAAGAAAATAAATGTAGGGGGAAAGGGGAGAAAACAAATTAAGGTGAACATTGAGAAGGTGCCACTAGCAATGTATGGGTGAAATTAAGGAACAGGACACATGGTGGGATAGGTAGAAGAACAGAGGAAGTGGAAGTGGTACAGAGGAAGTGATACAGTGTCTCACATTTTATGATACAAGAAACCCGTAAAATTAAAATGCCTTAAAAGTTGATGCCACCATTCTTTGTAAAGTAATCATTAGAGATTCAATCATACTTTATTAGCATTATTAATGCAAACATTCCTCTGCCAACTGCTTATTCACTTAGTACACATTCAATGTACAGACTATAAGAATTCAGCTAGGTTTTAAAACCTAGTGAGCTTTTAGTGAGACGTATAGAGCATCATAGGAAGGCTATTCCAAAAGATCAAAAAAGAAGCTGCCCCTAAGATCATTTGTTTTCTCCCAGTTCTAAGGCAGAATTGCATGTATCCTTTAAAGAGAATGTAATCCCAGAACAAACTGCAACAAGCCCAGTAAAAAAAAAAAAAAGTAAATCAAAGATTTAGACAAACCAGGAGAAAATGTCCACTTACCACTTATTAAAACCGTACTTAATATTAATTCAATGCCATTAATAATATATTATTATAATTTTTTTTAAGGTTAAAATTATTCAAATAAAAATGATACCATTTAATCAATGCGGAGCATAGAGTTTTACAAACAGCCCACTTAAGGGGTTCCATCTCTGTTAGGATGCTGCCATTTAAGGTAGCTGGCAATGGAAGTATAGGTAGCTCACTAGGTTTTTGGAACAGTGTATTTGAGTGTGTCTGTCAATACAGATTTAAAGACAATATTAGAGATGAAGTCACTGTGACACGGCCCATCACCGTCACCCATGCCCAACCAGTTCGTCCTCCAGCCCTACCTGTCCTTAGTGCTTCAAACTCTAACTTCCTGTTCCTGCCTCTCGCTACAATGATGAATGGCTGCAAGCTCCATTCAATTACGCCTCGAGTGCGAAGAGACAGGAACAATGGGAGCTGGCCTATGCAGTGTGGCACAGCCCCACTGCATTCTTAGCAACAATTTAGCCTAATTAGCATCAACTCCTGCCCCATCCATCATACTCCTCAAGAAACATAAACAAACTGTCAGCTCTAGCGTAACAAACAGATCGCCCAGCTACTTAACACAAATTATTCTTACATGAAACGCAGCTTCTCAGGCAACCTTCCCCCCTCCAGGCCATCTGGGGGAATGAAGGGCTATTAAAATTGAAGACATATGTTCCAGTCAAGTTCAACTCCCCAGACTGTTGCGGCTGATGCGGTGACAGTTTGCCCAAGCTTATAGGGGAGTTGGGTGGAGATTGAGCAGTCTGTTGCAGGAGGGAAGGTTTTGGAAGAAGATATTATCAGGTTAAGAACAGGTGTGATGTATGTCAATCATGCTTTATGAAGGTTTGAGCTGCCATTCCAAGCTAAAGAATTCTCTGGTTGACATTTTTGAAAATGCTGAGAGTGCTGGGAAATAAAGCATTGCTATTCTTTTCTTGTAACATTTGGCAGACATCATTACATGGATATGGACGCCTACCAACCTATAAAAGTCAGGCATGAAATAGAGGGATCAGTATTTCTTTTTTTAACATTCTGTAATTTATAGGACAGTCCTTGTTAATTTTTCGCCAAAGAAGCAAGGCTCTTAGTGACTATTTGGTTGGAGAAGGAGAGTAATAAAACAACCGTCGTTCCATTACAGACAATAGCACAATATGAATGTAGCTTTCACCTAATTTAAAAAAGAGTGCAGATGAACAAACTAATCACTTAAACAGTCAGAAGCCAGAACATTTGAATTAAACATAAAACGAAATCCAATCTAAAGTATTGCTGAAAAAAAAATCTAAAAACAAAATATTTCAACTTGTCTTTCTGCACAGGCTTCACTCTGTGGTACTGGGTACATTAAACTTCAATTCGACATTCCTTTTGTTCTTCTCTTAGCTTTCACAGTCAGTTTGGGAAAGAGCTTGTAAATAATACTAAACTAATTAAGGCTAATGATGACTGTAGGGGAAAAATATTTCTGAAGGAAATACGTGCCTCAGATACATTCTAAATATAATGAGCAAAAGTGTAGAACCTGTTCAGTTAAAACAGGTAACAGGGCTGCTTGGGAAACCTCAAGCTCCCAAGCTCGGCCTGACTCTCACACCCTGCCAAGCTCTCAAAAATTTGTCACTTCTCCATTTCCTTTTTGATGTTATGCAGCGTGTGAAATGCTACGCTAATTAACTAGGAAGCTTGGCAGGAGTGCCTTGTTGTTTTTAGGGGAGCGATGGCAAACCTCACTCGTCTCGGCCAAAAGAGACTGTGCTAACTCACAAGTGACAAATATGCCATTGCTCCTCCCCCAAATGTAAGAAAACTAAACAAAAATGCAAGAGAACCAAACAAAATGACAGAGTGCTGTTCATTTTTCTTCTTAAAGTGCCTTTATTCCACATTAAACATACCACTTTAAGTAGGAAAAAAATGGCTGTTTTATGCAAACGAGAGATTCCTTGCCAAGGTGACAGAGTCACTTGCTAACACAAGTTAATTCTCTGACAACACCAGAATGATGTAATTTGCTGTTTGGCTCATTAGCAATTCCTGGATCTGGTCCTAAACTAATTTTCATTCATTTGCGAGGTCAATTATAAGCCTTGTTCTTTTACTCATTTTCTCATCTTTTCTAAGCACGCTCAGATCAGTGAAGTTAAGTAAAATAATATGGTCATCTAGCATGGCAAATAAATGGACTGTGTCTTCTATTTAGACAGGTCAGTGCCTCAGACAGAATATTTGATTTGCCCACATGCAAAATGCTCATTTTTCCCACACCACTCAGTTTTTTTTCCATTTTTAAAGACAGGTCTACTGGCTCTGCCCCTTGTTATGATGGATATCACTTATGAGCTGCTCAGCTTCTGGTTTATAAAGCGTAGACTTATTCAGACTGCTAAAGCTGGCCCGCTTTATATCAGGTGTGTGACCTAACAGGGGGTTGGGATAGAACAAATTTCCATATTTTTGTCTGCTTTCTGTCTGACTAGGTCACGTTGACTGCATTGTTTTCTTGAGATTTTCAGCATCACTAATGCATTTATCACATTTTCCACTCTTACGTTTACTCAAGATCATTGCAATAAAGCAGGATGTGTATGGGTCATTGGTTCCTTCCTTTGTATAAGCTACTGTGTCATGTTATATTATGTGCTTTCTTCAATAACAATTTATACGTTTATATGCTGCTTAGCAACAGCAAATTTATTTTATTTATTAGGTAAAAAAAAATACAGTAATGTTACCAAGGTTGACACAAATGTCAGAAGTTATTGCTCTATTGCAGGGTTCCTCAAATCCAGCCCTGGAGGGCCACTGTCCTGTAGAGTTCAGCTCAAAACCTGATCAAACTCATCTACCTGTAATTTATTTCTAGTAACTAAAGACCTTGATTTTTAGCTTGCTCATGTGTCTTTGATTAGGGATGGAGCTAAACTCTGCTGGGCAGTGGCCCTCCATGGCTGGATTTGAGGAACCCTGCAATAAAGCAATAACTTGAGGCTGCGCATTTTACCACAGTTCTGACATTTACACAATGTCAACCATGGTAACATTACTGTATTTTTTGACCAAATAAATAAATAAATAAAATAAATGTGCTGTTGCTAAGCAACACATAAACTTATAAATTGTTATTGAACAAAGCACATCATATAACATGACACAGTGGCTTATACAAAGGAAGGAACCAATGACACATACACACACATGCAAGGAGAGAAAAGGACAGCAACACACACATATTTTGGCCAATCATTACAGCAATCGCATATGTTTGAATTAATATACATATATTAATATGTTTCCTATTCTCACTGGATTTCGTGAGAGTTTGGAGGGTGGACATAATGGAGGGGAGGCTTGGTTCCGGTGGAATAATCCACCATAAATTAAAATTCTGTACATTTTGAAGATTAAAGTACATTTAAAGCAGAGTTAAGTGTCTCGGACTCTCTCATATTCATCACATCATAATATAATATAAGGTTGATTGAGTGTAACAGTGTCCGCCCACTTTTTCAGCACTCTTGGTTGTGGAATGATTTTTCCATTAATTTTCTATCGGTATTTGAAAATCAGACAAAGACGAAAGGTAAAACACTGTGCACTTTGTAAATACATACAAACAACAAATTAAGTGTATTGCAAATATCTATAACGTAGCTCACAGAATGTATATCTTAGTTATAGAAGTTTTTATTTTTTTCTTCTAATTCCCATGTGTTGAAAATGAATGGGATTTTTACTGTTACACTATATAATGGCTTCAAATGTAGCTCATTCAATCAGATTTTAAAACCAGAACAATAAGTTTAATGTTATTTTATTTAACCATAAAATAACATTATACATAGTGTTCCCATTATTTACTGTTTTGGTCACATGAAGATGAAGGAGAAAAGAAGGGCTCTGAAATTCAGGTGCTGCTCATCTGGCAGAGTTCACAGAGAAAGAAAACAAACCCAGATCCACTTCCCCACAAACAGCTTCCCGCAAGCTGACTGAATTCTGGAGCCCAGCACCAGGATGTTTGGCTTACAAAATGACTTTGCTGCTCCCGCAGCCATTCTACCTAATTGCCCCCGGGACAATTATTGTAGCCTCTGTCCAGCCATTGGGGGGGGGGGGGGGGGGGGGGGGATTCTTGGGGGGGATTAAAGCCATAATTTACTGAGTAAGTTACTGTGGATTGCATTACACTTTTCATAACTATTACTGAGTAGTGTTAGTAGTGTGTGTAATGCGCTGGTTTCTTTCCGGATACTCATAAGTACATGTCATAAATATAATTAAATCTGAGAGTGGGTGGGTTGTGAAAAAATTACCAAACAAAACATTTCCCTAAGCAATCAAAACACAAACAGACCCACAAAAACGGCAGCGACCTGCACATAATCACAGTGAGACATTTCCTCTACGCCAGGCATTGCCATTCACTCACTGCCATTTATAAACATTGAGAGGGACAAACAGGGAAAGCGCAGGCAATGACAGGCTGTATCGGTCTGGATATGAGCTGATAAATTGGTGGCTGCGGAAAAAGTGCCCCTTGGGCTCCATCTATTCAGCCGACTGAGGCGGAAAGGGCCGTTTTCAAAAGCACCCCAGAGGCTGGCTATGCATGACAGAGCCTGACACCAGAGCCATACTAGATTCCTTTCTACATGGGCGGCAATGGGCTCCTGGGAAGGAACAAGTGCTTACAGAGGAGATATATCTCCCATCTCATCAGCTCTGCTTCTACCCTCATACTAACACACACCTGCTGAGCCATCAGATTATGAACATTACACAGTTCTGTATAATATACTGTTCATGCAATCAGGTACAATGAAGCATAAAACTGCAAATATAAGTTAATTGTATCCTTTTAGAATAATTATACAGTGGCCTCAATTTGCACATTCTACTTGGACATTCAAGCCACGATGTATGAATTTTCTTGCATTACATAAAACATTAAGAAATCTGCAGTCTAATTAATCTGCAAACAAATTATTCTATATAGACCTTTACTCAGAAATGTTTCCTTTTTTTGTTCACCTAGGAATCAAAGAACAGATACATTTATTTGTGTATCTTGATCTATAAATAACAACAAAAATAATAATAAAACACAAATTATGTTAATACACCTTTTCAACGATGAGCCTTTTTAATTTCTAAATTAAAATAACGTTTTTTTGTTTGTTTGTTTTTTTTTTTTTGGGGGGGGGGGTGTCAGGATGATAACTGTATTGATAACATAATTAAGAAATTAATTATTATTACAAAAGTAGTTTGGCATAATCTTTTAATTATTTTTTTAGGAAATATTTTCACAAAACTGCCTCACTGCTTATTTATATTTGTATATACATTATATTTATTCATAAAATAATATTATTATATTTATTTACAAACATTTTTTAAAGTGCAGAGTGCACTTTGAAGTCCTGAGACTCATTACTGATGAGGCTAAAACCATCATAGCAATCACAGCAGGAGAGAGAGCACAAACGAAACAGGAAGTTGTACTTCATTTTTGTGAGGTGACAGAAAATTCATAACAGCACTAAAATCAGTCCATTGCATTGGAAGGAAACATAACCTATATGTGGATTTTTCTATGTGCTTTAATTAAATGTGGATGAAGTCTCTTAAAATATCAGATAATTTTAACTTTTTAGTTTAAAGGCAAGAATTATAACATATGTTGTGTAACTACCCCAAAACTTCATGATATTTATAAATAAATAATTCATAATATTAGAAAAAGAACGTCTCAAAAAATATTTTAAAAATGTGATTAAAAGCTAAATGGTTTCATATTTTGTAATAGGAATGACATGACATTGAGGCCACTTTATCTACAAATAAATGGCCATGAACATACAAAAGTGCACAACATTTCTATGGATTGTTTTTCCATATGCATATATGATTCTAATCCACAACCCTCTTAGTCTCATCTGTGGAGACGGCAGAACAGTCGGTGTGTCCTTCCGGAAATTTTTATCTGGAGAAAGCATCTGTCATCTCTCATCAGAGGCTGCTGCCGCCCCAATGCTGCCACAGTCGGCAGACTGATAGCTTAACCTTTCCACCATACTGCACTTCAAAACGAGCAGAGAGCCCCTAGGATCCCTCAGAATGTGTGGTCTTCTCTCTGCACCACTGATTTCTGCATGCACATCTCATTCTGTACGAGACACCGCTCGAGGATGGAGATGTCTTTCCCCCTTTGCTTCTGATCTCACTTATTTCTCTATCAAAACATCCACATTCTTGACGTTGGCACAAACATGTTCTCAGGACTTCAGCGTCTGGAATAGAATGTACTGGCCAACTACGTCAGGCCGCGGTCAGGATGAGCAGTACCACCTGCCGTGGAGTTGCCGGAGCGTTAGACAGCGATGGGCAAATGACAGATTGGAGTGTTCTTGGAATGTTAGCTAAGCCACTGGCTGGTAGCCATTGCTCTTGTGGGAAATTAAATCATCGCTATTTGATCACGTCATATAAAATCCAGAGGGATTTTGAAGTCCTGAGACTCATTACTGATGAGGCTAAAACCATCATAGGAATCACAGCAGGAGATAGAGGACAAACGAAACAGGAAGTTGAGCTTCATTTTTGTGAGGTGACGGAAAATTCATAACAGCACTAGAAAATCAGTCCGTTGGAAGGAAAAAGAAGCTAGTATATGTGGATTTTTCCTCAGTAGGACACAATGCAAACAGCTTCTAGATTAAAGGGTTTACTATCATCCGTTCTAAACGATTCTCCCCATACATAATTATAACTGAATAAATCTTCTCTATAACTATAAAAAGCTTTCAATTTTCAGCTTGAACCTTAACATTGAACGTCATCACTTGGTGAAAGATTTACAAAGGCTGGGAAGAAGGAAAGTGAGGGAGTGAAAATTAGCTCTTTACTGCCACCTATCACAAAGTTTGGCAACTGCAAGCGAGACATCCATAAATGACAGAAAACAGAGGGGGGGTCAAATTAGAAGAGTGAAGTGATTATTCTAACATTATGACAGCTTAAGATTTAGAGGCTGACCAAAAATTTTAGTGGACATGTTATTCGGGTAGGATGCAGCCTTCTTCACAGACTGAAAAAAAAAAAATCATCCTTAATCAAAGTGAGGATATAATCACAAATCAGATCAATCCGAAACAACTCTTGCGGCAGATTTTTTTCATTTTTTGTTTTTATGATTCTTCTTAAGCGGCTTCTCTGGCCAAATCCCCAATTGGATTAAGATCCTGTCAATCATTCAAAACTAATTTATAAACCAGTCAGCATCAAAATTGTGCAATAATCCCCTCCCACTTTCCTGCCATTGCCCACCCGGTGCCACTTGGTAACATGAGCAAACAGGAATTAAGACGTAAAACTAAGGCACTTTTCCATGACCCAACATCATTTTTTATATCTTTATTCCATTGTATAATTGCCCTTATTTCAAACATAATAATGGAAACCGCTTCATTTCTCCCCCCATCCCTTCTTATTGCCTCTTGATTGTGACATCTGTGCCTGTCCTGATTTTATTGGATGAAGCGCTCCTTTTGAAAGGATAATAAATGTGTAAACAAATTCAAAACAAGCCTCTCTCCTAAGCTTTGGTTCTCATTATCAAATTGTGCGGCTTCCCTTGCCAATGTCCCCCTCCTAGGCAATGTCATCCTTTTACAACTCAAGATCAAGCATAATCAAAAGTGTCTATAAATTTGAGCTTCTCTAATTAAGGTCTCCTCGCCAAGCGCACAAGCGGCGACCGGGCAGGGATCTCTACCAAAAAGACTCAAATTGGCTCCCAAGCACAACAAATCACATTATGATTTCAGCTCTTGCCCGCACACCGCTCATCTTGAGTCGGTTAACCCAGCTGAAGAGGCCATCTCCCTGCTCCAGACCTGTGCTCTGACTCTCTAAAAGCCTGCAGTTGCTGAAAGACAAATGCTCAGAAAAGTAGAGAAACATAAACGCTCACACACACATATATGTCCAAAGGATTTCATATTTATATTGCATTACATTGCATTAAAAATATTAAACAAGTGGCATCTGCAGAAAATTACACGAGACGTTTAAATCATAAATAACTTCCCTTAGTCATTTCTGCATATACTTTGAACACTGTGAGATTCTTTTTTTATGCTGACCAAGGTTGCATTTCTTTGATCAAAAACACAGTAAAAACATTAATACTGAAACATTTTTACAATGTAAAATAACTTTTAATAATTTATAATCATACATTTATACAAAACTGAATTTTTTCTGCATCATTACTCCAGTCTTCAGTGTCAGAAATCATTCTAATATTCTGCATTGGTGGCCAAGAAACATGTCTTTGTATCATCAATGCTGAAACCAGCTGTGCTACTTAATATTTTTGTGGAAACCATGACTATTTGTTTTCTGGATTCTTTGATGAAAATATTTCAAAAGAACAGCATCAATTTATAAATGTCTTTACTGTCATTTGATCAATTTAATGTTTCCAGAAATGAATACAAATAATTTCTTAAAAATATTCAAACCTATTAATTATATAGTATAATAGTATATTTAAATAAATTATATTTGTAATATAAATATTTAGCCACTGCATCTACACAAGAGCAAATAAAGCTAAAAAAGTCACACTCATCAACAATCAAGTCCTGCCATCATTTTGGCTGTTTTTGTTTTTGACAGTACTTATTATGCGTTTATTTATAATTCATACATGTATACTAAAATGACTACTTTTGTAATTCTCTATAATTTAGCTCCTCAAATTAGATTCAGTTAAAAGATGTATACATTACTTTTTGACTTTGATTCATCTATGACGTTTGTCCTTGACCAAAAATTCTGACATGTTTGGTTCTCCATCAAATGACAAACTAGGCCGACAACAGAACTGCAACTCTGGGCAGAGATTCACCCTAAGTTTCCAGACAATATAAAGCCGAAAAGGGACAATGATTTGTCTCAAACAGAGCAAAACACAAGTCTTCCACCACAGTTAAGTCATTGCAAATTACAGCATGGTGAATTGAGAAACAATTACAAATTTAAAGTGAATTTAAAGAGCTAAAAGAGAGCTCCTTAGAAGGCTATTTTTAGCCTTTATGGGAATACATTCATACAAGAGTTTATGATCAATGCAATGTTGTGATCACTCCATCAAAAGCTCTTCTCCAGCCAAAAGACATATCAGCATTCTGCGCTAATTACAAGGTCAAACAACAGCCAACTGGACAGCATTCAAGAAAAAGCTTACACGCAAATACATGCACACACAGTGTATCATCTACCGTGCAGTTTCATTTTCCTACAGGGTCATTCAAACTATGGCCCTTGACTACTTAGACTAAGTGCTCAATTAAGCATAGCTTGTTAGCCGGTTTCCTTTCCAGCTATGTTATTGCTGCCATGTGCTGTATTATGGTACTGTATGTAATACAGTGTGTTCGGCCAGTATGACTGCATGTTTTAATATATTCATTCCTTTGGAAATCTCTGACATCTCAGACTCTTTTTTTCCCCCCCTTGACTTATGTTTTTTTTTGTGTGTGTGTGTGTGTTATGTCAGACCACCTGTTTTTTTTTTTGGTTATTTGAGGGCCAGTGTAAAAGTTTAAAACAAAGTCAACATATAATGTATTCACAACCCATTTTACTTACGCAATATAACATTTTCAAGTGACGGCTAATTTGATGAAAAATGTTGTGTAGGACTTGATTTTATAGGCTACATTGGAAATCGACTGCGTCGTGAAAAGTGGGTGTTATACATAGCTAACCAAAATGGACTTGAATACAAGTTAGCATTGGATTGTGGAGAACCATTACCCCCCTCAAACACTCTTGAGGAATTGTTTTGACCATAGACATGAAGGCTGAAGTTCAAGTTCACCCTGAGAGCATCTTGATGTATCCCAATGGAACCACTTCTTTAGTTGTTATTGTTTGAAATGATTGCTGTAAACTTTACTACATTTACAGGCATCCAATTACTTCATTAAGTAATGGCAAAATTTTAGAAAGGCTGCATTATCTACAACATTAATCTTAAACTTGCCTTAATAGCTTCACCACTGTTTAATAATATTGCAGAGCCAGAAGTAGTTTCCATTTAATAAAAGAATACGAACGAAAACATTTTCTTTACCAGGAACAAGCCTTTCCTAATACCAATCCTCACGTTATATATGCCAAGGTTTCTTCTGAAAAATTATTTCAGAACATTTAAATGCATTACAAATGAGCTACTTTTCTTGACATAAATTTTCACCAATGGTACAGACGTCATTCAAACACTGAGTACGTTTTATCAAAAATGTATGTGGTTAACATTAAGATCACTGATTAGATCACCGTCGTTGTATCAGGCAATAGAACATATAGTAGGCAGCCAGCTCCTTTCAGTCTTTTCTGTTCACTCCAAAGGCCTCATTTTAATAATTTCCCCCGGAAAATGAGCGCGAGCCCAGACACAGCCTCCCATGTTGAACAATCATAATCACGCTACTCTTACCATAACACCGCAATTATCCTTATTGCTTACAGCAACACAAAATGCATGATGGATGAGCTTATGTGTATGTGTGCGCGCGCGCGAACCGTCTACAGTAGAACGGTCTCCCACGCACGTCCCCATCTGTCGCTGCTCCTCTGCTCAGTTCAGCGTGCGACCTCCATAAATCATACCATTAAGATAACGTCGGCAGCCCCTGGCTGGCTCGTACATTACCCCGACAGACTAAACTCCATCCGTTCAAGGCCCGGCTCTCTGATAAACAGCTGACACAACAGCGACAATCCACATCCGGCTCATGCAAACAGTAGTTCGACAGTAGCCTAGTCTTGCAGGCGTATGGGTCAGACTTAGAGGGAGTGATGTTTTATCACCAGAAGAAAGTAATCCATTCGTGGTGTAAACAAACGCATATTGCGCACATTTGTGGCGTTTGCTCTTTTAAGAGTCGCTCCAATCTACAGCAGGTACCTGTGGGAGGTATATGATCTGTTTGGAGAGTCTAAGCTCCTTGCTGCATATGTTACCATTATACTTCATGCCTGGTTGCAGTCAACTGATTTCTTGTGACATTATGATCCTGCACATTTCCTCCAGAGGTAATTAGTCGTAGCAGTCAATAAATCTCCTCTGTTTGTTTTTGTAATGTTTATTATGGTTTAATTGCGTTTTTGCCCCATTTCGAGAACGGTGTTCTACACATTGAGGAGCACACTACACATTCAGTCAAGTTCTCTTATCTGATGATTGCATAATTACATAAATATCAGTTTGTTCAAAGAACTGCTGTGTCCAGTGACAAAAAGTCTTACAACGACAGAAGTGGGTGTATAAGAAGGCGATTTGGAGGTTCAGAGAAGAACCCTCCAAAATCAGCATTCAAACATGAGCTCATCTAAACATCTGTCCACAACATGTCCAATCATTGCCCTGCTGGGGCATGTACAATTGTTTCTGGAAATAAATATTAGGCCTAATTCAGCTCTGATTGTAACGGCCAGTCGTGGGCAGGAGAGGAAACGGTCGTTTGCGGCAGACATATAATGTGAATATTTCTCCTAGGGTCCTCCTTTTAATTGCCTGTATTTATTTGATCTTGCTTTAGCCTACTCCTTTCTTCTCGATTGAGGCTACATTCAATTATTTGTCTGATGCTCCTAAACTTTAATTTCACACTTATGCAGCAGTTAAAACAGGAGAGGTCTGAGTGCGTTTTAAGTGAGGGTCTGCTGTGGAGGGGTGGACTGAGTTCAATTATACTTAGGCTGTCTGTCTTTTCCCGTCACACTCCATTTGCGGTCGGCGGATACGTTTACACAGAAACTAATCATAACTAAAACATTTTTGTGTAAATCTTACCAAATTACTCTGTATAACAGGGGCAGGGAAAGGAAATCAATACCAAAAACACTTAAGGTAACATCTGACCGTTCTTCCGGACCTTCTGGATAAAACGAAGATAAATGATGCAAAGAAAATAAGTTCCCATTAAGAACACTTATGAAAGAGAATTTTTTTTCTATATATAATCGGGCAAATGCAAAGATCGCAATATCCGGCTTAACTAATTCAGGCCCATTTTTCACAATTAAAACTGGATTGCCCTGTGCACTGTGTATTGTCTTATGAGTCAGCTAATAGTTTCATATAGATTGAATACTTCCTAAATAAAAGGCATTTCAGTAAATATTAGTGCATATATACACATTTAAGTAATGATGTCGCATAATGATTTTCTCCCACATGCTTTTGTGTTTTCAACAAAGTATTTTTTGTATGTATCATTTTTACAACAGATGGACTGTCACAGAATGATAGTCACATTTGTCATGAAAAACACTTAATGACCATGACCAATGACAGTCAAAAGTTGAAAATGCTCTAAAACGACAAACAACGCCAAGTACAATGCTTCCCCCTTGTGGTAGATAAAAAATTTGACATAAGGATTACTGGGTAATTATTAGGTGCAGCCTAAACTCTCCCCAATTTCAGACTTTAACACATGCCCCAATTTCTTCATATGCTTGGATGGAAAGGCTGTGAAATTAGTCCTGGTAGGATATATAAAACGCACTGCAGTGACATTAACTCTTGTGTCCTTAAGAGGAAAAAAAAGGCAATTTTGGAGAGTCAGTCCAAACCTGAGAGAAGCCAAGCACAGACCCTGTGACCAGGTCACACATAAATTAACTTTTCTCTCTCCCCAGCCTCGTTAACAGGCTGCTGAAGGGAATATGACAAGTGCAGGGGTGTGAGCGAGCTAATAACACTGCGTTATTCTACTGGAGAAAGAAAGAAAGAAAGAAAGAGAGGGAGAAAGAAAGATTATTTTTTGCTAAATATGATCCAAAGTTCAAAGGCTAATGTTAAAAATTACCATCAGATGAAAAGGGTACGTTGTTATTCATTTATTTCTTAATGTTGGAACCTGGTACCTTAAGTTCAAAATCCGTCAGTCACTTCCAAAATAGCCTGGTAGATCATCATATAAGCACTGCAGGCTAAGCTCAAACTGTGCAGTCTGCTTGATTCCAGACAGTATTCCACAATTGAGATTATTTCAGTCTTGTGACATCATTTGATGAACACAGACTTAATTCTTGTAATGGCACACCGGTTCTTTCCTTTTAACTTCATGAGGTGTTCCCCCCATAGTTCTCCGCCAATACATTTTGACGAGCTCCAAATGCATAATGAAGCCTTTTGCAAAGCAGTTGGCAAATGTGCAGACTTCCGTTTCGTCTGCTCTATGGATATTATGGGTATTAGACAATTAATAAAACAATCGGTGTTCTATGTACGCAAGCGTCATATTGGCGTTGTTGATTCCTGATTCGTGAATCCTGCGCGAGCTCCAAACAAACACACGTTTATCGACAAATTAAAATAAACATCACTCAGGAATACCTACACATATATGGCATTTAACCCAAGTAAACATAATACGGATGGGCTAAAGTGTCACAAACCACACAAAACCCAAGTACGGTTACATAAAGACACATTTTTATCTAGCCAAGAATACAACTAAATTAGTTATATTACACAAATAAAACCGTCAAGAGAAAGCGTCTTTTAACTGATGGAACGATTTGTAAACGGAACTAACTGAAGTGCGCGTGTATCCCGCGTACATCTCCAGGCAGACATCCGGTTGAAGGATTCGTACTTTGAAATGACTATCAAAACACATTTATTTGTTGTAAACAGCTTTTTACTACAAAATACTTGACAAAACGTATTTCACACGCACTTCATTGCGGTTGGGAGCGTCTGCTAACTAGCGCGGAATGTGCACGAGCCGCGCGCGTGACCGTTGGTAAACAAAGTTGCGGATTGAGTGAAAAAGAAAGTTGAAGCGCGTCTTACCTGCTGATCCACCCGCAATGATCTGATGAGTCGCCTCTCTCAATAAACCTTGCTTTTTAGATGTCATTTTCTGATTCTGGGCCTGTGTCGAGGGGAAAAATGTTATAGCAGCGTTGCGCATTTAAAATGGTTTGATATTTCAGATTTACTTTAGTGCTTCATGAATAGCCTAAGAGTCTGTGTAGTTACATTGAATAGGCCTCTAGTGTGTTAAGGCGGCCAAGCCGCGTGATATAGTACTGCGGACTACATTTGTGTGTGTGTGTTTTTAAACCTTACTTTAGTTTGGGATTTCAGGAAAGATAGCTTTTTTGTAGTTCCTCGCGTTACGGAGGTAAAGCGCACGTGCAAGCGGAAGAGTCCGGCGCTGTTCTGACACGCGGCGTCTTGGCGCGAGTGAATGAATCGGTGTGTGAGCGCGCTGTTGGGCAATGCAGTTTAATTTTAACTCGGAGACTGATACGGAGTTCACTGAGGCCACTGGCAGAGGGCGAATGCCAAATGAATCATCTTATAGAGTAGAAATAATAAGCTAATAAATGCGGTATTCCTTATTTACATCGGTCTTAGATTTCACACTTACACGTCTGAATGTCACGTATTAGATTAAAACCTAAACAAGTCCCATCTGCAAACAGATTTTGCTAAAGCTTTTATCAGAAATAACGTTTCTCATTCATTTTCTGTGTAGTTTCAAAGGGATTTTTTTGTAAATGAAGTCAGTTCCCTTCAAGTTCTCACAGGTGTTCTGCAGAGTAGCCGAATCACAGGTGATTCCTCACGGTTTTTGAATTGTATATTTAATGTTCTCTCATTTAAAACCCAATAAACTTTTTTGTGGAATGGTTTAGTATTTTTTTTTTGTAATCATAAATGCTAACTTCTTGGATATTTTAGGCTATATGTAGGCTAATGACATTAATAGGCTAAATTTTAATTAATTTACATTAACTTGCGCAATAAACTTTATTTTAGAAAAGAGCATAAGCTGTTCCAGGTTTATAGTTGCAACGGAACATGTTTCAAATCATCTTTTTCCTAAATATGCCATAATTTCACAGTCAGAATAAGTTATTATTGAAATACTAGCCTACATTGTAATAATTATAATAATAATATGATGAACAAGTTATGACGTTTTTACATTGCTTTAACTCATCAAAATAAGTTGAGCAACTTAAAAAAGTCAAGTTATACAAGATTCAACTCATTTTTAGGTTAATGTAATTTAAGTTGAAACGGCTTAAACATTTTTGTTGATTGTAGCCTACTTAAAAATTTAAGGCAGCAACTTTTTATTTATTTATTAGATAAATTGTACTACGTCTAGAATTGTTGGTGTACAAGCACACAATCCCTTTTCTCTGCAATCTAATACAACAAACTCCTGCTCATTGTTTACTATTACCACATTATAAAGTCATAAAAATAAGATCTGTGACTAACATGAGGTGCATGGGATTTGCCATGTAGATGAATTAAATGTAAAAAATATTTCAAATTTAGTTTTTATTAGATTAACAATATACAGTATATCCAAGATAAATGAATGTATACCTACACTGTAAAAAAATGCTGGGTTAAAAATAACCCAAGATGGGTTGAAAATGGACTAACCCAGCGGTTGTTAAATGTTTGCTTAAAACAACCCAATCGCTGGGTTAGTCTATTTTCAACCCAACTTTGGTTATTTTTAACCCAGTATTTTTTTGAGTGTACACACAATGTGTCTTCAAAAATAATTCTCAAGCACTGACTGATATTGTAACAAAGTAAAGAAAATCGAACAAATGAAAAATTACATCGGTAGATGACATTCAGATATGTCACTGTAGTTTTTATAACAGAACCCGGAGCTTAAAATAGTTTACTTGATATCTCATAAACTGAAAGCTGTCATTTAAAATGTGAAGAAAAACATAAAAATACATCCTTGAGAGAGTCTGGGGTTCCTCCAAACCATGTAGTGAGCCACAGAATTTCTTTTTTTTCCTGCAGAAGGCAATGAAAAGCAGGCTTTCCCTAATTCAACGTTACAACTTGCTTAGCAAGAGTGTGGCTGAATAATGAGCATATTAACGTATTACCTTAGAACATGCACATTTTTTCCCTCTGTTTAATTTTAAAATGTGAATTTATAGCAGGCTATTGGCAGGGAAATACCATTAGCACTTTGACCTTCCTGGAGTGAGAGAGCAGAGAAAACCCCACCCCGTCTATAAACCTACGGTGGCCAGCAAATCTGTGAACTTTTGCAGTTATTAATAAAAAAAATTCTGCAGTATAAGAACAAGTAAATCTAAACAAACTGTTCTGTAAATTTGCTAAAGGCACACAGAAAGTCTTAAACCTAAAATAAAATTATATCTTGATAAATATAATTGAATGGAGAAGTGTTTGTCCAGATAAATGAAAAATAATAATTTAACAGTCATACTGTGCGTAAGGGTTATTGTGGAATTTAGTCCACAAATTGAGTTTTTCCTTGAAATGAAAATGCAAGAATTAAAAACCGTAAAGGAAACGGCAGCTCAATTAACTTTTTATTTGCAACAATTTCTCTATGCATATAAAATCTGAAGCTCTCACAGCATCACTTCTGAATGTCTGTATACTGCCACATTTTTGGCCTTGAATCTTAACAATGACAAAAGTGACATTATTTCCAATTGTCTGCTTGGAACACTTTCATGTTTTTAGAAAAGTCTGACTAAAGAAAAGAAGTTGGTTAGACCAAAAACATGTTTTTTAAATGACAAAATAAATATTTAAAATACAGAGAAAGTGGTTTGATTCATAGAATAATTCAAGTCATATCATTATTACAGCTTCTCATCCCTCCTTAAATCTTTCAAAATCTGCCATATCAAGGGTACAGGGTGCCTTTACATACTTTATCAATTATCCGTTTCTGAAACACTCTTGACAGTTTCTTGATTTGCTTTTCTCTCTTGTACAATGTAGACAACACTTTGTATTTGTGGTTAGGTTTTATGGTTTATGGGAGGTAAAGAAAATGAAAATATTTTCTATGGTTGAAAACAATGTTTTTCACTGTGCGGTAAATATACTAATACCTAATATTTTATCTTTTGAATTGCTAAAAATAATAATGACATCATCATCAGTGCTGGGTAGTAAAGGATTACATGAAATCTTGATTATATACTTAGATAATAAAAAAAAAAGTACTTTAATTATCTCATGTTTTAAAATACCCGTTACAGTTACTTTTTTATTGATTAAATGTTTACATATTTACACAACGTCTGAAAATCATTCATAATTTATTGATTCTCCCTAATTCTTCGTTTTCATGTTTTACATTCAGAAAGGATTCTATTTTTGTGAAATTGAACACACAGCCAGCCACTAGTCAGGAAAATTGAGAGGAAACAAAGCATTTGACCACTGGATTTATAGAAATCATTTCACTTTTAAGGAGCCCTTTCTCAACATTGCATATCAAATCAACTCCTGACATATTATTATTTGAATTATGACTCAGTAAGTCATTTAACCATGTATTGCTGTCTTTGCAGGCATGTCTTTCAAAAACATTTTTATTAATATTTATTTAATTATTAGCTTTTCAATAAACTCATGAACCCCCTGAAGTTCCTTCACAAACCCCAGTTTGGGAAACCCTGATATAATTTAATGTTTAATGCACTTTGTTTTTGATAAAGAATGGAATATATTTTCTTACTCTTCGTATTTTTATATCAATATGGTACAATATTATCCTATTTAAATCAATGTGATCAAAAAGTAGTCTGATTATACTATGTAATGGATTATGATACTAACTACAATTTTTGTAATGTAATTTGGAATCAGTCATTTGTTAAGTAATCTACCCAGCACTGGATATCATTATATAATTATGACCATTGTCAAGCAACAAACTTCACGAAAATAAATGATCCTGCACATATTAACGCCATGTTGCGAAATGTGTGGGGTGTGCATCATTTTTTTTTTCTTTACACAAAAGGCAAGGCTATGGCTAGTAAGCAAATATGAAATATGTGTGTGCCTTTTTGCAACTACTGTATTACATAAAACTTGTCACTATGTTAAAATGAAAAGAGTTTGGCTCAGCTTAAGCATTACGTTTGGTAGTACTACAGAGAATGGCACATAATATGAAAGAATAAACTAAAACTTTTAGCCCAAACTCTGTAACTTCACAAGGTGATGACATTTTCATGTCATTTCCAGTTTGGATAGATGAGAACTCATCAACCCTATTACACTACCACTAGACACACTAACAGTACCACTCTTGAGCTTTTTACCACATAAGACTGTCCTTTATGTACTGGTTAGTTTCCATGTTTGTGCTAATATACTTGAGATGATCTGTGTAATGTTAAGTATCCTGATGAAGTATTCACTGTATAAACTTTAAATGACTGATGGTACCATTAATTAATGGACTGTTAAACAGTGGAAATGTCTTGAACAAATATAACTAACTAAACAATAAAAAAATTCAAACAAAGACAGAATCGCAAAAATGAAAAAGTCAAACCATGTATTTAACTGGAAGTCCAGTTTTAAAGCTCTAATTCCTTAAAAATTAGTGCCAAACATTTTGCACTCAAGAATAAAATACTCTTGGATCTACTCTGACTCGGTGGGTGATCTTCTCAGGGTGGGTTAATATGAGGCTCCATTTATAAACCCACTTTGTGATGTTTATTTTTTGTATTTGGTCTACGAACAGTGTGCAAGTAGTTGACCTTTTCGCACAATAAATAACTTTTTTCTTCCAGGTTATTGTATGAACCTTCAAACATAAAAAGTTTGAATTGGATCCCAAACTAAATCATCTAAACGTTTCCCAAAATGCGTTTTTATTTGTGTATGCAGACCATGCGATAGGTTGCCGATGTGTCCAGACACATGGAGACTGAGGTTTTTAAAGTAGAGTGGGGCCTTTGGTTGTGTATGTCATAGAGGGGAAGTGTCGGCTGTCTATGTCCCAGAGCTTCCTGTCTCCTTGTGGCCCCGGCACTGAGCCTTGAGTCTGGTTGCCGGCCCCTGGTAAGCTGGAGGTCCAGTAGTTAATATAACTAGCCATGAGGAGCGTCAGTTCCAGGATCTACAGCATTGAGAGAGAGAGAGAGAGAGAGAGAGGAACTCAATGAACCAGCAGAATCAGAGGTACAAACTCTTTAGTAGATGAATATTTCTATATTTAACTTGCTCTTACTGTATCAAGCCAAAAAAGGCTTGAACCACAGATATGTGAATAAAGATCCTCACTCTGTGGAGCTCATTAGCACTTCCTGTATCATGTAATGCTGTATGAGTGAAACCCCTGTTTTTTATCATCAGATGTCATTCAGATAGTGGTTTCAGAGGGAGGTGTGGAAGTTTAACTTGGATTTTATGCTGTTTTAAAGTTCTGATTTCACCCACACACAGATTAGATTTCTAAGATGGGTAATAAAATTTAATGCTAAAAGCACCACATACGTATATCAGAATTCTGTCTTTACTGGCAGCATTTGGAAATGCAGTTAAACTGTGTTTTACCTTTTGTAACTTAGCATGTCTTACCTTTGGTTTAGCCATTGCAAATAAAAGTTTATCCACAGTCTTCTTGCCCAAAGCCTGGTCTTTAATCTGGCTGATCACTAGCATGAAATCTTCCTTGCAGCCTCCGAAGGTGATTACTGACTGGTATGGATATGTGGCAAATGGGTGCTAAAAAAAAAAAATCAGAGCACAACTGATCTTACTTGGCTCAACAAAAATAAATAAATAAATAAATATACTATTGAATACTTTTATTCAGAAAGGATGCATTAAGCTGATCAAAAGTGACAGTAAAGACTTTTAAATCGATTTCAAATAAATGCTGTTCTTTTTAACTTTCTATTCATAACAGAATTTTGAAAAAAAAAAAAAAAGATCAGTTTCCATAAAATTGGTAATCAGTACAACTGCTTTCAACATTGATTATAATAATAATACATTTTTCTTGAGCACCAAATCAGCATATTAGAATGATTTCTGAAGGATCATGTGACTGACAATTTTGCTTTGTCATCATAGGAATACATTTTAAAATATATTTAAAATATAAAAACTATTTAAGATTGTAAAAATGTGTCATTCACAATATAACAATGTGTACTGTTATTATATTATATTACTCTTTTTAATATTTTTCTGTTCCCTTTTGGATTTTTTCTTCTGTGAGCTGGAGAGAATAGCGAATGGATATAGAGGCAAAAAAAAAAAAAAAAAAGACATAAAAATAGAAAATTACAGAGTCTGCCCTGACCCTGTTTATTCTTTCTCAAAACAGCTTTTGAGAAACTTCTCCAAGTGTTAATACAGCCAACTGGGCAAGATATCAGGACTACAGCTTTTGGAAACTTCCTGGTCAATAAACATTTCAAACCAGCACACCTGCCAATGTGGCCCTTTCAGTGCCAGAGAGATCTTATACAGGTCTAGAAACTCAAGAGCAGGAAAGAGAGTGAAAAAAAATGCACCGAGCCAAGAGAGGGCGCTAAAGGTCTGAAAAATGAAACCTGTGAAAAATGTACTTAAGTAAAGTAACAAAGTATTTGTACTTTGTTACATTCCACCACCGATGTACATATGCTTGATTTTGGTGGACGAGATCTGCTATGCTGCTGCTGAGCAAATACAACAATTTGTTCAGCTTAGTTAAAATAATATATATAAGGACATGCTGCTGCAAGAATATATTAAAAGCCCTGGCGCCAGGGAGGAGTAGGAGGAGTAGGAGGAGGGGTAAACCAAATATATGGTCCCAAATCCACGTAAATATATGGTTACATGGATTAGGAAGTACGTCTGGTTGGCTATTGCCACAGCCTTATAGTAACCAATCAGTGCTCGGTTAGAGTTTCATGACTGAACTTTTAACTACACATTTCCCTTTGACTCAGATATGTGCTCTACTTTAAATCTACAGATCTATAGATATTTACAGATTACATTACAATAACATCACAACTTGTTACTGTTATTTTCTCAGCATTTCAAAACAGCATTATAGTTGCACTGCACATCGTCTTGTAGGTTTCCATTATGAGAGCATTAGTGTAAGTATGTTTTTCATTTGTTTTTACAACCTGAGGGAGTCTAAATTATTTTCTGTGGTAATCAACAGCACACTTAAAAGCTTAAGTTGTAAATGGCCCATAATATTCCTTTAATGCAGTCTAACTTTCTGAAACTGTAAGTATCCACATACACTCACCATTGTGTAGTCCAGGACACTCAGCCCATCCTCATTAACAGCCAGCCACACCTGGGTTTGATCCAATGAACAGGGAGGCAATGGCTGTGCACCAGCAGAGTGGGAGTAAAAGGAGAAAATATGTCACGTTTTAACAGCGCTCTTGTGAAAAGGTACATCTGAAAATCTTTTTAAGTGGTCAAGGTTGTGACCACATAATTTTGGCTGCGGCAACATTTGCATCTGAACTTACCTTGGCACTGAACAGCTTTGCCCCAAACAGAGGCCACTTGCGGGCCACGGTCAGATAAATTCTCACACATTCGGAGGCTGTGCACCCACGCAGGACAGACCACTTAGTGGCCAAACGCTCACCGAGGTCCCTGTGGGACAAAGTTACTATTAAATAGAGTTTGTATAAAGTGTCACTCAGTGCACTATGTTCTTTTAAATGAAGAAAAACAACATATTAAGGTCAATAAAGCAAAGTATAGTAATATAATAATATGATATAATATAACATTTAATATAATATAAGTGCCGTCAAAGTTAACAGGTTAATGCATGCAATTAATTTAAAATTCTTACCACGTTTTATTTAACGCAAATGACTACAGATAAATTATAATTATACTGAAATACTATTATACTGGTTATACTATTATATTAAAATAATTAGGATATTAATTATATTAATATTATATCATTATATTAATTTAAATAGTATACAATTAAATTCTAACAATAAATAACATAATATAATAAACAGGAACATGACATGATTATGTACCCAATCAAATAAATGTGAATTTACCTGAGCTGTTCCATGCTGCATTCTTGCTTGTAGCGTTTAGGGTAAAATCGCTCCAGCACCTGCAGAAGGACCTGTTGAGTCTTCGGCTGAAGAGAACCAACGGGAGACATTGCTGGCCGGTCTAGGTCACCATGCTCGACCTAAAAGATAATTGAGTTGTGTTTACCACCACTAAGATACACTCACTCAAAAACACAAACATGTGATTTACATTAACACGCACCTGTGCCATCAGCGCAGCCACTTCCAGGGCCAAATCTTTACTGACAGGGAAGTGCCCTTGTTGTACCTCATCATTTACTTGATAGGCCAGCAGAAGGCGCTCTCGCTCAGTTTCCCCCTTAGCCTGAGCTCGGAAACACAGCCTACAAGCAAGTTTGAATACTTAAAACCCTAATTATTATTATTAACCTATTGGTAAATTTTTTCTTAATTGTTAATTTCGATAGATTTTGGCCGTATAAGTCGAGACCACCGTTTTTCAAACATACCTGCTTTTATAAGTGAGACGGACAATCCGTGTTCCTTCATATTTTCCAGGATGAAGTTCTTTCAGTGCCTGTTCCCACTTGGAGATCACATCACAAATCTGCACCAGAAGATTACAAAAATAATTTCTTGCTGCACACAATATACAGACTAATATTACATTTATAAAATCTCTTCATATTATACTTTATTGCTGGGCTGCAGGCAGTGCTCTAGGTCTTTGCCAGAGGGGTCGTCAGTGAAGAGCGCAAAGCCTGAAATCTGTGGTTTCCTCATGCCTGCCCTCTGGTTCACTGTGTTCAGGAACTCCTCCACGGTGGTGGAACCATCAAAACCTACAACCTATAGAGGTGGAGAAAGAGAAGATGGTATGAAGAACATTCTGAAAGCCTGTCCTGTATAGTAAAATGTTTTACTTTTATGCATTCCATATCATACATCAGAAGATCAACGTCTACTTCATCACTGCCTTTTTGCTTGTTTAGCCCCGCCCACCGAAGTGTGCATGTATCATAGGCGTAGTGTTAAAACAGATCGAGCTACCAAGCAATAAACATGCCGTTGAGGATTACACAATATTGTGCAGTGATTGGGTTCAACAGTAATGCAACATGTAATTAACTGTTCATTCTAATGCCTGATCTGAAATGTGATGATTCATGTACAGTCAGATGTTCTTTGTCTGTGTGTCAGTAAATCAGACCAGTGACTAAACATCAACTTCCGTTGTTTCTCTTAGTAGGATGAAAATATTCATATTTAACGGTTATTTAACGGTGATTAAATTCTATAAAGAAAGCGATCAAAGAAAGCTCCCTTTGCAATCGTTTGAGCAGCGCGTGCTGGAGCTGTCAATCAAACAGGAGAGTTTATCAGTGACGCGTTTATCAGTGACTCCCGTTTTATTCAACAAATCTCTTAACTATATCACGTTTGCTCTGTTAGTTAAGATGAAAGCATTCGTTAGTGTACAGAAACTGAGTTGCAATGACAAGATCGCTGCTTTCATGCACTCAGCATGTGTGTGATCAGCTACAATGATCATCATTTCATGCCACATTCTTAATATAATGCATAGCTCTATATATAATGCCATAGATCTAAATGTAATGCAACACTTTTCACGATTAGTTAAACATGAGAGCTGTATTAGTAAAAACACGCTAAAAGAGAGAGTAATACTATTTCAAATGGAAAGACGTTAGCCAATCACAGCAGTGGGTGTTTACACTGAAGACTCACAGAAGACACACCCCTTAAAACAGAGCGTTCAGAGCAGAGGGCTAAAATCAGGGTAGGAAAAATGCCTTTTATTTATAATGATGACAATTTTTGATGTAAAAAGCATTCTAACATTATAAGTGCACCCCAGGAAACATAATAAAACAATAAAAAACACAATTCATGACCCCTTTAATACCATTTTAATGTAGGGATTGTGCCAAGTAACTTTTTTTGCACATTATAATAAAACCATGTTTTTGCCGTATTGATTACTATTTGTATAACCACACAAATAGTCAAACAATGGATTTGAAGCAAAACAATGGTTCATTTGTGGTTACCATTGAATTACTACAATAACCCTGTTATTTATTTATTAATATTATTTTAGTTTGTTTTATTCAATGTAAAACCATGGTTAATTTTTGTAAGGGTAGATATATTCACAATGCGTGTTTTCATAGCACTCAGCTGAAGGACAGCATTGGGCAGGATGTGGAATAGTGTGTTTAGTCAATAAAAAAGGGATTTTTATGCGATTAATCGGAAAAAATAATAATCGGCCAACTAATTGATTATCAAAATAATCGTTAGTTGCAGTTCTATATTTGATACACCAGGCTTTTACAGCTCATATAAACTGTGTGACAGTGTCAGAATTCAGAGACTGCATCTTTCAAAGGCTGCATTTGAAGACCAATTGAGTCACAGCGACGTGACGGCGGATGTCCCAATTCGAACACTCTTTAGAATGCAGCCTACAAATGTGTCCTTTATCTCCCGGGCAACAAATAATAGAATGCGTGGATCTTTTGCAGCCTAGTCTATCCCAGGATTCATTGTGCGCCAGTGACGAAAGGATTTCTTTTTCAATGTAAGTATTGGGTTTCAACTTAAATAGTTTATACTGTTGTATGATATGGGGGAACGCCTCCGTTTTAATCAGATGCCCAAACTGACCAAAAATATGCAATTTGGTGAAGTTGCCATATTTATATGGCCGAAAAGTAAGATTTTGATTGTGTGTAATGTAAACCAATGTGAATTTTTATAACAGTATAGCAGACTACTTACATAAACTGCACATAAATACCAGATGTCACTCTATATCTCCCAATCTTAGTTTTATGATCAAAGATCTGTAGATTCTATTGTGGGGCCAAACATATAATGCAATGCAATAAAATGATTTAGAGATGTACAAATAAACGTTCCTCAATTGACTGATGTCATATTTGATACTCACATTTTAACATGATTTTTCTAAAAAACAAATATGTATGGATAGTCAAGTATAAGGTGTTAAAGGGCCTTTTACTTACTAAAAAGTATAAGCTCTAACTCAGATGGTAGAAGGCTTGTAGTAGATGGTGTACAGCAGTTTTTTTCAGCAAAGTTTTGATCATTTTGATAATTTAAAGGATTTAGAAATTTGTGAAACAAATATGATACTTTAAGCTTTATAGAGTTAATGTAAGGGCCACTGAAAGTGTTTGTATGTACCTCATAAGTGTTGTTCATGAAGTGTACAGGTATACTGAAGGGCAGAGAGTGATGATAGGGGTTTCTCAACAGAATAGATAGAATTTCCATCCGTGAAGGCTTTGCTTCTCTCTCTCCATTCTGTAAAGTTCTCTGTACTGAGCGCTGGCAGTACACAGCATACTTCCCCACTTCAGTCCTGTGAGTATACATATACAAATTCAGACTTTCAAACACAAGTACATTGTACATTAGACTTCACTGCAAAATTACACAGTATATATATATATATATACACAGTACACAGTACACACACACACGTTCAGATTTAGTATAAATTACAAATATAAATATATATTTTGGTTTAGGAAGATTTAGGGCCAGTATGGCCAGTGACCTGGGATCTGCGTTCTGCTGCAGGTACTGTCTCAGGTACCACAGGAAATGGTGCTGAGGCAGGAAGAGAGCTACACACAATGACAACAGCTGCCAGCACTGAGAAAGAAAGAGAGAGAGAGCAGAGAGATATACAACACTTGTCTTGATCTGATGATAGTGTGAAGTGTATATGCACAAATTTGACACTGACCTGTGTGAGGGCATAGTTCTGAGGAGTGCGGCAGTTGGTCTGTTTGATCAGCTGACAGTACATTTCATTCTGCAGCTCTGGATGTGTTAGGCACACCTGCAATGCATTCTGGGCCAGCGAGGTGTGGTAGTCAATTGAGGGAGACTCCACCAGCACATTGATGAACAGCTGGCATGACTACCAGGGGGACAAAAATGTTTTATTTATTCATAAAAAGTCTCTAAAAATGTCAAATAACTCAAACAAAAATGTCATATTTACTTAATAATTCATAAAATATATGTAAAAAAAACATACATATATACACACACACACATTTTATATATATATATACACACGTATATATACACACGTATATATACACACACAGTGAGGAAAATAAGCATTTGAACACCCTGCTATTTTGCAAGTTCTCCCACTTGGAAATCATGGAGGGGTCTGAAATTGTAATCGTAGGTGCATGTCCACTGTGAGAGACATAATCTAAAATAAAAAAAATCCAGAAATCACAATATATGATTTTTTAACTATTTATTTGTATGATACAGCTGCAAATAAGTATTTGAACACCTGTATATCAGCTAGAATTCTGACCCTCACAGATCTGTTAGTCTGCCTTTAAAATGTCCACCTCCACTCCATTTATTATCATACATTAGATGCACCTGTTTGAGGTCGTTAGCTGCATAAAGACACCTGTCCACCCCATACAATCAGTAAGAATCCAACTACTAACATGGCCAAGACCAAAGAGCTGTCCAAAGACACTAGAGACAAAATTTTACACCTCCACAAGGCTGGAAAAGGCTACGGGGAAATTGCCAAGCAGCTTGGTGAAAAAAGGTCCACTGTTGGAGCAATCATTAGAAAATGGAAGAAGCTAAACATGACTGTCAATCTCCCTCCCTCGGACTGGGGCTCCATGCAAGATCTCACCTCGTGGGGTCTCAATGATCCTAAGAAAGGTGAGAAATCAGACCAGAACTACATGGGAGGAGCTGGTCAATGGGACCACCGTTTCCAAGGTTACTGTTGGTAATACACTAAGACGTCATGGTTTGAAATCATGCATGGCACGGAAGGTTCCCCTGCTTAAACCATGTCAAGGCCCGTCTTAAGTTTGCCAATGACCATTTGGATAATCCAGAGGAGTCATGGGAGAAAGTCATGTGGTCAGATGAGACCAAAATAGAACTTTTTAGTCGTAATTCCACTAAACGTGTTTGGAGGAAGAAGAATTATGAGTACCATCCCAAGAACACCATCCCTACTGTGAAGCATGGGGGTGGTAGCATCATGCTTTGGGGGTGTTTTTCTGCACATGGGACAGGGCGACTGCACTGTATTAAGGAGAGGATGACCGGGGCCATGTATTGCGAGATTTTGGGGAACAACCTCCTTCCCTCAGTTAGAGCATTGAAGATGGATCGAGGCTGGGTCTTCCAACATGACAATGACCAGAAGCACACAGCCAGGATAACCAAGGAGTGGCTCTGTAAGAAGCATATCAAGGTTCTGGCGTGGCCTAGCCAGTCTCCAGACCTAAACCCAATAGAGAATCTTTGGAGGGAGCTCAAACTCCATGTTTCTCAGCGACAGGCCAGAAACCTGACTGATCTAGAGAAGATCTGTGTGGAGGAGTGGGCCAAAATCCCTCCTGCAGTGTGTGCAAACCTGGTGAAAAACTACAGGAAACATTTGACCTCTGTAATTGCAATCAAAGGCTACTGTACCAAATATTAACATTGATTTTCTCAGGTGTTCAAATACTTATTTGCAGCTGTATCATACAAATAAATAGTTAAAAAAAATAATACATTGTGTTTTTTTAGATTATGTCTCTCACAGTGGACATACACCTACGATGACAATTTCAGACCCCTCCATGATTTCTAAGTGGGAGAACTTGCAAAATAGCAAGGTGTTCAAAAACTTATTTTCCTCACTCATATAATAATAAATATTATTTATTTATTTATTTATAATATATATATATATATATATATAATTTATGTATTTATTTATTTTAAATGTATTTCAATTTTGGTCAAACTTTAATGGTCCATTTTTAGACATTCCGCTGACTATATGTTAGTAACTCTAACTATAACTGTGCAACTACATTGCAGCTAACTCTTATTAGAGTATTAGTAGAATGTCTGCTTAATATCGGATTGATTTTGATGATCCCTTAACAGACACTCTACTGACTAGAAGTAACTTTGCAACTATATGTCAACCTATTGTACTAACCCAAAACCCTCATAACAAAACCTAACCTAACTGTCTACTAATAATCTAATGAGAGTTCGCTGACATGTAGTTGCAAAGTTACTTATAGTTAGTAGAGAACCCACAAAATAAAGTGTAACCCGTTTTTAATTGCTTTTTCTTTATTGTGGACACTCTTTGTTGTGGACACACTTATTTTTTGACTCTTGTGCATCTGTGTTTCTTTTATGACTTTAGTACACAGGACAGTCCAGAGCAGGCCAAATGAGATTATGGGATTTATGGCACTACGTCGCTGATGAACAGAACAACCAGCAGATGGCGAACACCTCACACAACACATTACCCCACACAGCTGGTACTGTCAGCGCATGCAACAACATGCTTTACTTTCTCATTAACATTCCGTTTCTGTTCTAACAGAAACTCTTACAATGCAAATTAAATCAAGTCAGGATGTAGCTGTCAACCCCCCATTTATTACTTCAGAGTGGGGGGCATTTTCTTTCAGTATCAAATGACTACCTAAATAGCGCCTCTGATCTTCAAAGAGCACCGAGGACTGCGCATGATGCGAGCTCTCGAGGATACGCCATTGAACCGTCAATAGGGCATAATGTCTGGAAATCTCAGGAGAACAGGGTTCTCAATAGAAAACGGGAGCCTGGGGAGAAACTATGAGCAACTGGAATGAGACTATCTCTCCAAACACCATCAGTGATCTTCTTTGAACTCCAAATTAAATGTTTAGGCCTGTTCTCAAAATGAGACTACTTTTTTCCCACACAAAAGTGCTGAGAGCCACTGCTGAGGAGTAACTAACAAGTAGTGATACTACTAACTATATTTTTCAGCATAATGAATAACAGTAGCAAAACACTACATAACGTTTTGTGACATTATTTACATGTAGCTTTAAAAAATTTGGAGTAAATCAAGTGCATTCTTAAGTACTGCTGGGAGTTCTGAGGTAAGGATTTTGCTTCATCCTTATGACTCAAATCTTTTGAATCTATTTACCAAAATGTATTCATTCAGATTAAATTACCTTGCCTTGGCCCTTACTATATTACTGATCTGCCTGCATTGACACTATATGATAATTGAAATGAGTGGGATGACATCACCGCTTTCTCCAGAGCTGCTGTACAGCCGAATCAAATTCTGTTGCATTGTTGTCCGGTTTAACACTGTGAAGCTGCTTTGAAACATTCGGCATTGTAAAAAGTGCTATATAAATAAAGGTGACTTGACTTGACTAAGTGCAGTCAAGTGATTGTCTTGTGTGTTATGAGTCACTGAATCATTAAAAAAACAACTAAGGGCCCTATCATACCCCCAGCGCAATGCGATGCCAGACGCGATGCAAGTGTTTCATTTTCATATCCAGCGCCACGTTGTTTAAATAGCAAATGCAATCACACCCATCTGTGCACCCATGGGCGTTCTGGTCTGAAAACAAGGTGTGTTCAGGCGCATTGTTGGCAAGTTGCTATTTTGAGGCAACTGAAAAAGACTGCGCCATTGAACAAAAAAAACCTGGTCTAAAGTCAATAGTGCAGTATTTGTTGTGTTATTTTAAGGGCATGTTTGTAAAATGCGCCTATTGGTGGTTGCACAGCGCACATACACTGATTAATACACACACAGGGATGCGCAGCATTCATTTTTGTTAATTGAAATAAAGCTGAAAATGTTAAATTTGATGTAAAATTTAAACGTAAAAATAATATGAAAAATATCTGAAATCAAATACGTTTAAGTACTAAATAACTCAACTAAACTGAAATTAAAAAAAAGTTAATTAAAGCTAAAAAGAAATATCAACCACACAAGAAAATCACTGAAACTTAAACTACAATTTAACTACAATTAAAATAAAAACTGAATATATAAAAACAAAACCCAATTAAAAATACTTGTTCAAAGCCAAAGATTTGTACACGAAACACAGCTGTGTTGCAGTTCTGCTGTGGATTTTGTTGGAACTATTATTCCCCTGCAAAATAGAGCAAACAATACTGTGTTTACTTAATATTACAGTTTTGTTTGTTGAACTGTTGTATAAAATAAATGTCACATTTGCAATCGTGTGGTAATTTGGGGAAAATTCAACCTTAAAAACAAAAACTCGTAAGTGTAATTTTTTTCTTTCAAAGAGAGTCTTAAATCGACCTCTATGCACAGTCTGTGTCTATATTTGTTCTTCATGCTAGTAAGTGCTAAATCCCCACTTTTACAAAGGTACATTGTCGAGAAAGGCAGTAATGTTGCACTATTTGCTATGGCAGCACACTCTGCACGCAACCTTTCATATGCACGCTGCTCCTGTGGATGCAGTCAGTTTCCACCTGTTAGAAATGCATGCTCGGTTTTTAATGTTATTTTAAGGTGGGGTAAATAAACATTTGTGTTCACCTCACGTACCCCAATTTGTGAACCACTGCTTTAGAGCGTTTCGCCCCTTTTTGTTATCTGTTATTTAGTTCATGTGTTCCCATTTGATACCATAATGGAGATTCTTAAAGCTTTGTGCCAAAAAAACACTTTATTTTATTACTTGTAGTGTATCCAAGTACTACTGTTTCAAAAGAGTAGTTTAACTACTTTAAATCGTACTAGCTTGTATCTTGGTAAGCTATAGTTTCAAAGCAGCTTCCCCAACATGACTACACTACTGAGAGGTTTTACGTCAATCAGAGCCAAATCCAGCTCATTATCTCCTGTGCTATAATGAGCACAAGGCCTCCCATCACTGCCTTTGATCCTGCTGTGGGAGTCCACAGTAGGGACAGGACGGCACCATCAACTCTCAGGAGAGGAGGATGAGGACAACTTATAAGTGTTTGAGAGATGAGAGTGATTCTTCAAGGAAGATAACAAGAGGACATCAAGATTTGAGCGTTTGTGAATGTGAATAAAGCAGAAAGAAGGATCAAGGACATTGAAAATGTAAGAAAATACACAGACAAGAGCGTTCACCTTAAAAAGCTTGAGAGCCTCTGTTTGAAGTGCCTCAGAGGGCAGCGTGGTGAGCGGGTAATGCAGACCCTCCTTACTGAAGCACAGCACTTCACGTTTCCACAGAGCAGAGTCTGCACACATGACCACACACAACAACACAGATTGAAAGACAAATTAACATGCCCAACAGCTGCCATCAGCACTGGTTGTAAACACTGTCTGGGGTGTAGATGGAGTCATTCTATCTGTCTGTCCCAATTTATAACCATCCAGTATGTAATGTGACTTGAGAAGCAGTTGTACGTGTTATAGAAGTAGATATTTAAAAGCAACCTCTGACCTGGGTCTTCATCGACATCCAACAGCTTGCCAATCAGCTGCTCGTACTCGGTGCCCACCCTCAAGCTGGCACAACTCCCTGCTGCAACAGTCAGGTGGTATAGCCAGGTGTCCTGTGAGAAAGACAGCAAGAAACTGAAGCCCTGTTTACACCTGGTATTAAGATGCGTTTTGGTTGATCAGATCACAAGTAGACCAGAGAGACATTCCTGTTTACACCTAGTGTTTTAATCCATCTGTTTTGTCCACTTTCAACCATTTCTGTCCTGATTTATTCGAGGGGAGGGGGTCTACCTAAATCAGGAATGGCAAGAGAACATTTTGCTTGGTACGTTTTTCATCTTCACATCAGACTTGGGTCTTCAGCCAACAAAGTTTAAATCTCGCCTGACTAGTGCGCTTCCCATAATGTTTAAGCATTAGGCATTACTAGGAAACTCAGATGTCCTAGTAGGCAAATAGGCGTTGTTTTCTTGTAGGAAACTACGAGTTTCCTAGTAGCAAATTACTGTAATTTATTGCCTTTACTCATAAAATTGGATATGAACTCCCTCTCAAATCACATTTCCTACTATGAAACTCTGAGTTACGTTGCCTTAATGTGGGAAATTGTAGGAAAACCTAGTGGGAAATACAATTTGAATGGAAGTTCATGTCCAATTTCAAAGAGTAAAGAAGGCAATACATTTCAATAATTGAAGTGTAATAATAATTTAAAACTCTTACGTTTTAAATTATAATTTCACAATTGTATTGTTTTTACTGGAATTTTGATCACATCAGTGTAGCCTTAAAAAAAAGAAAGTCTTTCAAAAACATTACAAAATCTTACCGAACCCAAAATAAAAAAAGTTTTGGTCTATATGCCTAATTTTGCCCTTCATGACAATTGTGAGGGGGGTGCATTTTTATTATAACTCATTCGTTTACATTATATAAAGCCTTAAAGTTCTGCATAATTAAGGGCGTGGCCACTTTGAGTGACAGGTGGATTGCCGTTTGTCACCTCAGCTCCAGCCACGTCCCGCATCTTTGCCCATTGTCAGTTATCCGGGAGTGATCTGACTCAAATGTTGTTTAATGCTTTCATCCTAACAGAGTCTTTGTAGCTTAAAGGAGAATTCCGGTGAATTTTTAAGTTAATCTTGATCATTATACCTTTGTGAGTACTGTCTATAGGAGAAAAAAAAACGGATTGATGCTTGCAACACGGAGCTGTTACAGTTAATGCCCAGAGCTCCCACTCAGCTAACACGGCAGCTATGGGGGCATATACATAAAGAGTGTCTTTGTGCCTCTTAACAGACACAAAATGCAATTAAAATGTCTGTCCAACATGAACAGGGCCCTTACATGACAACGAGATGCGTTTAGCAACTTAGCCATTGTTTAAACTCACCGAGATAGTGTTTTAGATGGCAAGCTGTAGTCTCGCTGAAGTCCCATGAGAACTCAGTTGTAGCCGGTAAAAATGTAAATTTTCAAGTCCAGGGGACTATTACATTTTCAATAGTCCCTCCTGGACTATTTACATTTTTACCGGCTACAACTGAGTTCTCATGGGACTTCAGCGAGACTACAGCTTGCCATCTAAAACACTATCTCGGTGAGTTTAAACAATGGCTAAGTTGCTAAACGCATCTCGTTGTCATGTATAACGATCAAGATTAACTTAAAAATTCACCGGAGTTCTCCTTTAATAAGCTACAGTAAAGTAGTTTCCCAACACGGACACCTTCACAGAAACTTTATTTACATATGGCATTCTAATGAACAAAATACCAAGCAGCGCTTGAGTAAACGCTAGGCAAAATTCAGATTGCTTTGTGGTGTAAGTGGTACCTTTTCTTGTTTAGTGCCGACAAGCAGGTAGGTGGGGCTTTGTTCTTTGGGATGGACCACTAACGTAAAGTGAGAGGAGAGGAAGCCCCGCCCACCTGCTTCATAATCCTCATCTGAGTCACACGATCTGTCCACTTCTTCCACACGTGCTTCCCGAACACGTAGCTGACCCAGTGGGAACTGCAACAAACACATTTGATCTCAACATAATTTATGCATATGATGCTATTGTATTATATATATTTTTTTACATCAAAACATTACACACTTTAGCTTTAAAGAAAACTTTGCAGATCTACTAGAAAATCCCTTATTTTTTTCTGAATTTAAGGAAGCTAAAGAGATCTACCATGTCATCCTGGTTACGGTAGTAGTAGAAGGCTTTCCCAATCAAAGCACACCACACAAGCTTTGAATGACCATGTTTCACCTGTGGTAAAATGAAAAACATCATTAGAAAAATGAAGAGGGACAGAAAAGTGAAAGAAACACTGAGGATGTAAACAGGCCCAAATATATAAATCATCAAACTTAAAATCAAAGGTCAAATCAAATTCAACTGGGAAAAACACATGCCATTAACAAACCCATATTACAAGACATCTTGAAAAAAGTAATTTACGTTTACATTTATGCATTTAGCAGACGCTTTTATCCAAAGCGACAACTGGGGAGTACAGGAAGCGATCCGTCATGAAAAGCAAAATAAACCCAAAAAAGTGCCTGAAATACTAAGTCTGTGTACATTGCTCAGTGTAGCACAGGCTAGAGTAGGGAGGGAAAAGGGGAAGAAAGGGGAAAAGAAAGAATTTTTAAAACACTTTTATGAGGTTAAGTGCTCACGGAAAAGATTCGTTTTTAGTTGTCTTTTGAATGTTTTCAATGATTCTGCGTTTCGGGTGGCTGTGGGAAGATTGTTCCACCAGCCGGGAACGTTGAATGAAAATGTTCTGGAAAGGGATTTCATGCCTCTCTGTGATGGTACCACAAGCCGTCGCTCCTCAGCTGAGCGAAGGCTTCTGGTGGGGGTGTAGACTCGTAGAAGCGAGTCAAAGTATGCAGGAGCAGAGCTCGTGGTGGCTCTGTGTTTGGATCGCACAAGATGGGAGTCCAGCCAGAAGTCATTAAAAATGCATTAAAGTCACGATGAAAACAACATTTAAATTTATGAAATATTGTAGTATTTATTATAAATAATTTATACGTGTTTAAATAATAATACCATTATTATTTAATCAAAATATCTTCCCCTCCCTCTTGCAGCTCATCTGTTCTCTGATGGCATGTATACTGGCGCGAGGGCAGGGCAACCTGTCAGATGCGATGAGATCACAGCAACAGAAAATCACAATGATCTAACCATTCAATCAAGTCCCAAAGGACAAAATCAAGTCCCGCCTTACTTTTTATTCTTGTTCAAAAAGCTGTTTCACACTCAGATATACATCACAAAAAAGAAAAAACTAATCGCAACTTCTGCAGTGCTGACTTTAATTACAACCTGAACTGTTTATCAACACCACACACACACACACACACACACACACACACACACACACACACACACACACACACACACACACACACACACACACACACACACACACACACACACACACACACACACACACACACACACACACACACACACACACACACACACACACACACACACACACACACGTCAACTTTATTTATATAGCACTTTTTACAATGCCAATTGTTTCAAAGCAGCTTCACAGTGTTAAACAGGAAAATAATGCAACAGAATTTGATTCGGTTGTACAGATGTACATCGGTGATGTCATCTAGCTCATTTCAAATATCATACAGTGACAATGTGGGCAGATTTAGTTGATGTATTTAATTTAGTTTAGTAATTCAATTTATTTGGATATTTAGTTGAAAATGTAGTGTCCCCAACTGTGCAAGCCGAGCCAAAGGTGACAGTGGCAAGGAACCAAAACTCCATCAGGTGGCAGATATACACAGCCTATGATCAGGGACTCTCTATCAGATACAGTCCAGGCCTGATGAACTCAGCTATGTCCCAGCATGCACCAGCCATCGAGGAATCTCACCCAGCAATCCTCACAGTCACCGGTTCATTCCTCCTTTAATTGTAATCACTTCATTGCTTTATACATGTCGAAACGCTTACTGTTATGCTATGAAAAGATGCATTTATATGTAGATATACTGTTCAAGTACGAGCATTCTCTCACTCAAAACCTCAATAACACTCCTGTGAACTCTTACCTTTGTTAGCCAGCCTCGCACCGTGGCCTTGACTTCTTTATCCATGGACACTGGTCCACTGGCCTGGACTTTGAGAACATTCTGGAGAACTCTGATCCAGTCCTCCAGGATATTCGGGGAGTCTGCAGCCAAGTAAAAGGTCTTCTTCTCTGTAATTAACTAGATGCAACACGCACACGAGAAAAAGATTGATAGAGATTTAGCCAACAAAATTGGTTATGACTAGGGATGCACCGATATTAAAATTCTGTCTGATGCAGTAAAGCAGATCATTATTTGAATGTTATGGCCAATAATCAATAAAATGGCATATTTATATATATTGATTTTAAATAGAAATAGAAAATACATTTTAATTGCTACTCAATTTAAATATTGGGTTTTTTAAAAAAACTTTTTACTAAATAAATATCAATCAATCCAAAAGCAGACCACATATGTCCATCCCTTACTAAAACTCTTCACAAAAAATATCACCTCTGCCATCATGGAATGTCCAGTAAAATGTATTCCAAGTCATTTAACAATTGTAAAAAGAGATGCCTAACAATTAATTCAACAAGACATTTTATGATCTATCCATCCATCCAAACTGATATAGTGCTGATATATTGTGCATCCTTAACTAAGCTATTTGTTGACTATTTAGTGAGTTGATGTGTGAAGATTCAAAATAATCTTGGCCATCACAGAATGTACAGTAATATTTATTCCAATTCATGTGGTAACAGAAAAACACGTCCAGATGACCTACTGTAAATTCTACAAAAGATTTCATGATTATGATCATCAATTCCTCCCAAATTGTAACAGATGTGATGACACTGATTAAAGTTTGAGGAAATTATAGATAATACTCCATTATTGCTATTATTATGACTTTGAAAATCCAATAATGACAGCCCTTGAGAGCTGAACATTCTCTCAAAACGCAAGCAAAGCTCATGTGATACCCATATCAGGCTGTTTCTGAAAGCCTCAAGCTGACAGATTTGTTAAAGGATGTTTAGGTGTATCATTGTGTCTCTCACCTGGAATGTCTGAGCTCCCTCACCGCGGGCTATATGACACGAGGAGTTGAGCTCCATTTGGCCCTGAGGTTTCCGGATCACGTCACTCTGAGAGCAGAACAAAGGCAGATATCATCAGTGTTGTAACTCTAAACTTCCTTCTCTCACACTCTCTCTCAAATACCGCCGAAGATTTGTGGAAAAGTCCACTCACCGGCGACTTGTAGTACAAGATCTCCCCGTTCCTCAGAATGAACCAGCGCCTCTTCCACGCCTTTACCTGACTCCCCATTTTCAGCAAGTAACCTGTCTTTTCTAAAGTCTCCTATATAGAAAGACACATACAAAGCTTTTAGAAGAAGTCTTCTAACTTCTATGAATGTAACTGGATTAGGATCGAGGTGAATGGGATTGCTAACAGACAGCTTTCTCAAGGTATTACAGGCCTCCTTGGACTAAAACTAAAACATAAGAAAGAATTGTCTAATGCTTATAATAATCAAAATATATGGATATATGCATTACCATTGGAAAGTTTATGGTTTAATGGTTTTATTATTATTATTATTAATACTTTTATTCAGCAAGGATGAATTTTATTGATTGATTATTTGGTCTTTTAACGTTACGAACGAGCCTTCTATTCATCAATTATTCATAGTTTTTAGTTAAGTGACTGATGCAGAGACCTGGAGAGCAAAACGTCCGTAGAACTAAAGCACAGGCTTGTTAATTTTCCATCTCAAAAGAATAAACACAAAAATGTGAACAAAATGCAAGTTTTGGGCACTTGTGATACATATACAGCACCTGCTGCAGTATTTTAATCACTAAAAACAGTGGGACATTCTAAAACGCTTAATATGAAAAATAAAAAAAGTGCCTTTAAACAGTGATATTAAAAGATCAAATTCAGTAAATACCTTATTGATGATGTATACTCTATACAGGCAAGCAGATGAGCCCAGAATATGAGCACAAACAGCACGCTATGTTTAAGCTAATGCTTAACGAGAAACTGCGCATTACATTCATATTCTGGGTTAATCTGTTTGCCTGTACATAGAATGCATCATTAATAAGGTATATACTGAATTTGGTCTTTTACAGATTTTTTTTATTTGCTTTGGTACTATTTACACAAGCAAGGAGTACATTTTCAAAACTCATAGTACTAATATAACACAAGATCATCAAAAGTGCACTTTTTTCCAACATTTCTGTATGTTTTCAATTGTGTTAGTACAATACACAAAACCACAAAGTATCCTTTTCACTACAAAACACAAGTGTTTAATCTACAAAAAATAAGTGTTTCATCTACATAAATGTCTAATTCACAGTAACTGCCTTTCATAAAGCTCTTACTATCAAACTTTTGATTTGCATCTCTTCTCATTCAGTTTAATACATTTGTCTATTATTTAATCCACTGATCTTAATGGTTAATCAATTCATCATTTGGTACACCAATAGATTTCTATAGATATTAATTCTATAGACAGTTTCTACTCTGTTTTTTTTTTTACATTATAAGCGATTAGAACCATAAAATGTCCCCATAAAAATGGCAATATCCTTAATCCTTTTCCTTGCGAGGACATTTTTTTGTCCCCATGAGGAAACAAGCGTATAAATCATACAGAATTCTTTTTTTTTTTTTTTGTGTGAAAATGTAAAAATTCAGAAAGTTGTGTGCAGTGGGTAGGTTTAGGGGTGGGGTTAGTGTAAGAGGATAGAATATACAGTTTGTACAGTAAAAAAACATTACGTCTATGGAGTGTCCCCACAACGATAGTGAACTAGATGTTTTGGTGATTAAACCAAATGTTCTCACTAGTCACTACATATTACAATAATCTTGTTTGAAACAATGATTATGTGGACTGAAACTAAGTGCAACTGAATGAAAGCATTACACCAGGTTTTGAAAGAATGACTAGCTGTGTTGTGAGAGTTTTGAAAATGTACACCTTACTTGTGAAAATAGTACCAAAGCGAACCTGTAATATACTACAGTAGTACAAACCTTGTCAAAATAACTGGCCAGATAAATGATTTCTGAAGGATCACGTGACACTGAAGACTGGAGTAATGATACTGAATTTACTTTCCCGTTTCTTAATTTACATGTACAAATCATAGCCCTATCATCACTTAGCCTGTCCGCATAGTGTTTATTGTATAAATGAATACAAAATGGCATGTAAAACCATATGAAAGAACAGTATCCCTGTCTGTACAAAGAAATATGCCTCACTGTAAAATCCACAAACAACAGGATAAAGTAGGGTATGGTGGGGTCATTTTAAAATGGGGTCAAAACACAAGTTTCAAAACACAGGCTTTGGGAAACATGAGAAACAAAACTCTTCTCTTGAGAACAAAACCAGCTTTTTATTAGATTCATGGCACAAAAAAAAAATTAAGTGGTCAATGAAAAATATAAAAATAAAGATCACTTTATCCCATAAAATTAAAACAGAAATGCACTTAAGCCCATAAAAAGGAAACAGAAAATGCAATTAATTAAATAAACAGAAAAGTCAGCCAAAAAACATTATTTTCCCCTTAGCTCGCTCTCCTCTGCCTCCTGGAGATGTGGCTGCCAGAGGCTGTAAGTTAACATACCAAGTCACAAACTCGAAACAGGGACTCTAAAGTTCTTTTGAGCTTCGATTCCATGTCGGAATAACACTTGTCCAGGTAATGGTTATTTTATCTGGTATTTTTCTAAACCTGGGTGATTCAATGGTCAACAGGGGAAGCATGTCTTCTACAATGAACCCTGCAACTAGCCTGTTCATTTCTTTTTTTGTTACCTGCTGCGCTCCAAGACTTGAGAAAAGCTTAGCTTGTTTAGGCAGGATCTTTCGTCACAAGTTTTGTATTGCCATGCTGGGCTGACAAATGCTTAGACAGGTTGCTCATTGAGTTGGCAGCAGTTGAAATACACTTGTCGCCTGGGCATAGAGTTTCACACAAATATTTTAGTCCATTCGAGCAATAAACTGAAAGCAATATGAATATCGCCACTGGCCGAAACCCCCTGTCTCCGTCTTCATCTCCATTTCCCTCTCTCCTTCGCACCAGCAGCTACGTCACTCAAATCGATCTCTATGGCAATGGTGCCCAGGCAAGCACACACACAGGCAGCACGCATGCACGTGATCAGAACTTTACACACAGGCAAACACGGCTTGGGTAATGCAGGAAAGCGCGTTCCTATAGTCTAGTAAAGTAGTGTAGTTACCAATATTTTTAGAGTAATTCGTTACTTTACTTCGTTACCTAAAAAAGTAATATAGTTACTGTAATCCGTTACTTTGTAACTCATTACCCCCAACACTGTTCAAAACAAACAACAATCCCACATTTTTGAATGGTAGTGTACATGAGAAGACAACATGGAGAAGGCTCAAAGGAGATGGAGCTCTGAGACGTACCTGCCCAACACTCTCACAGGAGTAGGAGGAGGTGCGCTGCACCTTGTGCTCGGGTTCTGAGCAATCACTGTCCAGCGAGTACGCATCCGGAGGAATGGCATAGTCACTCTCTGAACTGATGGAGGACATCGAAACACCTGCAGGACAAAACAATTGTCTTAAAAATGTCCAAGATCCTGGGTCAGACTTTTAAAAAGCACAATTGAATGCTACACACTTTTATTATTCACAAATTACAGGGTAAGAAATAGGTCCAAATGTTAAAATAAAAATATTTTGAAGGTCATGAAGTTTTCTTCAGGTGAGATTTCCTCACCTCTTTTGACAGCCCGAGGGCTGCCAGGGGTGCTGCCCTTTTTATCTGGCCCCAGTGTCGACGTATGCAAGCTGGCCAATGAGCTGCTGTCATCTTCTGAACCAGAGTCATCATCCAGGAGAGGGACATTGCTGATCTGAGTTGCCTTCTATGGGCAGAAGAACATTGTGGGAAGGATGAGAAAGACAAGTACATTTTACCTGTTATGTACAATAACACTTTAGCATGACACTGGTAAGATAATAATTATTTAATTCCCATATTGATGTAATCCTACCCCTTTAAGTGTAGAGTACACAGGCACACTGATGTTCTTGTAAATGAGGTGGGTGAAGGGGCCAGTTGTTGAGTGTTGAGTTTGGGTGGATACTGGAGAAACAAACGAACAACACATGGTACGCAAAATTGTAAAAAATAATTCATAAATCCCGGGTGGGCAGGGCACTTCAATATAATTTCATGAGACCATTCCATTTACAGACACCAGTGAAACAGCCAAATGTGGTGTTTGTTTGTACATTTAAATGGATAGGTTTACCCAAAAATGTAAATTCTGTCATCGTTTACTCATTACTTTACCCTCAAGTTGTTCCAAACCTATATACATTTAATTGTTCAACTTAACACAAAGGAAGATATGTTTGTAACCAAACAATTGGGGGCACCACTGACTTCCATATTATGAAAAAGAAAATCTTCCTTTGTGTTCAGCAGAACAAAGAAATCTATACAGGTTTGGAACAACTTGAGGGTGAGTAAATGATGACGATTTTCATTTTTGGGTGAACTATCCCTTTAGTCAAGCACCAAAAAATCTGAACATATAAACATCCCAGAGCCCAACTCAAAATGGCCACATACTTATTTCAGCTAAATGCATTTGTCTCTCTTATTCTGAGCTCTTATTCTTAGCACTCTAGTTCTTCATTCATTCAATGACAAATGATCTCTGTCCACCATAGTAGCTTCCACCATCTAGGCACAACCTATACATTAGAGCCTGCAGTTTTAAAAAGTGTATTTTAAAAACACAGTCCCTTGATAATGCTTAGGTAAAAATGTCAGGTCAAAGTGACCTGGTTTAGACTTTTAAATTGTATTTACAACCTGAAACCCATAAATTGAATATGAATTTTGCGGTATGATTTGTCGTATACGATTTTCAACAGTATCAGGATAGAACATTTAAATGCAACTGTCACTCCCAAAACTTTACACTGAGTATGTGGTCTAAGAAATAAGACTTGTGTCTCACTGCAGAATACCGCATAGTTCCACAGACTTTTGTTGTAGAGTTGAGGTTGAGAGGTGAAATACTCCCTGAGGTAATTATACAGCGGTTTTAACCTTTCATCACAGCATATTGAAAAGCAGGGTTTCCATTCTCACCCTCTACTCACAGACCTGAAACTCCTCTAAAAGCCTCTTAGAAGCTTCAATGCACAGAGATCACACCTGCACAGGTGTGTTCCCCTTAGGTAAGAGGAAGTGACATCAAACAAGTCCTTACCTCTAATTGACAGATCTAAGGGCATGTGTTCATATAGTGTTATAGCAATTGCTGGTGACAGACCTACACTGAGTGATCAGTGATGATTGCTGATTGGTTGACTGACCTCTCCCAAGAGTCTTAGCTCCAAGACAGGCCTCTGAGACTCTCATTCCTGATTTAGCTACCGCATAGATCCGGCTCTCCTGAAAAACACACACAGATACATGCAAATAATGATGTCAAACATTTATCATACCATACAAAACTTGCCCCTATAGGTGTTGAGAGTGATGTGGGTGGTTGCAAGGGTGTTGAAATTTGGCCGCTAAAATTTTTTAAGTGGTTTTCTAAGTGTTGTTTTGTTCACTTCTAGGTGTTTGCTTTCTGTCACAAAATACTTATTTTTTCTTTCTTTTTTAAAAGAAAGTTCACAAGAACATTTTCACAATTTTTCTGTTTTTACTGAATTTTTGTTGATCAAATAAATGCATTTGTAAATAATAAAACATTTAAAAACAGGAGCAATTAATAAATACTAATAAAACATACTAGAAAAATTTATTTACATTAAATTTATATTTTTGTTGTGAATTATTTTGTTTACATGTAAGGTTATATTTCAAATTTCAAGTTTAATTACATTAAAAAAAAAAAAAAAAAAAAAAAAAGAATACATTTTGTAGCAAGCTACAACTTAGCGCTTATTTATATTACAAATAGGCTAAGCTGTAACTTGCAAGTTATAACACATCTGTCTTCAACAACAAGCTGCACAATTTGAGGTACAAGTCTTACCCAAGATGGAAATCGGTGCAAAGGTGGTGTAGGCGGTTTAAGAGCTTCTGGGTCCATCATCTCAAACTCTTTGGCCAACCCTTCGAATAAACATTCATCAGTAGGCTGAGCTTCCATCTCTGACCCCTCCACCACACCCTCCATACTTTCTGCAGGCCCTTCATCAATGTCCGTCTCCTCTAGTCCATGAGTGGGAACTGAACCAGGGACCAGACTGTGCCAGGATGGAGACGTGCAGTTTCCAATATCAATGTTGACATTGACCTGATGGAGGCACTCTATGCCGGGTTGCGGCTGACTGTGGTGTTTCTTCACAAGTTGGATGCTGTCACGGGGGGTTAGAGGAGTGCGAACTTTGGGCAGGGTCATGCTGGTGCCCAAGGGTAAAGCCAGAGGGAAGGGGCATGACAGAGGGAGGCGTACTAATGGGGGTGAAAGGGACACAGGAGGAGGGCTTTTAGGAGTGGGGGTAGGCGTGTCGAAGCCACCCGGACCAGGAGTCTCATATGCTGAAGTGGATGAGGAAGAGGATGACGAAGAAGAGCGGAGGCGCTGGGAACGAAATTTGCTGTTGAGGTCGTCAGAAGAATGATCTCTGTCTGAGGCTCCCACTCCTCTCTCACGTGGCGCTCCAAAAGAAGGCTCCGCCCCCTCTTCGGTCTCCTTTACTGAGGTTGTGGTGTCAACACCATCTTGACTAGACTTATGAGAGTCTCCTTTGTCTTGTAATGTGGGAAGTATGGATGCACTATGAAAAGCAGAATCGCAACCCTCCGTGATTTTCCTTTTGCTATCTGCAATTCGCAACAGATATTAACATATATTTAGATAAAAATGAAAAATGAAAGATGATACATCCAAAAAGTGTGGCATAGAAGTTAGAGGGGGCCGATTAGTGATGTACCAAAATTTAGGCAGCCGGAAATATTACGGCAAAATAGTTTTGGAAGGCCAAAATCATTGACGGAAAAATTATATAATTATTTATAAGAATTATTTTTTATAAAATCTTGATAACTCTAACGTTAACAAAAATACATCCCAAGGTGACAGATAATTTATGGTTACATCATCATGGCTTTATGCAAAAATTGTTTTTGAATTTTTGTCCTAACCAGCCACAGTGACAATTCGTGACAATTCTATTTTAGAAATATTTTTTTATTTCTTCAAAGTTGTGGCTGAAACAACAGCATACAAAGTATGACAATGATAATCCCTGGTACTATTTTTGTGCTTTATTTAATGTTAAAAGCATCTGATGTGAGAATTAATATCATTTTGCGTGCCATTTATAGCCATACTGAAAGCCACAATAGATTATTCACCTCAGATCTTGTAAATAAATTACAGGGAATAAGAACATTCAAACTGTCAACTCAATGTGAACAAAATGTATTCTATGACAAAGATTGTTTCAGTCCCTCAATATGTATTTTTAATCATGTTAAAATGGTGTAATTTATGAATTTGATTATGTACTACTAATGTACTGCGCATGCAGAGAGACTCTGTCCACACGCTCTTCAGATTTATTTTGTAAACCTGGGGAAAATGGAATTAGCGAATCTATTTCTGTTTAATGACACTAGTAAAAGCTTCAAACCTTCTGAAGGTAGAAGATGATTATGTACCTGTAGAATTGGCCAAACGAGATCCTGTCAATCTCCAGCCCTCCTCCTGGGCAGGAGGTGTCCCGGGGCAGCTGGGAGGGTGGAGTGGGCTAGAGGGGACCAGGTGGGCATCCACTGTTGGAGACAAGGGCCTCTCGAGAAGAGCTGACAGAAACACAGAGAGGTATACAAAACAAGCAAAAACAAATGGTATAAGGAAAGAAAACAGGAAAGGAACTATGTTTACTCTGAAGCTTGTCTTGCAGTATTAGGATCTGCTCAGCCTGCTTCAGGTTTGCCTTTTTCAACTGCTGGTTTTCTGTTTCCATCTACAAGACACAAAAAACATAAATTACACTGTTTCGACAAATGTTTTTTTGATCCACAGCATGTTTCAACTCACCTCTCTCAACTTAAACGTGACCCAGTCTTTGATTTTGGCAGCCTTCTCTTCAATAATCTTGGACTCTTGGGCTCGAACCAAGTTCTGCAGATAAAGAGGGCAGTTGAGCAATGTTTCAGTTTGAAAGTTTAATAGCCATCTCTTCCTCTTTGTGAGGTCTTTACCTGCTTCTCCAGCTGTCCTTCGAGTCTCTTTATGATCATATCTTTCTCCTGCATTTGACTGCTCAACTCTTGATAACGCCTGAACAATGAGTTTTCCGATTCGCTGGGCTGCATGTTTGCAGACTTCAGTTTCTCCTCCATAATGTGGACCTACAATGGTAATTTTGATCAAGTCTTCAAGAGAAAAGGGTACAGTAGTGGCCAAAAGTGATGTCTGGAGGGGATATTTGTTTTTTAATGACCCTACAAGTTTAATTAAAATCCAAAATATGTTATATATATATATATATATATATATATATATATATATATATATATATATATATATATATATATTTCTTTGTATAACAGCCTGATGTCTGAACATTTGGCATGTTTCATCGCGTTATCACAAATAAAATAATTGACTCCAAGCATAAATAAATAATATACCTATAAAATCTTTATCAAATTTGTAATAACATTTGAATAAAGGGGGAAGATGTCAATTTTCCTAGGCTTGGCATCACTTTTACCCACTACTGTATTTAACATTGTTATTTCAATAAAAAAAAAAGAAGATCATTCTGAAGAAAGAGTGCCATTTGTGCTCCCATGATTTATTACTTATAGTTAATTATAAAATAAGTAAAAGGATACAGAAGTTGAATCGATTGAACATTTGTTTTTATATTGATGTTTAGTTTTTTTCATATGTAAATCAGTGGGGAGAACAAGTATTTGATACAGCCGATTTTGCAGGTTTGCCCTCTTACAAAGCATGTAGAGGTCTGTAATTTTTATCATAGGTACTCTTCAACCGTGAGTGACGGAATCTAAAACAAAAAGCCAGAAAATCACATTGTATGATTTTTAAGTAATTAATTTGCATTTTATTACATGACATAAGTATGTGATACATCAGAAAAGCAGAACTTAATATTTGGTACAGAAACCTTTGTTTGCAAATGCAGAGATCATACATTTCCTGTAGTTCTTGACCAGGTTTGCACACACTGCAGCAGGGATTTTGGCCCACTCCTCCATACAGACCTTCTCCAGATCCTTCAGGTTTCAGTTCCCTCCAAAGATTTTCTATTGGGTTCAGGTCTGGAGACTGGCTAGGCCACTCCAGGACCTTGAGATGCTTCTTACGGAGCCACTCCTCATTTGCCCTGGCTGTATATTTTGGGTCGTTGTCATGCTGGAAGACCCAGCCACGACCCATCTTCAATGCTCTTACCGAGGGAAGGAGTTTGTTGGCCAAGATCTCGCGATACATGGCCCCATCCATCCTCCCCTCAATACGGTGCAGTCATCCTGTCCCCTTTGCATAAAAGCATCCCCAAAGAATGATGTTTCCACCTCCATGCTTCACGGTTGGTATGGTGTTCTTCGGGTTGTACTCATCCTTCTTCTTCTTCCTCCAAACCCAGCGAGTGGAGTTTAGACCAAAAACTCTATTTTTGTCTCATCAGACCACAAGACCTTCTCCCATTCCTCCTCTGGATCATCCAGATGGTCATTGGCAAACTTCAGACGGGCCTGGACATGCTCTGGCTTGAGCAGGGGGACCTTGCGTGCACTGCAGGATTTTAATCCATGACGATGTAGTGTGTTACTAATGGTTTTCTTTGAAACTGTGGTCCCAGTTCTGTTCAGGTCATTGACCAGGTCCTGCCGTGTAGTTCTGGGCTGATCCCTCACCTTCCTAATGATCATTGATGCCCCATGAGGTGAGATCTTGCATGGTGCCCCAGATCGAGGGAGATTTACAGTCATCTTGAACTTCTTCCATTTTCTAATAATTGCGCCCACAGTTGTTGACTTCTCACCAAGCTGCTTGCCTATTGTCCTGTAGCCCATCCCAGCCTTGTGCAGGTCTACAATTTTATTCCTGATGTCCGTACACAGCTCTCTGGTCTTTGCCATTGTGGAGAGGTTGGAGTCTGTTTGATTGAGTGTGTGGACTGTGGACAGGTGTCTTTTATACAGGTAACGAGTTCAAACAGGTGCAGTTAATACAGGTAATGAGTGGAGAACAGGAGGGCTTCTTAAAGAAAAACTAACAGGTCTGTGAGAGCCGGAATTCTTACTGGTTGGTAGGTGATCAAATACTTATGTCATGCAATAAAATGCAAATTAATTATTTAAAAATCATACTGTGCTTTTATCAGTGTATCAAATACTTGTTCTCCCCACTGTCTCTGCAAATTTCCACAAAAACAAACATTTTTATTATTTAAATGTATCCATTTAAAATACATTAGATTTTCTGAAAGAATACAAACATTTTGACTACTGACTCGATAATGTTTGCTGTACTGATGTAATAATATTTGCTAGCTAAGGCTGCTATTATACCTTCAACTCTGTAACTTTCAAGTTTTAATAAAGAAAATGTTATTGTTTTGTTTTTCATTTTAATGTGTGATTATTAATTATATGGCACAATGAATGATATTATACAATGATAATGTGATGTCCCTTATTTTTTTAAAAGGTCCCGTTCTTCGCGATCCCACTGTTCAAACTTTAGTTAGTGTGTAATGTTGCTGTTAGAGCATAAATAATACCTGTAAAATTATAAAGCTCAAAGTTCAATGCCAAGTGAGATATTTTATTTAACAGAAGTGCCCTTTCAAAGCCTACAGCGAACGGCCGGCTTGGACTACATCCTGGAACTTCCTTCTTTAATTACATCAGTAGAACAGTAGAACAGACTAACGAAGTAGAAAGACTAAAGAGGGCGTGGTCTTGTTGCTGTCCCACGTGGAGAAGAGGAAGTGTTGCGTGGAGAAAAGGAAGTGTTGCGTTTCAGTGTGTTTGTCGCCATGTCGTTGAGACGCTATTATTTTCATCCCGGAGTCAAATCACCTTTGTTTGGCTTTCCCAGGGATGCTGTAGAGATCATTGAGCGCATACATCACCCCGTTAAGAAGCGTGACCTTTCCGTGCAAGTTACGTGCGATAAGCTGCTGTCGAATCACAACACAGGAACCGTGCCACGTGCACTAAGCTGCAGTCAAATCACAACACGGGAACCGCTGGCACAATCAGAACTCGTTACGTATTTCTGAAGGAGGGACTTCATAGAACAAGTAACTCATCAGCCGTTTTTAGGACAGTGAAAACAGCGGTATACAGATAAGTACATTGTGTGAAAAATACTGTGTTTTTTTACACGCGAAACATGAACACGTTATATTGCACACTGTAAACACAATCAAAGCTTCAAAAAAACACGAAGAACGGGACCTTTAAATATGGCAAATAGGACACCACGTCCTGAGTATGATTCTAATACATTAAATTGTGAAAAATAAGAAAAATTCTCTTACATATAAAAACACAGCAATACAACAGCAATACCTGTTTTTCAGCGTTCTCTGCCCGCTGGTCAGCCTCTATTACTCTCTGTTCCAACTCCTGCATCTATAGAAAGAAACAGAGAGAATCATGCATTGTTCTATTGAGGCTGGGATGTGTGTGTGTTGGTTATATAAACTATAAGTGTGAGATAAACTATGAGAATAATCTACCGTATATCAAACTTTGAGTGTCGCTAACTGTCATGCTTAAATGATTTTGATCTTAATCTGGCACTAAATACTAAGGGCATGTTGTACTGGTGCAGGTCCGTGCCATAAACACACTGCGGTTATCAACAAGACCACCATGATGGCCTGACAGCACAGGGAAAAAAGGTTAGGGCACATCCTAGTAACTCATTCTGTGCATTCTGTTGACAGGACAAGTTTCCTGCATCAAGTAATGTTTCTACACATACCGAAAGTGAATGTCTTGCTGTGCATCATAGCCAAACACTGTGATTTATCACTTGTTGAGTGTAATTTGCAATTGTTCCAATTTTGTCTTTAGTGATTTTTGCTTTGTTTTTAAATGTTTCTGTTTGCTTTGTTTTCAATTGTTTTTGTATACTAACTCATGTGCAAAATATGTGAGCATTTTAAGCTGTTTATCTTGGTCAGGGCACAAGCTCAATAATCAAATACTTCCAATGGCATTAGAAACTGAAAAGTTTTCATCATACATATTATTAAAGAAAATATATGTGAACAAAATACGAGTAAATAAAATTGTTACAGCTTGTTTAGACAGCGTAGTGATGCATATGCAGAGAGCGACGGATGGCTTATAGAAGTGGCTGTGTGCAAATCTTTTATATGGTGATGTTTGGGCATGCATTATGCAAATTATTAACCGGAGGCACACACTTCTGGATTCAGAAACATTGAAATGAAAGCATTTTATGCGTATTTGCTCCTGTTGTGAAGCTGGTGGAATTTTTTGTAAAACAATCTTTTCTGCTTACGCAAGTATGCAACTTTTAACTTTCAACTAAAAATGAGAGGTGATGGGGAAAAAAGGCTGTTGGAAGGAGTGCTAATCTGTGCATGGATTATATCTTCTCACATAGATATCCTGCAAATAGATAAGCAAAGTCTTGTAAGAAGTTAAGAACTCACACAAACAGAGTTCCTGGCCATGACGTGCTTTGTGCTCACTGTTTCATGAGCTCACTGACCCAGTAAAAAGGAGGACAAGTATACTAATGAATTCCCACTGTATGACAGAGCACTCCTTTTGTTCAAACTTCTTTGTTCTTTCCACCCTTTCTCGCTCCTCAAGCCAAAAGTCCAGGGATTCCCAGGAGGCACCCGCTCCATGCGAGAATTCCCCGAGGCCAAAAGAGCAGCCTGTGGGGTCATTGTGTGGAGGTGTGACTCTTCACCTCAGGGTCACCAAATGTACAGAAATGAATAGGCGACACCGCGACAAATATGAACAAGGACATGCTTTCGCTGACACTTCATCAATCCGCATTACTATGGGAATAGTGTCCACTCACCCAAGCTCAGCACTGACCTCAGGTTAGCCGCACTCAGCAATGATTCACTGAGCATTAAGAGCTATTCAACAACTACAGTGCCCTCCACAATTATTGGCACCCCTGTTAAAGATGTGGTCGTGGACTTCTAAAAATTCTCCTTTTTTTTAAACAACATAGAACCCAAATGCAAAAAAAGACAAAAATCCAACCTTTCATTTTATTACATTACTTTGGTGGTAAAAAAAAAAAATCACACATTTAGAAAAAAAAAAACTTGAAATCATGTGTCCCACAATTATTGGCACCCCTGATGTTAATACTTTGTACAACCCCCTTTTGCCAACAAGACAGCACTTAATCTCCTCCTATAACATTTCACAAGATTGGAGAACACAGAGAGAGGGATCTTTGACCATTCTTCTTTGCACAATCTTTCTAGATCATCCAGTGTCCTGGGTCCTCTCTTATGCACTCTCCTCTTTAGCTCGCCCCACAGGTTTTCAATTGGATTGAGGTCTGGGGACTGAGATGGCCATGGGAGGACCTTGAGTTTGTGACTGCTGAACCATTTTTGTGTAGATTTTGCCACATGTTTTGGATCATTATCCTGCTGAAAGACCCAATGACGACCCATCTTCAGCTTTCTGGCAGAGGCCATCAGGTTTTTATTTAAAATGTCCTGGTAGTGCAAAGCGTTCAGAATGCCATGCACCCTAACAAGGTTCCCAGGGCCTTTGGAAGAGAAACAGGCCCACAGCATCACAGATCCTCCACCATACTTCACGGTGGGCATGAGGTGCTTTTCGGCATACTCATCTTTTGTCTTACGCCAGACCCACTTAGAGTGTTTGTTGCCAAAAAGCTCAATCTTAGTCTCATCTGACCAAAGCACACGATCCCAGTTGAAGTCCCAGTACCGCTTAGCAAACTCCAGACGTTTACGTTTGTGAGTGTTAGTGAGAAAAGGCTTTTTTCTTGCATGCCTCCCAAACAGCTTGTTGGCATGTAGAGAGCGTCTGATGGTTGTTTTGGAGACTTTGTGACCCAAAGATGCCACTCTTTGATGCAATTCTGTGACAGTGAGCTTAGGACATTTTTTTACTTCTCTTACCATCCTCCTCACTGTGCGTTGTGGCAAGATAAACTTGGGACCTCTTCCAGCCTTGTTTGTCACTGTTCCAGTTGTTTTAAACTTCTTAATGATTCCTCTGACTGTAGATACGGGTAAGTTAAGGCGAGTGGCTATTTTCTTGTAGCCATTGCCTGACTTATGAAGGTCGACACACATCTGCCTTACTTGAATGGTGTGTTCTCTTGTCTTTGCCATGTTGACAAATGGGTAAGAGAATTAGGCCTCTGTGTCACGTAATATTTATACCCCAGGGAAACAGGAAGTCATGAATTACTAATTAAAAGTTCCTAGATACCCTGACCAACTTTAGCAACTACAGAAAAATATATTTAAAAAAAAATCAATAAAAATTTTCAGAGGAATTGTTAGGGGTGCCAATAATTGTGGGACACATGATTTCAAGTTTTTTTTTTTTTTCTAAATGTGTGATTTTTTTTACCACCAAAGTAATGTAGTTAATGTAACTTGTACTTTTTCTCTTTTTTTTGCATTTGGGTTCTATGTTGTTTAAAAAAAAAGGAGAATTTTTAGAAGTCCACAACCACATCTTAAACAGGGGTGCCAATAATTGTGGAGGGCACTGTATGTCGTAAAGTTTACTGGTGGAGAGTGTTGAGCTACCAGGCCTCAATAGAGTTAATAGAAACAACTCAATGACGTGAACTGATGCAATTCCAAGACATTGTAGTACAGACTTTACCCAGACGATGTTTATTTTCACACAAATGAAAATTAGACTGAGTTGAGTCTGTTCAATTGATCAGAAAAAATATTTACATAAGAATACGTTTTACAATATATACAGAAATATGTTATGCTGAGAGATTTGTAGAGTTGTGTGGCTAAAAAGTTATTTTCTTATTTTCTCACCTCTGTTTTCCCGAGGTTTTGTCCACAGGGAATTTGTAGAATGTAATCCTAGTAATAATTAATAATAGTAATAATTTGTTTTTTCTTCAAAAACACATTTTTTAAAATATTATATTTAACCAGAAACTGAAACCTGATCATTGAGAAACTCTACTTAAACGTTACTATTAGTTCAATGGTTTCGGCTCTCAAACTATTTTGGCCAAATATTTTCAGTTGTCAGAATTTCAGTGAATCATAGTAGAAAGAAGTGTTTTCAGTTTTTCTTTGGCTGAACAGTGAACACCCACTGTATTAGGTACTGTACGAAATACTGAATGTATACAGTTCTTCAACATGATCATAGCATTAGCAAAACAGCAGTTCTAAATATTTCTTTGACTCTGCCCCTCACCACCTTGTTGTCATTCTTATCAAAATTAAATATAGCATCTACTCTGATAAAGGTCTAAAGATCTGAACGTTGAATTTGCATCATTAGTGGCAAGCCAGACGGGGCCGAGAGCCACGGGAATTAAGCGTGACAGGTGGCGCAAGTGTCAATGAGCATCACCTGCGCGCCACAGCGTTCTCGAGTCCCAAGGAGGAGCTCCAGGGAGGCGACAGTGGAAGACAAGAGAGGACTAGGCCTGGAATTTATGTTGTCGTTTTGTTTCGTTTTAGTTTATGCGGCAGTTGTCCATGAGGAGCTTTACTTTTGTTTTGTTGTTTATGTTTATTTTGTGATTACGGTTACATTTACATTTACATTTACTGTTAGACAGTTCCCGCCGCCTCCTTACCTTTAGCATAGTTACAGCAAGATAACTAGCAAAATAGGTGTTTTCAATGTTTCTTAGGTATGTTCAATGGGTAAAGAGCTAAAGGAACGGCCAATAGGTAAAGAGTAATCACAACTAAATGGACAACACTTCTGTTCCTTACAGCTTATTTGCTTTCCTATCAAATTAAATACCTAAAGACAGAAGTTTACAGACTTAAACACTGTATTAACATGAACATCGTAGCACTAGTTTAAAAGCATCACTCAAGGGGTGAAAGAAACACCCCCAGTTCAGTCACCGAAATTAAAACTGACAATTCTTGCATTTTTTAAGAAATATTGCAGTACTTATTATAAATGTTTTATCCGTGCACATAATTTTTTTGTCCATGTGCCCTCATAATCTTTAATCAAAAGTCAAAATAACTTCCCCTCCCTTTTGCAATGACATCTTTTCTGTCACTCACATGAGGGCAAAAAAAAGTCCCAAAATCCTGCCCTACATTTTTCTTGTTCGAGAAGCCATTTCACTCTGATAGAGGCCTCAATAGGAAAGAAAAGACTATCGCAACTTCTGTTTCATGCTAAAGCACAACTTATCATCCTGATTAAGCAGAAGACTAAAGATGGACTGACGGTTGACTGCATGACAGGCCACAGGTTAAGCAGATGGGGGCAGGGCAGCTGCTCAGGCATCGCACAACCAGGTATGCGAAAAATTTAACAACTGTTCTCCTGCAGTTGCTATGGGTAAATGCAAAGAAGGTTTCCTCCTTGGTTGAACTCCAGAACTTAACCAGTTGACTACACCACCTCAGAATATGGAAGCAGAGAATGTGAACTATGCATTAATGACTCTGGAAAGCACCAGCAAAGCATCCATTTGCCATGATCAAGACTCTAAAACATCTCCCTAAAACGTTTTTTTTTTTTTTTTTTTGAGTAAGACAGGTTTCATCACCATTTTTAGCATTTAGGACAGTTTATTTGCTAAAATAAGGGTCCATTGTTGAAGAAACTTCAAAATATTGTCTGAAAAATTAATAATTTAACCATATTAGATACAGACACCAAAAGTCTGAAACAACCAACAGCTCAATAATTAATTTGAGAACTATGCATGAAGATAAACACTAAAAAAGCAGGGATGGTGTTTTTATGGAGAAAGATTAGATTTCAGCGAGCGAGCGAGAGATAGCAAGAAAGCATTATTGCTATTGCAGGCTAATCCTCCTGTCTGGCAGCTCATTAGAAACAAGACAGTTCTACAGAAAGCATGAAGAACTAGGCCAAATCCCACATGAGGACCAACTTACTGAAACTTCTACATTTACTTTCTCATTTTAAATGCAAACACATGCAGCACTTACATAAGGAAAAGATGATTTCTGTGTGAAGTCAAACACAGTCAGAAATGAAATAACTACTGTACATCTGAGCAACTGTGCTCCATTTCAAACTAAGTTTTGGCAACAAAAAAAATTGTACATCACATGGGTATTCTTTTAACACAGAAAATGTGCATAAACTATGCACAATACACATACTGTGCCTCATTCATGAAACATGAGCAGGACAGATTTTTGTGTAAATCATTTGTAAATCTTCGGATTCATGAATTTCGTATTTTCATATGAATCGTTTTCTCAAAATGTTAGTTGGTACGAAAGAAATTTACACCAGCTCTCCACGTGTAGAGGGAACAAAACGCAGCGTTCGTCACTATCACTTTTTACCCAGCCATCCAATCACAGTGAAGGAGGGGCGGGGCAAATACTACACCGACCAACTATCCTCCTCGTACAACAACTGAACAAGAATGGAGAAGTTAATATTGCTGGTTACTTTTTTATATTCAGTAATATTCTTCAAAATGAGATGCTAATGTTACTGCCGTGGATATTCCAAAATTATAGCAAGCAACAAAGCTGGAAAAACGCTGCGCATCCAAAGTGCTCTCAAGCGCCACCAACTGGCCATTTTTAGAAAAGCACCAGACATTTTTTCAGTTGGCTAAAATGCTTTGGTGGACACACATGGTGGCCTATTAGTCTCTTTTGCATTTATGCAATATACTAGAGCCAATCCTGAGAAGGAAGTCTGGAAGATTCCACAGCATTCCTGGACACGTAATTTGCGGGGATTACACTAATTGTGAATGAGCGTACACACACGCCCTATTTACAAATGATTGGAATTCATTAAAATTGAAAGTTTAATTTTCAAATGTGATGTTTATGAAGCGTTTGTGAATATGGGGGACAGTTTTCGGGAAGGTCTGTTTTAAGTGCAAATTACTCCAAATTTACTTTTATGAAAGTTTCATGAATGATGCCCACTAGTTTGTGAAGAAATAGTACACATCTTATGGTAGTGTGCACTCACACACAATTTTAATCTTATTCTCCTATGGGATGAACTTTTACAACTGTAGGGCATGTGTACGTGAACAGAATGGAAAATGTATTCCCTCACGCCAGAATAAGAGATCACACCCTTCACACAATTCTGTGTCAAGCTTTTCCTCTGCAAAGTGGGTCAATGTGTAAAACACTCCTAACGCCACCAAGAGAAGCAGATGAGAAGCATATGAATCGTTCTAAACAGACACCAGAAGCAAACTCTCAACACTTTCTTTTGTCCGCTTCACCAAAATAAGCTGAAACCCATGAGACACTGAGCCCTGATATCCAGCGAGAGAAGCTGGAAAGAATAGGAGAGCAGGAGAGAGTGGAGGTCAGGGTGAGCGAAAGGCTGTTACGATGACCAGAGTGGGAAGAAACCTGATGGAGGATGTTTGGGAGCCGTCCAAGACTTAATGTCCCTGTGGTCTGCGTGTTTGGACAGTAAACACCCTAATGTCACCACCATAGATAGAAAAAAAACACAAAAACAGACCTACCTCTTAGACCAAAAAGAAAAACAAAATTGATGTTGTTTTTGGACCGACTTATTAACATCAAGAAGAGCAAGTACACACATGGTCTACAGACCAATCTAAAATATTGTTTATGGGTCCCTCCATGAGGAGATGTTTAATCCCCAGTGTGTTTATTGAGACAAAGTTATGCATGAAACATGGTTAGAAGGTGTTCTGATTCTTTAGTAGTTCTTTAGTTTTTATGGATGAAAAAAGTTGAGATTGCCTAAAGCACAAAACCTCAAACCGTAAGACGTGAAACACACTTTAAACAAGCATGTGAACACAGATGCTTCTGGCTATGCTAGCTCCCTCACTCCAAAATGTTTCTGACTATAATTCACAACACAACCCAAGTATGCTTTGCATTTTCAGTGTTGCCACAAGGGGCGCTACAGCAAGTATTAGCATAAATGTCTTTTTTTACATTTCTATAATGACCAACGCAATCTACCAAGAGCAGTGCAAATTAGCCTCTGGTTTAAGACATTCTTTTTTGGGCGTTAAATAATGGCATAAATACCAGTAAATCGAATAGTGCAAACCTTAATAAATTGCATTGCACAATTCATTTAAATAGTCTCCTCCCATAAATTTTGCATGCAAAAGGGAAACTCCTACAAGTGCCTAGTTCTGTCATGAAACTCTAGTAAGGTCCCAATAAGTAAGGTCAGATATTAGCATAAACTATTTCTTTTACAGTTAGCGTTTTCAGGTCAACTATTATCATTGCGGATCAACAATTTGAAGAGAATCTTGCTAAGCAAGTTGGTTAAAGTCAAAATGTTTATAGCGACCTGAGGCCGGTTGCATGAACTGCTTAGACTAGTCTTAAAAGTTAGTTACCCATTTGTTTCTTCAAGTCCTAACTTTAAGTTAGTTACATAAAAGTAAAACTGGTTACCTCTTCTCTAAACTGCTAGCTGGCCAAACTAGGTCAACTAGTTCTTAAGACACAGTCTTAACATAGAGGCTAAGTTTATGCAACTGGCCCCTGAATAATAATACATCCAGTTTAATGGCATAGACTTGAAGATAACTATATCGCCCCCTGGAGTACTAAGATTTGTCACCTCCAGACTAGTCTCGCGTAGCCAGACCTTCAGACTGACGGCAGAGGGTCTGGACTCCAACACAAGTTTCATTGTCCAAGGACCGCCCAAGAGGATGTCTGACTGACATGTAAAGCAACTAATCACATTTAGTTTTGCTCCGTGTCATGTTTAGGGGTGTGAAAATGTAAAGTCGACCTGCCTACAATAACAGAGAGACATGCATCTAATAAATTATCATTAAATAATGTTGTGCAAGTTTATTGCAACAATGGCACCGCTAGTGCTGGGCGGTATACCGGTTCATACCGAATACCGGTATTAATTTTCTTTATGATATGAATTTTGATGATACCGCAATACCGGTATATGTCGCTTAAACAACGTTCGGAACGCGGCGCAGCGCGTCATTGTTTGAGAGGGGACCCATTTCATTGATGCACTGTAGTAAGAGCAGTCAGAGCACAGTTGAGATCGCATTACAGCACAGCCTATGGCTGTATCCTATACTCTCATTCACTATTCCCTACGTTATCACTTTATTTGAAGGAGTGAATGAAAACGTGCGTGAAGTCGGACAACCGTTGTGTGTACATCGGTTGTACACTCGTTATTGCGGTGCAATGGGATAGAATGAGTGCACTCAATAACGTCCACTAAGGTTTCGGACACCACTACAAAGCGCTGTGCCCTCCAAATAATGCTATATTTGAGGTTATGGGAGCGATGTCGGATTCAGCCCTTGATTATTGTTGAGAATTCAAACTACACGCGGCGCGCGAGAGAGCGCGGTTTCTGCACGGAGCGCTGCGATGAGTTTAACAACGCTCACCACATGGATCATATAGCACTGATATAGACCGGAGCGAGTGCGTTTAAAATTTTTATGGACATATTTCAAAAACTCTAGTGCTCTAGACATGAACCAGAAGTGTGTATGCGCGCATATTTCATCACGTCTTATTAAAATGAAATGTATGCACTGATTACACTGATAACCTATGTCTGATCACGAACGCGCTGACACGATGGATTATTCAAAAGACGATGTAAGTTAATAAATAAACTGACATTTCAAAGAAGAATGGGCCAAAAAGTAACTGCTTTATTCTTTCTGTGTTAAACTGATGTGTCATTCGTTCCGAGAGTCCTGTTAAATGTAATATCCTCATTTCTCTTCGTTTTGGCAGTTTGTTGTTATAGAGGGTTAGATTTTTAAAATGCTTAAGGTGCCCTCAACTTAACTTTTAATATTCAGGTGTCTGTAAGTATGATTCTAAACGTGTTGCAGGTCTGTGTTTTATTGTTTGTTGTCTCTCCACAGCATCATTTTGTTAACCTGTAGACCTATTAACTCTAGTGTGGAATTTTTCTACAATATTCACTCGTCATGACAGTAAAACAGGGCATTCTAGTCAATCTCCTGCAGTATTTCCTCTCTCAATCAGTAGAAAATGTGATTAACACCCTGTCATGCATAGGGGAAAAAATACCGTCATATACCGTGAAACCGATATAATTTAGAAAAATACCGTGATATACATTTTTGGTCATACCGCCCAGCACTAGGCACCGCAAACTTCACATACTTGTGAAAAACCAGCCTTTAGTTGACACTGATAAGTGCTCATTGTCAACACAATGGCTTTCTTTTTCCATAGGGGGTTTGGCATCACAACAGCTTTGTTTCCAGGCAGAATGCGACACACGTCTCCCAGAAATCCAGTCAAATTCAACCAGATAACGACTTTGAAACTCCTGAAGTGTTTCCCATTTTGTGTGACTTATCCATTAGACGTTCAGACAACAGTCAGTGGGCGTGACGTCTGAGGTTAAGACCTCCTCCAGACTAAGAGAGTATGTTCAACCAGGCATGCCACTGGTTGCAATTTTTTTTCACAATAAAAAGGGGCAAACAAAATCTCATAGAAATGAACCACAATATCATAGAACCTTGACTCTTGACTTTGCCAGTAAGTAACCACCCAGAACACTATAGCAACATGCTAACAACCGCGTAGCAATGCTCTGGCAACCACCCACAACACCCTAACAATGTGGCCATAGGCAAGCAATGCTGCTTTCTTGAAAAACTGTAAAAATACAGTTACTTGTGCTATTCTGGAAATTAATAAAGGAATCATTCCCTCGTCTATCTCTCACACACACACACACACACACACACACACACCTGTATATCCACTCAGGCATTCACACGAGTCAGTGGTTTTTCCCTGCAGGGCCGCCTGCCAAGTTTGACAGTTAACCTTTTCTTGCAAGACGAAAGACTGAGGTCAATGCAGCATGACCAAACTGTAGGTGAGGAGGGAGAGAGAAAGAGCAGAGGAGAAACTAAGCAACTTGTTCCACTGTGTCTGAGGCAAAATACTTTTTAAAAGAAGTAAATGAGAAACAGAATTAGCTAATATCACAGCAATGTACAGCGATGAATCAGATGGTAGTGTTTTGATATATATCAAGGTACTGATTGATTATAGTGTTCAGGTAACATGGTATACAACAAGGTACTTCAAAAATACCATGGTAAATGTAAAAAAAAGTAGAGTAATGTTGCTTTTTGGTACTTTCTTGTTAGTGAGTTGGGATGATGAGACAGGAAACAAGCTGTAGGCTTCATGTACTGTTTACTAAATTATCTGCTATTTAGGCCCTTACATAGTGATGTTTACTGTCAAAAAAAGCAGCTTTGTTACAATCCAACTCGAGGGGATTGCTATTTGTTTTGGCTAGATGAATTTATGCATACATGTGCAAAATGTACAGAAAATAAACAAATCATATGCGTAACTGGAATGCAGTGGGCGATTTTGTAGACCCTGTGTTACCCATAATACCCCTCTTTTACCCTCTCAGCAAGTAGGTGGCGGATATTTCCTGCTTGCAGACGAAACCTTATAAGCTGCGTCTCCAGAGCGATGCATCGCTTCTGCCAGTCCACACTGGTGTTGGGCACTGCTGCCGTGACTACACCCTCCATCACCTCTGCCATCTGTGCCCGTGTGCCAGTCTGCCAACCTGCAGGTAACAGTGATGGAAATTTGTTAGAGAACACAATGAACATTACATGATCACTAAGCAAATAGAGAACAGGGTTAACAGGTTTGTCTTGAAGCCTGTAAATGAGGAGTGGGACCTTGGACCAGGGCTGGTTTAGAGAGAGGGAAAAAACGTAATTGACCACTGGGTCTACTGAAATTAGATTGTCCATTGGACAGTCCAAATCAAAAAAGACTGAACGAACAAGGCCGTCATAACAAAAGCCTTAGTACTGACCAATTTACAGGCCAGAACGATTAATCTGCCAATTTTTGTCAACTTGAAAATAAAGACACAGGCTTATAATTGTCCTTGTATCAATTCCAAAACAGCCTTGTCCACAGATAATAAATATTTCCCATTTCCATGCTTCCAGGGTTGATTTCCACACCTTTTGACTAATTAATTGTTTTTAGTGGAGTTTAATTCCACTAGACAGTCTGATAAAAAAAGAGGGCCTAAATCTTGGTAATCTAAGACTGACATTTACCATAAGATGAGAACACACTGTTGACATCACAGGTCTGGCGGGAAACGCTCTAGGCCAAGTGTTTCTTTTCACCTCTCTTTTATTGTTTCCCTCCCTTCAAATGAGCTCACTTTTTAGTGATCACCTAGGTAACCACTGAAAAGCAAACTTGAGCTGTGAGCTCAGAGATGACACGGTTTAACAAAGGCTACCTTCTGTCTTTCTCTCTCTCTACATACACACTGTAGTAGACACTAACATACACATGCATATATTGTTTGAAGGCCGTAGGGATGGGGTAAGTCCAGTTATGCATGTGTAGACAGTTTACCCAGCGGCCTAAGCAATCCCTACCCTATATTCAGCCACCTAAATATCCCTGTTCAAGCAATCCCTTCTTAATTACAGGCCCAGGGAGAAACAGGATCCTGGCCCACACAATGGAGTCTTTCTGCATGACAGTCCCATTACCAATATACGGGAGGGGGTCTTTCTCTCTTCCCCTGATAAAAGGGATAGAGAATGTGGCGGCTCAAAGGAGACAAGCTCTTGAATAGTGGAAAGCACTGATTATTTTTACCTGTAGTTTGTAGCTCACATTTTAAAAGTTTTTAACTTCTGTGATGTTAGTGGGTCAATTACCTTTTTTAGTCAATTATTTTATCAAAATACATTAAAAATGCAGTTCATAAATGCAACGGGTCTCATTCACTAAGCACGCGTGTACGCACAAATTTGTGCGTGAAATGTGCGTACGAACAATTTTAAGAACAAAATCACAATTCACCAAAGATTTCGTAATTTTTTTTTTTTTGAAACCACACGTAAAATTGGATCGCAGTGGTCATTAATCGGCTGCCAGTGAACATGTCAAACTAACAATCAAAGACTTCAGATTTTAGCCTAGGATCAGAGGAACATTTTAGGATTCACAAAATTTGGCGGCCAAAATCGCACAGTGTGCACCTGGCTTAACACGGTCAACTGTTACTCAGTCTTGGGGGGCGGGGTTTATTGTTATAGTTGGAAACCCAAACCTACCCATCACTGCAGTACAGATAAATCGTACAAATTCATATGCGTGAGGTCGTACGAATTAGCCACTTCGTACAAATACGTACTAATTGGTCGTGAGATAGCGTTGGACCGACAGTGCGACAAACAGTGGTACATTCATTCATATTTCATTTACACGAAACACCGCAAGTTATCCTGTGGTAACTATAAGAACTTAAACTTTATTTGCCACAGCCAAAACTTATAAAGCATGTGTAATACGCTTCAATGTTTCACAGTTGGCAAATATTTCAACTATGTAACGAGACAAACACCTTTCTCTAGCATCTTTGTTTCAACGCTAATATAATGTAATAAAATACAATACTACCTCACAAATACAAAAGGAATAATTATAAATAAAGATGATTAATCAACAAGCTGTCGCAAACTGAAGTATCCTTAGTATTTGAGGTGTAGGTTTGTCTTCTGATTTTGGCAAACCAAAACATTTCCACATGTGCAATGGCGGGGACGTTGAAAATTACTTTGATATGCAAAACTCATAGCAGCGGGCATTTACTTCCAAGTCTTGAATGTGGCACACCTATCAAAATGGAGTGTTTGGTGCTATTACTTGTAAATTAGGATGTTTTTTATGTAAAAATCTTGCTAACATTATAACTAGACCTCAAAGGACATTATAAAACTTTTAAAAAATGCAGTTCATGACCCCTTTAACGCTTATTCAATTTAAACCACAAATAAAGAGTGTACATTTCTAATAACTTGCGTTTTAAACTAGGTTTGTAAAAGATTTTTCCTTTTATTTATCATAGATACTCCTATGCCACCGACCCTGCTATGAAAAAAGCCTCTCAGGCTCCTGTGGTGTATCTAATCAAAGTGCCGGTGAGTTTGTAGATCATTTTGTTTCTGGATTTTAAATGTAGCCTGTCACAAACATATACTGATCTAGAAGTCTGAAAACTGCTAAAGATAACTCTTTTCAAATGGTGGGAAAATAAAACCTCATGTCAGAAAGAATGCAGGATAACAAAATAAAAGAGAATGTTTCAAAAAATTCATATCCCAACAATAAACACAATAAGATGTTTTTGACAGATTACAAAGCCATCATGGTTAACTTCTGGCCAATATAAGGGCCCTTGTAACAGACAAAAAGAAAAACTATCTGTAGCGTTGGAAGTGGAATGGTAAATGAGACGGACTGACACCAGAAGTCTCCAGACATTCAAACTGCAGAGCGGCACAACTGTGCCATGTCGCACTCTGCAATTAGCATGGTCGTAACTACAGCCCTACTGACAAATTACAGAAGCGGCGCACAGAGAGATTCCGCTAGCTGACCAAAATGCTATAACTCTCTGTCCAGTTATGTACGGACTTGACTGAAGTCAGAACCTGAGGTTTGGGAGACATAGCCTGGCAGACATGGCCTTCAGAAAGAGAGGTCAAATTAAGCCAATGTTTCTGCTAGCTCAGCACACGTCCACTTGTACTGCCGAATATGACAGCAAGATGCAAATAATCCATTTGCCCTAAAGCCTCTGTGCTAATGCTGTGAAGAACAAGGCATTTCGCACCCTTGGCTTGTTTGGCGGGGGAAGGGAGGAAGAGAATCTGAGGAAAAGTAGGCATACTCTTTCCCTATATGCCTAGAATATACTGTTAGACATTTTATTGTATTATTAACTTACTGGCAGCACTATTGCTATTAAATATTCAACTTACGGAAAAAGCGTAACTGACGCAACGCATGTAAGTTGAATACGGAAAGCAGTCTGACAGAAGCTTGATATTTCACTTTATAAAATGTTTAAATATGGATATTTTACTACACAAACCCATCGATTCACTTCAGAAGGCCTTTATTAACCTCCTGGAGCCGTGTGGATTACTTTTATAATGGATGGATGTACTATTTTGGGCTTCAAATTTTGGGCTGCCATTCACTGCCATTATAATGCTTGGATTAGCCAGGACATTTTTTTATATAACTTTGATTGTATTCGTCTGAAAGAACAATGTCATATACGTCTAGGATGGCTTGACGGTGAGTAAATTATGGGATAATTTTCATTTTGGGGGAACTATCCCTTTAACTGAAAATAAATATATATGGTTTTTCACTGGGTTTTTTGCGGTAAGTACCTGTAAAATTACAACAAAGTCTAACAGTGCATTTCCAATATGAACAAGAAATAGATCATATTTATCAAACATTCCCAATATATTCACAGTGATATAAAATTAAACATTTCTGTTTATAATCACAACAAATAACTGTTAAAATATCTCACAATCATGGTCACAACTGGAAAGTATGAAATATTTGGCTTATGGCTTATATTTGAATTTCACTAGCAAAAATCATGAGTTGGTAAGTTAAACTCCATCAATAAGTTTAAACTTTATTTTTAAACTATAAATAAACTGATTAACAATACAATTTAATCATTACGATAAATTGATTCTTGATACATTTGCATCACCAGCCAAAAATGTTTACAGACTTCTCTTCAGTAATAAACCGCCACAGGCTACCTACATTTAAAAAAACAAACAAAAAAAACATATATAGGCCTATACTGTACACACACACACTTAAAAAATACCCATAGCACAGCAAATAAATACTGATATTGATTTATTTAGTATTTATTTATTCATCCATTCGTAACTTCTATTTTATTTATAATATTTACAATAGACTAAAAATATTTCGCTTCTCAAAAAAATCAAGCTGTCACGATAACTCTCATATATCTCAACGTAAATCCATGACAACAAGTGTAAAAGCCAGAGCTGTCAATGTACAGCATTTAATGACCGAAAAGAGACTGACACCACTGTAAAATTCAATATACTCTTATGAGACACAAGGAGAATATGATCTCTGTTAAACAGCATAGTAGTGGAAAGAGAAAATCTTATGAACCAATGAAAAAATATATATAGTAATGTGCATGTGGGCCATTAAAGGCCAGTTGGAAACCAGGGCATGTCTCTGGTGCATCATTCAATAACACAGAACCTCCTCTGTTATTCCAATAAAATGAATATCATTTTGAAACTGCATTTTATGTACCCCTGACACGCACAGACACCCCAGATCTCTGCTGAGCGTGTACAGCTGCGGTGATGTAAGCGATTAAATGATATCATCGCAACAGTCGTGTGAAATCCCCTCTGTTGTTTTTCTGGATCGTCTCTGTCAAGACCAAACTGGTTTTCCAAGGCTTTGGCATCTCATCCTAATTACTCAAATCAGCAAGAACAAAAAAAAGTGTGCCTGGATCAGCTTGCTTTATGTGTATGTGTGTGTTTCTGCCATTACAATGAACACAATCTGAATGCAATCAGTGACATTTGAGTACTATTACAGCTGCATTTATATTCAATTAAAAATTTTGTCTGTGGCTATATGAAATCATGTCTGTGTGTATAAATGAATACTTAAAGTAGCTATTACAGGTTGGAGCGAGCAGTCTGTGAGCTTTCCTTTTCTATTGCACAGACTATATATCCTGAAAAGAAATGCCACCACACGCAACTAAACCGAGTCTGACATCTTTTGTTTCAGCCTGAAACAGTTTCCATTTGATGTCTGTGCAACAATTTATGGCCACCCATAACATCAGCTTTGGAGGTCTGACTAACAGAAATGCCTGCTTGACTAACTCAAAGTAGCTGTTTCGTCAGAAAACAGTTAAATAAAATCCATTCCACCATACAGATGCTTTCTGACGCAATTGTACTTCTCTGTAGAGTTTTAATCAGTACACTTGAGAAGTTCGGACAAGGTTGGTTGGTTCCTCAAGTTTTCTGGTGAGAAAAAAAACTTAAAGCCAATTTTTGGTTACTTTTGGTTACTTTTTAATCAGCTGGTTAGGCAAGGAGAGTTACACCAGCTCAAGACCAGCATGAAAAGTAAGTTGCAATAGTGTTGTTTTCTTCCCTATTATGACATATCAGAGTGAAACGGCTTATTGTACAAGAAAAATGTGGGAGGGACTTGATTTTGTTAATCGGGAATTGATTGTATCGTCGGATATTTTTTTTGTTTGCTTTTACTGTGATGTCATGTGAGTGACAGGTTGTCCCGTCCTCATGCTGGTAAACGTGTCATTAGGGGAACGATGTCATTGCAAGAGGGATGGGAAATAATTTGGATTAAATATCACAAGGGCGCATTAACTTTTTAAAAGGTTTTGTGGACAGATACATTTTTATAATAAATACCGCAATATTCCATAAAAATTTTGATTTCATGGAGACCATGAGGATGACTCCATTGTAGAGCTTTAATCAGTACAACTTATGAGAAGGTCTGAAAAGGTAAGTTCCTCCCAAAGTTTCTGATAAAAATACTGTTTTGATGGCTCTATAGGGGTTTGGGGTAGGCTTTTAAATCAGCTGGTCAGGCATTGAGACCAGTTACACAATTTTAAGGCCAGTTTGGCCAGGCTGGAAAGCTAGCAAACATGCCACTGAACCATGAATTGAATGACGTCTACAGCCATCAATGACGCTAAAATGCACTACTCAATATAGCTCATCACCACAGCCTGAGCCTGAAGACATGTCATATTTAGGGGTGAGAACATCTGCTGCTGAATACAACACCCATTTAGTGGTGGTATAAATAGATTGGATTACATGAATCACAGAGTTCCTAACAGTTGTAGATGAGGCATGGAGATCTCCTGCAGCTCATCCTTCCAATATTCCCTCTGCTTTTTCTTCTTCTTCTTCTTCTCTGGTCTACAGGAAGCTTTGTATTCAGCCTAATAACAGCTTTCTGTAAACTAGCCACACTCATTATCAGCTGGAGAAGTAAATATAGTCTATGACATTCTTCCATGCTGAGGTGTAAACATCACCTACACACACCGCATTTGCCCTCAGAAAGCATTGAATGATGCAGAATGAAGAGAAAAGGGGAAAAAAACACAGCTTGCAAGACAGCAATACATTTGTAGACGTGTTTTGGTTTTAGCTTTAGTTCTACACAAATTAAGTGGCATTTGTCTTTGTGAGAATGAACCCTGACATGACGCTAAGGCTAGAAATAAAAGGAATGAAGAATAGAAGGTCAATGACAAATAAAGACGACTGAGATAATAAAAGGGAAATCGTTTAAAAATCTAAATGAAAATTTTTGATTCATGTCATGTGGTGTCATCATAATAATTGATATCATAACATTCTTTTTTGAATCCTGAATATTGTTTCCTTTTTCTTGTTCTACCACTTGACCATGGAGATTTCGGATAAATAAAGCTGCTTTAATTTTCTAAATATAAGTTATGCCTTTTATTAAAGCTTTAGTTCTTTGCGATCATCAGTTATATAAAATTCAATTAATTTAAATCAAAAACATGTTCATATCATAAAAGAGGTTAATTCAAGTAATTTAATATACTAAATAAATTAATAGATATAAACAAAAAATGTTATTGAGTGAGAAATTGGATGTTTGTATATCAAAAGTGGTATTAATGTAGCTATGTTTAAACGTGTGTTTAAGAGAAAAGAGAGTTTATTCTAAAAGCATTTAGGCTACTCATGACTGTGTGTTGTGCAGAATAGGATGGGGTGTGTGCGAGCTCAAACTCATCCATTATAATAAAAAAAACTCCACGTGAGCACAAATGCACATGCACTGGGAATGTTACAGACATAAACACACTCAAGAAACACACTTCACAATCTGTTTTATTAACAGCACGAGTGACAGCATCACTCTTCCTTTTCTGTTTGTTCATGAAACAGCAGAACAAAACATGTCCATGTGCTAAAAACACAATGATGGGACATGTAGGAACTACTGTTACTTTTATCCAAAAATGGGCACAACGCACAGGTGTCAGACTGGAAAATGTCAACATTAACATATAAGGACCCCCTGAGACATCCCAACTAACGCACGCTGCAATTAGAGAGATCTAAAGCATGAAAACATTAAACATGATCACACATGCCATGAAAGACATTTCTTTTACACCGGAGTCAAACTATACTATCCTCGTGTCCCACGTAGCCTACCCATCGTTGAGCTTACCTTGACTGTCCTTCTCTTGACCGCCCGAATTTTTACTTTTATGTTTTCAAAGCCGGTAGATCACATCACATCTCATCGCATCGCTGCGCTACGCGTCCAAAGTTCGCAAACGCTCTCAAAAGTTTCTCCTCCAAAACTTTCATTCTCCGTCTTTTAGAGCTTTCAGTCCCTCTCTGAGCTCAGCAGACGTTGCAGCGGATCTCCATTCAGTAAAGTCATCCTTTATTCCTTTAAAGAGCCGAGTGCTGGGGTCAGATTACGCCGGGAGCCAAACCCCACGTCTGCTAGCCATGTCCAATTCGTAAACGAATCGTTCGGTTGAGTCGGATCTTTTCAATGAATCATTTGCACCCGGATTTCATTACGCATCGGACTGAATCGGTCTGAGAGGTTCTCGAACCACACTGACCCATCCAAAAGAGTACCGTCTCTTTCAGACATGATATGATAGCAATAACTTTAGGAATAATTAATGTATAATTAATGACCGATTAATGTAGCCTACTTTGTAGCTATAAGAAATGTTACTGGATAAAGCCAACAAATAAAACCTAGCTTTTATCAAAACACCACACTTTTCTAAAAAACGAAAAAAAATATATATATATTTGGTTCAAAATCTAGGCTTCTTGATTTTAACTGAATCATGCACCGCACAAACTGAACTGAGACAAATTATTGTCGATGTGCTGGGCAACGTGAAGACGTAAAAGAACCACTGAATCATTTTTGAACCGGTTCATTGAAAATAATTGTCCGAAAGAACCGATTTGCGGAATCAAATCACTACTCTCTGCTCGTCTGTGTATATGCTCTGCACACACAGGAAATTGCATCAGGCCACCACTGTCCAACTCTCAAGTGTTAAAAGTTTTCTGATTCATTTCTGACTGTGTCATTTTGTTAAAGAGATTTTGGATGGAACTTTGAAAGTGAATCTCATGAAGACATGGTCATCCCTAAATCATAAATTCGAAATACTATATATGAAGCCTATAAGCCTATTTGTGCAGTAGAACCATTCGAATTTTGTTGCATATGTGATATTATGTTCATGAACATGAAGCATTTTGAGGTGAAATATGACCTAAACAAGATGGGTGTAAGTTGAACACTTTGAATTCATTAGCAATTAGGCTATTTTACCTCCAAATTATTACAATTATTATAAAAGGTCCATAAAATGGCATTAGCTCTCAGAAGGGATTTTTAAAGAACAAAATTTCATATAATTTTTCTTTAAATTAATTGAAAATCCTTGCCATAGTGCCAGCCAAAATGTTCACAATGTTAAAGCTATAGTGTGAAAGTTGAATCATTACAGGCCAATAAAAAGTCTGTTGGAGAGCAATTATCAAAGTTTGTGAGGGAACTCGTGCATGCTTTAATTGACCTTAATGGCTTCCTCAGAAAAATAAAATCTTCTTCTTGAGCATTGACATTATCCAGTTACCGAAACTACTCATTTAGCAGCTTTTATCCAAAATAACATGAATTAGACTTCAGTGTGCAAAAGACTTTATAACCTGAAATCTGTAGCAAATATTGAGCTACAGGAACATCCTGATATTTAGCACATTTTTTTGTGTTATGCCATTATCAGCTGTATTGCATTTCCATCTTCTCCTTTACTAGGTTTCACAGAGCAACACCCAAGTCTATAAAGTCCAAAATGTAACTTTGGGCCTGCTCCAGATGTTAGTAAAAAATAAGAGGACAGGCAAGGCCTGCACCCCCCCCCCCCCCCCCCCCCCCCATTCTCTCTCTCTCTCTCTGTCTCTCTGTCGCAATCTCTTTCCCCTTGCCTCCAGAATGTGTGTAAAGCATGTAATGTTGAGGTAATTGTTAACCACACCCTGTTATGTTCAGTGCAGAAACGTGACTGTTCTGTTATGAACTGCGGCAGCCGATGGTAAACTATGTGCTTATGTTTCACCTAATATTTAATTGTCAATACAAAGGTATGTTACTGCTCTGCATGCATGTAATGCACAGAAATATAAACCTACATAAGAGCAAATGTATACGAAGATGAATTTTAACTTTATCTCCAAAATTTGCACGGTCATATGACCCATGCAGCAAAGGATCTAATATGGCATATCACACAGCATAAATATATATATATATATATATATATATATATATATATATATATATATATATATATATATATATATATATATATATATATATATATATATATATATATATATATATATATATATATATATTCTGATATTCTTTGATGAATAGAAAGTTCAATAAACAGCATTTATTACATAGAAAGCACTTATAACATTATAAATGTCTTCACTGTCACTTTTAATGTTAACATTTTTTAAAATGCTCCCTGGCTTGATAATGATTTGAGGTCTTTAATGCTTCAAAGAGACAAGGCAAAGGAGATAGCACAGAAATCAGAAATCATAAAAAGAGGGAATACTATAATCATAAAATAAGGTGTGCAGCTGGCGACAGTAAGAAAACATGGAAAGTACTAAATGAAATAATTTGTTGGAAGACAAATAACTTTCAAGGTTGTGTGGAACATTATGGATATTTTATTACTAAACCTTTAGATATAGCTAATTACAAGGTGAGTAATTTACGATCTAGAATGTATGGCAATGATTTAAAATTAGTGTGTAATCCTATTGTTAAAATAACGACAGATAAAATATGTAGTTTTAATTTCAGCCCTGTTGATCAAAAGACAGTAGAGCAGATGTTGCTCTCAATTCCAGATGATAAAGCTTGTGGAGTTGATCATTTAGATGGTAAATTGCTAAAAATGGTAGCTAGTCAGCCGTCTCAACCAATATGTCATATTTTTAATAGATGTTTGCATAGTGGTGTATATCCAAATATTTGGAAAGAATCTAAAATTACACTATTACTTAAAAAGGGAAAATTGACTTTTCAAGTTCTGTAGGCCAATTAGTATACTTCCTATTTTAAGTAAGATTTTAGAGAAGATTACTTTTAAGCAAATTTTACATTATTTTAGTATAAATGGATTGCCTACTAATGCACAACATGCTTATAGACACTCTACTTGTACTGCTCTTAAACACATGACAGATGAATGGTTAGCATGTATGATAAGAAATTGGTAGGTGCTGTTCTTTTAGATTTTACAGCAGCTTTTGATGTTATTGACCCTGATATTCTGGTTGCCAAACTGAAATGTTATGTTTTTTCACTAACAGCCCTTGACTGGATCATAAGTTATCTTTCCAATAGAAAACGAGTGTATTTTATAATGGATCTTTTTCTGAGACCAAAAATACTTACTGCGGGGTTCCACAGGGAAGTTGTTTAGGTCCACTTTTATTTTCTAAATCATTTATATTTTTTATATATTATTTACCGTGTGTTGTTGATAATGCTAATGTAGTATGCAGATGATTCAACAATGTTTTCTGCAGCACATACATCGGCTAACTTGGTTAGAAGTAATAAATTAATTTTAAATATAGAAAAAACGAAACCTATCATTTTTAGTAACAAAAACAATATTACCAAGGTTGCTGACTTGAATTTATTTATTGATGGGACTCCAGTGGAACAAGTAACAAGTGTTAAGTTGCTGGGTGTGAAGCTTGACAATATGCTGTCTTGGTCTGAACATCCATCCATCCATCCATCCATCTTCTTCCGCTTTATCCGGGGCCGGGTCGCGGGGGCAGCAGTCTAAGCAGAGATGCCCAGACTTTCCTCTCCCTAGACACTTCCTCTAGCTCTTCCGGGGGGGGACCGAGGCGTTCCAAGGCCAGCCGGGAGACATAGTCCCTCCAGCGTGTCCTTGGTCTTCCCCGGGGCCTCCTCCCGGTTGGACATGCCCGAAACACCTTCCCGGGAAGGCGTTCAGGAGGCATCCGGAACAGATGCCCGAGCCACCTCAGCTGTCCCCTCTCGATGTGGAGGAGCAGCGGCTCTACTCCGAGTTCCTCCCGAGTGACTGAGCTTCTCACCCTATCTCTAAGGGAGCGCCCAGCCACCCTGCGGAGAAAGCTCATTTCGGCCGCCTGTATCCGGGATCTTGTCCTTTCGGTCATGACCCAAAGCTCATGACCATAGGTGAGAGTAGGAACGTAGATTGACCGGTAAATCGAGAGCTTCGCCTTACGGCTTAGCTCTTTCTTCACCACGACAGACCGGTACATCGACCGCATTACTGCAGAAGCTGCACCGATCCGTCTGTCAATCTCCCGTTCCATCCTCCCCTCACTCGTGAACAAGACAAGATACTTGAACTCCTCCACTTGGGGCAGGAACTCTCCACCAACCTGAAGTGGGCAAGCCACCCTTTTCCGACTGAGGACCATGGCCTCGGATTTGGAGGTGCTGATTCCCATCCAAGCCGCTTCCCACTCGGCTGCAAACCGTCCCAGTGCATGCTGGAGGTCCTGGTTAGGGAGGGGCCAACACGACAACGTCATCCGCAAAGAGCAGAGACGAAACCGTGTGGTCCCCAAACCTGACACCCTCCGGCCCTTGGCTGCGCCTAGAAATTCTGTCCATAAAAATTATGAACAGAACCGGCGACAAAGGGCAGCCCTGCCGGAGTCCAACATGCACCGGGAACAAGTCTGACTTACTGCCGGCAATGCGGACCAAACTCCTGCTTCGGTCATACAGGGACCGGACAGCCCTCAGCAAAGGACCCCGGACCCCATATTCCCCCAGCACCCTCCACAGGACGCCGCGAGGGACACAGTCGAATGCCTTCTCCAAATCCACAAAACAAATGTGGACTGGTTGGGCAAACTCCCATGAACCCTCCAGCACCCTGTAGAGGGTATAGAGCTGGTCCAGTGTTCCACGACCAGGACGAAAACCCTGGCATAGACTTTCCCGGGGAGGCTGAGAAGTGTGATCCCCCTATAGTTGGAACACACCCTCCGGTCCCCCTTCTTAAAAAGAGGGACCACCACCCCGGTCTGCCATCCCAGAGGCACTGTCCCCGACCGCCACGCGATGCTGCAGAGGCGTGTCAGCCAAGACAGCCCCACAACATCCAGAGACTTCTCATCCACCCCCGGTGCCTTGCCACCGAGGAGTTTCTTGACCACCTCGGTGACTTCAGCTTGGGTGATGGACGAGTCCTCCTCTGAGCCCCCAACCTCTGCTTCCTCAATGGAAGACGTGACGGCGGGATTGAGGAGATCCTCGAAGTATTCCTTCCACCGTCCGACAACATCCCCAGTTGAGGTCAACAGCCGCCCATCGCCACTGTAAACAGCGGTGGTAGGGCACTGCTTCCCCCTCCTGAGGCGCCGGACGGTTTGCCAGAATCTCTTCGAGGCCAGCCGATAGTCCTTTTCCATGGCCTCACCGAACTCCTCCCAGGCCCGAGTTTTTGCCTCCACAACCACCCGGGCTGCAGTTTGTTTAGCCTGCCGGTACCTGTCAGCTGCCTCAGGAGTCCCACAAGCCAGCCAGGCCCGATAGGACTCCTTCTTCAGCTTGACGGCATCCCTTACTTCCGGTGTCCACCACCGGGTTCGGGGATTGCCGCCTCGACAGGCACCGGAGACCTTGCGTCCACAGCTCCGAGCAGCCGCTTTGACAATGGAGGTGGAGAACATGGTCCACTCGGACTCAATATCTCCAGCCTCCCTCGGGATCCGGTCGAAGCTCTGCCGGAGGCAGGAGTTGAAGATCTCTCTGACAGGAGACTCGGCCAAACGTTCCCAGCAGACCCTCACAGTACGTTTGGGTCTACCGAGATAGAAAATGATCATGGCTGTTAGTGAAGGATAAACTACATTTACGAATGCTGGTATATTTCTATAAGGTAGCTAATCAAGTATCACACACCCTGTCTCTTCTCTGAAAAACTTGTATATGCAGGTTTTAGACATGACTATAGAACACATCAAGTGAGTAAGACTCAACTCTTTTTAGCTTGTCCCCACACAAATTTTATGAAAAAACTGCTTTATCGAGGTTCTGTTGCTTGGAATATGGTTCCAATAAACATACGATGTAAATACAATGTAAATACTATATGCTTACAAATATGTAAATGTATGTTGTATGTTTGATGTGCTGCTGCTGTTAAGATGTATAGTTTGACGATTTGATTAGTGTAATCATATTTTTGGTTTTATTTTATTTGTATGTTGTTTGTCTTGTATGGCTGTGTGGACCCCAGGAATATTAGCAACCACTTAGAATGATTTCTGAAGGATCATGTGACACTGAAGACAAGTAATGATGAGAGTAATGATGCTGAAAATTCAGCTTTGTCATCACAGGAATAAATTACATTTTTAAATGTATTAAAATAGAAAACAATTATTTTAAGTTGTAATAATATTTCACAATATTACTGTTTTACTGTATTTTTTTATTTAATAAATGCAGCGTTGGTGAGAATAAGATACTTCTTTCAAAAACGAATGTCGAAGAGAGAGAGAGAGAGAGAGAGAGAGAGAGAGAGAGAGAGAGAGAGAGAGAGAGAGAGAGAGATAAAGAGAAAGTGAGTGCTCCACTGCCCTCAGTCAAAATAAACCGTGACAACTCAGAATGTAATGTTTCACTTGACTGAGGACTACCTGGAAAAAGAGAGAAGAATTAAAATAAATTTGCCCAAGGTGGAACTGTTTGTGTGAGCACAAATGTCAGTCTGTCCACATGCAAGTTATGTGCATGAATTCTGTATTTTGAGTCAAAAGGAATAACTCAAACACAAGATGATGTCACCCAGTAGTGGACTGACATACACTCCACTCACACTGTCATCACACAGTTTAAAAACCACATAGAGCAAATTACATTCGAAAGTGAGCATGACTAGGCCCTAATTTAACAGACATTTGAAGTAATGCAGGGCAACACTGCTGTTGCGGAGACTCTATTGGCTCCGAAGCGAGACTCTGAAAATATGGTCTTGACTCGGACTCAAGGTCAAGTCTAGTCATGTCAGGAGCATGTGGACTCGGTCTTGACTCGACCCTCTACTGGTCTTAGTCCTGGCACAAATTACCTGGTCTCGATTACAACTCTGCCTCTCTTTCATTTGCAATGACCCTTCAGGTCTCCTTCTAGCAGTGACTTTCAAGGGTGCAAAATGCCATTTGGAATTCACTCATTCTCTTTCCATCACTTGTTTCTGTGTCTTTTACTCCCTCTCTCTGCTGTCCTGTGAGGACTTGATTGCCATTTGGCCAGCCTCTCTGGAACCTCTGAGGGAGTGGATCATGATGGAAACTCATTTTTAAAAAAATGGAGAATGTAGTGTAAACCATGTTTAACAGCAACATTGTGTAGCAGCAGATTAGGCCCATTAGCAATGATACATTCATAGCAGGTGATACATTCATGTGTAATTCCATTTTAAATCACAATATATATTCCTTGTTATATTCCTCTGAGCGTGTGCTTTGTGTTCAGCAGATAACTGAGGAGTATAGCAGGTGAAGGTCAGCTGCAGTTGCCAAGTCACATTTCTACATTCTTAAAAATAAAAAGTTCTTAGAAACTAAATGGATATAAAGTTTAATGTCACAGGACTTTTTAAGTTCTAGGAGTCACTTTTTATAGTTCTTTAGAAAGCAATCTAATGATTATTGTACAACAGATCTTTACATTTTCATTTAACAAGCAAACACCACCAGGATGCAAGGGTTGCTTAAGTGGTTTTTAGCAGGTTGCTATTGCTAGGATGTTAATACATTTACTTTTTTATTTCTTTAATTTCTTAGCAATGCTATGATAACGCTATTCAACGATTATAGCATTGGCCTGATCTTTTTATTTTATTTTATTTTTTTATTAATAACACACCTCTCATCACCAAAACCACATGGTTGGTAACAGCACATGGCTTAGATGAAAATTTGTATGTGAATGTATTATACTAAAACAATATGTATGCCTTGCCTGCTTGGATTGAAGCGGGATAATTTAAGGATCAGTACAGGTTCATATCATCTGGATGGAGTCCATGGAAATGTGGCTCAAATCACAGACTGCAGAACTGATGGCTGTTTATCACATTCACACAAGCCCCATATTTCAGGACCTTCCACTGTATTTTACTGAGGTCTGCTATTGTATCCATGTCTCTGTGGGCCTCTCTCTCTCTCTCTCTCTCTCTCTCTCTCTCTCTCTCTCTCTCTCTCTCTCTCATCTCTCTCTCTCTCTCTCTGTGTGTGTGTGTCTTGTGTCTGAATATCTGAATATCTCCTAAGCTTGGACTCTCTTGAAAATTATAGTATACACACACAGAGCTCAGCCCGAATGCTCTCCTAAATCTTGTGGGATTAGTTTCGCTGGCTGGTCTGAAGGTGTCTTAGCCAAAGCCCCCCAAACACACACACACACACCCAGTAAAAATGTTCATAACTTTAACAGAAAAAAGATTGGAAAATGCTACAGTGCTAACCATAAGTTATCTTTTTTACTTAACAATATGTGTAATTTTAATGAAAACCTTTACTGTAAATGTTTGAAAGAAAAAAAATAGTCCCAATTTAGATTAGGGTCCAATTCTTACAATTTACTACTATTAACTACGACTTTAGCTTCAATTGAAGTATGAAATGCTTATTAATAGTTAGTAAGGCATTTGGGTAGGATTAGGAAAGTAGAATATGGTCACGCAGAATAAGGCATTAATACTTTATAAATACTAATAAACAGCCAATATCCTAGTAATATGCATGCTAATAAGCAACTAGTGAGAACTGTACCCTAAACTAAAGTGTTACCAAAAGCCCTAATTTATAGTAAAAAAAAAAAAAAATTAAAAAAATAAAAAATAAATATTATATATATATATATATATATATATTATATATATATATATATATATATATATATATATATATATATATATATATATATATATATATATATATATATATGTTCACAGTGAAATATTGTTAAAGATATGTTGTTTGCAGGTAAACATTTTTTTTATTAGATTTTATAAATTATACTCACATAAATAATAGATAGAGATAGAAAGAATCTCTTTATTGTCATTGTACAGCTGTACAACAAAATTTGGTCTCATTTTGAAAGTGCATTTACATAGGAAAATGTACAATTAAACAAAAGTAAAGCAGGAAGCAGGAAAGTGCAGATATGTGCAGACATTTGATTGCATACATATGTATACATTAGTAATGTAACATTGTGTTAGGTGGCATTTAGAGCTTTACTGGATAAAAACTGTTTTTGAGGTTCGGTTTGTCCTGGTTCTAATGGATAAAAAAATTATATAAATATACATTATAATTTACTGCCATAAAAAACGGAAGAATTCCCTGTGATACAGCACATTGATCACATTGATTATCCTTTATCCAAACAGTAAAATTAAATAGATTATGTTTGCATATTAGGGTTTTTTATATTTTAAATGTCAATTCTCTAATCAAGTGACCTATAATTTACCACCAATTATTATTGTGCTTATTCAATATATTTTACAATACAAAGCAGATTTTAGTATGGCTCGCTGTATATTAAGTATATCAGTAAATTAAATACGGTTATGAATTTAAAAAATATTCAGGCACCCAATTGCCTCCTAATTGCTTGATGCCACCTTTAGAGACCGTCACATGCCCAAATGCTCACATGTTCCCTAAGTGTTGTTGTGTGTTTGTGTGCTCATTGAGTGTGCACACCATGACTATCCATCCATCCACTCATCCATCCATCCATCCATCCTTCCATCCATCCATCCATCCATCCATCCATCCATCCATCCATCCATCCATCCATCCATCCATCCATCCATCCATCCATCCATCCATCCATCCATCCATCCATCCATCCATCCATTGCACTGCTACCTTCAGACAAAACACATTGCTCTTCTCAGGCTTTCAGGACAGATTAGATCTCTCACTAAATGATGTGTTTGTTATAGCATGCTAAAGGAACGGCAGTGTGTGTGGACAGACATTATAGGGGGCTTAAGGGGAACAAAATGTATTTTCTGAGATTTGACTTATAGGACCACTTTTGGTTATGCTGCAGAAAGACAAGTGAAATCATTGGAAAATTGCATTATTTATTTAAAGTAGAAAAATCTGTTCATACCAACAGCAAAATGCTGAAGACAAAAAATAGAGTATTTGCGCTATGTGTGAATAGGTCAAACTCAACACATCAACATTTGTCTTTCAGACATGGAAAATAGTGGTAAACAAAACTGATGCTTGTTTTTGTATTCACATTGTATGAATGAATATGAAAACGCTACCTTGTAAAATTGTTTTGTTTTCCCCATATACCTTTGCTTTTGTCAAGTGTCTTTGTTGTGTGTTTATCTATAACTGAAAAATTGACTGATATGGAATCAGCAGGGCCGGACTTCAACATATTCAAACTGTCCTGGAAATCCAGGGTAACGCGGGTATGATGTCACTGATAGGTCCGTGTCCTGGTTAAAATTGTTTATTTCTCTGGATTTAAACATTTGGGATAATGTAAGTACACAAGTCAACAAAATATATAACATTGTTCTAGTGGTTTTTTAATCCAAAAATCTTACATATTTTTCCTTTAATATTTTTTGTGAAAACTGTCATACATTTTTTTGATGAAAGTTGAAAAGACAGCATTTATTTGAAATACAAGTCTTTTGTAACATTATAAAGGTCTTTACTGTCACTTGTGATCAGTTTAACGTCTCCTTGCTAAATAAAAGTATAATTTTCTTTTAAAAAATTAAAAAAACTTTGGCATTGCATTATATGATAAAATATCAAAAGTGTCAAAAAGTATATACATAGAACAGAAGTTTTCACAAACAGTTAAATGATGATCCCTTTAGTTATCAGTTGAATGCAATAAAGACACATGGAAGGCACATTCACTGAGTGAGAGAAAGACAGCGCTAGTGTATTTGGATGTATGGGGGTAGCACAGTGATGGCTTTAGCAGACATACACAGATGGAATAAGCACTGGGGGAGGAGACAGCACATTTTACAGTGCAAAAGGGCTAAAAACAAGTCAGCCCCGTGTGTGTGTGTGTGTGTGTGTGTGTGTGTGTGTGTTCAGTTGACCTCATAAATGTCTGAAAGTGGCGTAAACACTTTGCTTGTTCTGAGACTTTAACATGTGAAAGACAATTTCTCACAGTGGATTCTTCTGACTGCTGTTTTTATTATATTGTCAGCTTTGTGTAGCTTTAGCTTGGTGACATTGTATTTAAGTTACTGGTTGTGCTTTAAAAATATTCTGAAAGTAACTAATAGGCATTTTAAATCAAATCAAATCAAAATCAAATCATCAAATCAATTTGATTTTGATTTGATTTGATTTAAAATGCCTATTTTTTTGACCGATTTTATGATTTATGCTTGGGCCTGGCTGATTATATTTTGCATCAGGGATAGAGAGAGAGAGAGAGAGAGAGAGAGAGAGAGAGAGAGAGAGAGAGAGAGAGAGAGAGAGAGAGAGAGAGAGAGAGAGAGAGAGAGAGAGAGAGAGAGAGAGAGAGAGAGAGAGAGGCTAAGAACACCAGGGGTTCATGCAAAGCACAATTTAGGATGATATGCGCTGCCCCCTGCTGTTGAATTTAAACATATGATGATTTTTTTTGTTCAAAACAGCCACAACGAGGCGCTAAAGCTGTTTGGGATATATCTGTTGTGCATACATAGACAACTTTCTTTTTATCATTATTGTTTGTTGTGCTGTAATTTTGTCGAATTATGCAAGAAAATATGAAGAGTTCAGATGCAAAAGCCTCTAAGAGCCACTTCGGTCAAAAATGCGATAACGATGAATGCTCTCCGCATGTAGTAGGCTAGCTATAGGCTACGTTCATAAAATACTTTCACTTCAAACCCACTAAATCCCAGCCTCAGCACATTCAGAAGTGGGCCTACCGGCCGGTAGCCTACTTAAATCTACATAGAAGCCTGACAAAAATGCTTATTTGAAAGAAAAACGTCAGACGGAATTGGAGGCTTGCATCTGAAGTCTTCATTGAAATTTTCAAACACAATAAATAATTTGGAATCGAATATTCTGTCCAGCAACGTTTCTGCCGGTGGGCGTTTCTCATACCCCTCAGATACGACGAGAAAAGCAATGACTTTCTTCTTTTTTTATTGGAAACTTGCAAGTGCAATACATTACCAACCAAATATAAACACCTTTATTCACCTCTGTTTCCATGAGCAAACTGGGCTATTAATTATAAATACTTGGTGTTATTTTTCATAGCCTTTATTTTTAGTAGCCTAGCCTTTTCCGTGGGTGCTCGAGCACCGGCCGGTGTCCTGACATTTCATCCTACCCGTCAGATTGTCCTACCAGGGCTTACTGCGCATGCCCACATCAATATTTTTTTATTTTTATTTTTTATATTTACATTTTGGGTAGGTTTAGGGGTAGGTATGGATGTAGGTATGGATATTAATTCATATTAATAAAGCAAATTACATTAATATGATTCTGGTAGCACAATCGGATAGGTAGCATTTTACATCCATATTTAATATTTATTTATTTAAAATATTTACATAGTTTTAAGGGTAGGTTCAGGGTAGGGGTAGGTATGGATATTAAAAAAGCCTCAAATCAGATGAACATGATGCTGGTAGCACAATCTGACAGGCAGCATTTTTTGCTGTCGAATTGTGCTACCTACTGTTTTAATGGGCGGTAGCAAAATCTGACAAGGTAGGACAAATCGACAGAACACCGGCTTGAAGTGAACTTGGGTAGGTGAAAGTGATGGATAATTGGCGCAAAACATAAATTGCAGGATAGGATATTTGAATCTGTACTTTCAACAGAGATAAACAAAACAAAAATGAAAATATCCTTCCCTCGCATATATAGCTATATAATAAACAAGCATTATTGAGAACACTAGGCCCTACGTCAGATTCTGTAAACTTCATTTTAAAATGCCATGTTTTCAGGAAATTATCCATATTGTTATGGAGACAACGCGATCATATTTTCATAACCAAATAACTGTTTAAAAATCTTTGTTTCCTCTACTGTGTATCTTCCTCAAACGACTGGCCAAACCAGCTGTGTTTCATTATTTTATTTATCTCTAAGTCTGTTATTTACCAGAGCAATGATACCAATATGGAAAAGCATGATGGTTGTGGCTATGTTTCTGGGTCTGGTTTTGCCCATTTTAGGTTAGTATAGTATGATTATTCTCTCAATCAACCATCAAAACCTCTATTGTTTTCATTTATGTGTGTATTCCATAGCCTACATAAATCACTTTGACATAAACCTGTAGATTTTCCTCCTGAAAATGGATAATGAAGTTATATTAAATGTTTTAACTGCACAAATTCAAATCTACGTACCCTGCATCTGTTTATATAAGCAGGATGTTTGACATAGAAAGGAAAAGAAGTATGAACAGGCTGACATGTTTACTGAGAATCAAAAACAGCCTCTCTGTCCCGTCTCTTGTGTCCTTTCTTTTGTCAGCTGTGGTCAACCTTTAAGAAAAAACTCTCTCCCTCAGTCTTTATCCTTTATATTTTCTTTCTCTTTTGTAGTCAGTATAACTTGAATACTTCCAACTTTGACTCAAACAAAGTGACAGGACCCTCGTCATCCCATAGCTCTCCTCCACCCATCTCTAAACAAGAAAAGAAACAAATAGGCTACAGTTCCTGAGAATGGATTCAAACGTCCAACGTTTTTTGAGAGAGGGCCTTCATGTTGCACCACGGGCCGTGACCCCAGCATAAACCGTTCATTTCAACTGAGTGGAAGAATGGGAAGAGAAAAAGAGCACTCTCTCTTTCACCACACATGCTGCCCCCCTTCCAGTGTCGCTTTGTATTGGGCAACGGACACTTTGATCAAAGACTAATTACTGTTTCCTGCTGGCCACTCTATTGTCCATTGATTTCACTGAGTGTAGAAGACACATCAGCATGCTGTTGTCTTTGTAACAATGGAGAAACCTAAATGTGTTTGATAAGGTATGTGTTCACATGTACTGTACACTCGCACAAACATTGTCACTCATAAGTTATTTGTGATGCTTTCTATGACAGGCACCACTATACTCATATGCTCAATACTCATATTTACTGTACACTGCAAAAAAATGGCTTGTTAATGATTTTTTATTAGTCTTCCCTGGAAAAAAAACTTATTGAATGTGCACTTGTGTACTTGTTTGTTTACAGATATATAATATAATTATAATTGATATAATGCCATGTAAAGAGGTTACACTTTCATAACGGTTTCTTCACATTTAAGTACACTTTTAAAAAATGTTTACTTTGTAATAGTGTCAAATTAAAAGTCTTACTGTACCAAGTACAAAGATTTAAAGTACATTTTAAATCATTGTTTTAATAATCTTTTTTGTGCTTAAAAGTACACTTATTTAGAAGTTACATACTAAAGAACAAGTAGAGTTGATCATAATTTAAACGGTAGTATTATATTCAATATTACATCTAAAGTTCAAATATTATCAGTGTACTAAACTGCAACTCTATCACTGCATATGTAATCTAATAATAAATATATTTAATTAAATAGGCCTGCATGACACGTTTCAATAGAAATTACATTAAAATATATTTTCGTTTACCATGAATGCTTATCAGCAGTGCACTACTGTATTTCAAGACAAAAGTAGTAGTAGTCAAGTAGGCAATAGAATGATAAAATTATAGCCTATAAAGATGTACTTAAGTCCTTTAAAACAAAGTTGGTCTTAAAACACTGTAAACTTCAGGTTGCATATAAAAAATATAATACATAGTTTAGTACACTATAATGCATTTTCGTTTATTTGCAGGCTAGCAATAGCAAGCTAGCTTTGAAAGCATTAGATCCCACCCTCCCTTCAGAGAGCGCTCTACAAAACCACACCTCTTTCAAAACACATGAACCCAAACTACCAAAGAGCTGGAAGGAAGCAATAATTGTCCCTATAAGAAAATCTGGGAAAGATTCTGGTAAACCAATACGTTATAAACCCATTGCCCTGACATCTCATGTCTGTAAATTAATGGAAAGAATTAATTTCCATTAAGAAGCATCACGCTTTTTAGGAGTACATTTTGACGCAAGGTTAACATGGAAGCATGTCAGGAATGTGGAGGACAAGTGTTAAAAAGTAATAAATACAATGAGATGTTTAAAGGATTAGTTCACTTCAAAATGAAAATTTCCTGATAATTTACTCACCCCCATCTCATTCAAGATGTTCTTGTCTTTGTTTCTTGTTTTTTGAGGAAAACATTCCAGGATTTATCTCCACATAATGGACTTCAATTGCAAGTTGAAGGTCCAAATCAATACAGTTTCAAAGGCCTGTTTCAGCCAAGGAATAGGGTCTTATCTAGTGAAACCATTTTTTTTTTTAAACTTCTGTGTAGTGCACCCTCCCTAAGCCTGTGGGCTCGTCTACTTTGGTGGTGGGGTCCTGCAGAGCTACGGGGCAAGCCGCCGCCCCTTTGCACATGCACAAGGGTGGAGCTGACCCAGGGCTCTTCTATGAGCTGCATGCCGCCACTGATCCCGCCCTCTGGGTGGTGAAGGTGGCCACACGCTCCCTCGGTCGGGCGATGTCCACAGCTGTGGTCCGGGAGAATTTCCTGGCCTTACCTGGTGATATGGGCGTGTTGAGTGAGCCCGCCTCCTCAACTCGCCCATATCCCAGGCTGGCCTCTTCGGCGGCACGTCTGAGAACTGCGCCCAATGGTTTTCGGCCGCCCCAGAGCGGACCGAGGCTGAAGTCCGAAATGAAGTCCGGCTTCCTCAGCCCTTACTTCATTGTACCCTAGGAAACCGGTGGGTTACGGCCAATCCTGGACCTGCCCGTCCTGAACCGATCCCTTCACAGGCTTCCATTCAGGATGTCGGTAGCGAACGCCTCCTCGGACGCGTTCGTCCGGTAGATTGGTTGCAGTGATCGACCTGAAGGCCGCTTACTTTCATGTCTCCTTCCTCGACGCGGACCGTTCCTACGGTTTGCTTCGAGGGGCGGAAATTCAGAACGCAGTCCTCCAATTCGGGCAGCTCTGTCCCCTCGTGACTCTACGTAGTCTATCGAGGCAGCCCTTGCGCCACTCAGGCAGCACGGGGTTCGCATCCTGAACTACTTCGATGACTGGCTCATACTGGGTCACTCTCGTAAGCAGGTCTGCGGACACAGAGTCCAAGTGCTCCGGCACTTAGCCCGTCTGGGCCTTCGGGTCGACTGGGAGAAAAGCGACTCTGCCCCGTGCAGAGGATCTCTTTTCTCAGTGTGGTTTCCAACTCGGTCGCCAGGTGCGGGCTGCTTACCAGCGAGCACGCACGCAGTCACGGCTGACTTGCCTTCGTTAATGCGAGAACAAGAGTGTGGTCCCACTGAAGTTTTTTCAGAGGCTCCTGGGGCATATGGCATCTGCAGCCGCGTTAGCGCCGCTCGGATTGCTTCATATGAGACCGCTTCAGCTTTGGCTTCGCGATCGAGTCCCAAGATGGGCATGGCGGTCTGGCACGCTCCGGGTACTAGTACAGACTCTCACCCTGTGGTCGAACCTCAGTTTTCTATGGGCCGGGATGCCCTTAGAATGAGTTTCCAGTCAGAAGCGCCTGAGGTCCCTTCGTGCTGTCCATATTCCGGGAGTCCTGAACCGTGCAGCCGACGAGCTCACGGTTTCAGCCACTTCCGGGAGAATGGAGACTCCATCTCCAGTCGGTCCAGCTGTTTGGGAACAGTTCGGGGACGCGCAGATAGATCTGTTTGCCTCCCACGACTCTTCCCACTGCAGCCTGTTCTATTCACTGTCCGAGGGCACGCTCGGCACGGATGCACTGGCGCACAGATGGCCGCAGGGCCTACACAGATATGCGTTTTCCCCAGTGAGCCTATTCGCACAGCTTTTGTGCAGCTCAGGGAGGTCAAGGAGCAGGTCCTTCTGGTCGCCCCGTACTGGCACGGCCGGACCTGGTTCCCCGAACTCATACTCCTTGTGACAGCCCCTCCCTGGCCTATTCCTCTGAGACCGGACCTCCTTACTCAGAGACGGGGCACCCTATGGCACCCGCGTCCCGATCTTTGGAACCTCCACGTGTGGCTCCTGGATGGGACGTGGCAGGTTTGAGTGGCCTACCACCTCCGGTGGGAGCCACCATCACTTCCGCTAGGGCAGAGTCCACTCGGCATGCCTATGCGTTGAAGTGGAACCTCTTCGTCACCTGGTGCTCTTCTCGCCAAGAAGACCCCTGGAAATGCCCGATCGGGTCCGTGCTCTCGTTCCTCCAAGAGGGGTTGGAGCGAAGGCTGTCTCCCTCCACCCTTAAAGTTTATGTGGCCGCAATATCTGCCTACCACAATCTCTTGGGGGACAAAAAGGTAAGTCAGCACGACCTGGTCATCAGGTTCCTGAGGGGGGCGAGGAGACTGAATCCTCCTCGCTCTCCTCTCGTACCCTCTTGGGACCTCGCAGTAGTTCTGAATGCTCTGCAGAGGCCTCCCTTTGAGCCTTTGCGGTCGGTTGATATTAAGTTCCTGTCGATGAAGACGGCTCTGCTGACCGCATTGGCCTCTGTTAAGAGGGTCGGGGACCTGCAGGCATTTTCGGTTAATGAAGCGTGCCTGGAATTCGGCCGGCTAACTCTCACGTGATCCTGAGACCCCGGCCTGGTTATGTGCTCAAGATTCCCACCACTCCGTTCAAAGACCAGGTGGTGAACCTGCAAGCGCTGCCTTTGGAGGAGGCAGACCCAGCCTTGGCACTGCTCTGTCCAGTACGCGCCCTCCGCGCTTACGTAGACAGCACGCAGTGTTTCAGGGCCTCAGACCAGCTCTTTGTCTGTTATGGTGGAGAGCGGAAGGGAAGAGCTCTCTCAAAGCAAAGGCTGTCTCACTGGATAGTGGACACCATTGTTTTGGCTTACCAGCAGCAAGGTCGACCATGTCCCCTTGGGGTCAGGGCACATTCCACTTGGAGTGTGGCCTCCTCTTGGGCCTTAGCGCATGGCGCCTCGCTAACAGACATCTGCAGAGCTGCAGGCTGGGCGACACCAAACACATTCGCCAGATTCTACAATCTCCGAGTGGAGCCAGTGTCCGACTATGTACTCGCTCCCCCGAGGGGCCGGTAATGGGCCAGGCTCAGGTGTCTTCGCTTGCTCGCCATTCCACTCCACGGACTGGATACGTGCGATATTATCCCTCAGGTGAGCTCCTCGAGAGCCCTGAGTCCCTCCAGCACTGCTTACGCCAATACCTGTGTGTCTGCCCTCTAACGAGCCCAGACCCTCGTGTTCGGCCAGGTGCCCCGTGTGCATGGTTCCCCTCCGGCGACCCCCACACGTGTATTTCCACCGTAAGCCTCCTTAGCGAGCAGGTGTCTTTGCCTTGGCAAGTCCCTGCCAATCCTAGGGTTAAAAATCCACCTGCGGTTGGTACCCTAGAGTTTTCCATATGCAGCCCTTAGCGGGTCATATGTGCTCTCTTAAGTCCTCCTTACGGGCAGGCATCTTTGCATTCCTTCACTGGTATATGCTTCCCAGTGTACCTTGGTAATCCTGTGTTAAGCGTGAGTCCTTCGTCCGTATTAGTCTTACGACAGGGAACTCACACTTACGAGTGGCGGGATTTTATTGGAACCCCCATTCGTTAGTCACTAATGTACGTCGTAGTGACTGAACGAAAGGGAACATCTCGGTTACGGATATAACCCTCGTTCCCTGAGGAGGGAACAGAGACGTACGTTCCGTTGCCACATCAGCTGTGCTACCTGGAACGCGGAGTTCAGTCTTGGCTCCTCAGCAGGTAACATAATGCTATATTGCCACGTACTTCCTTTTATACTCACGCGGTGAGGCAGAGTTACGTATGCAAATTCCGCATGCCCCATGGCATTGGCACGCCATTGGGCGTTTTCTATATGCTCGAAGATGATAGGCTTCTAAGCGAAACCCCCATTCGTTAGTCACTAACGTACATCTCCGTTCCCTCCTCAGGGAACGAGGGTTACATCCATAACCGAGACGTTGTACCACCTGATTAATTTCAGTATTAATAGTGTTGACAGAGAAAGGTGAGGCGTGAACAGCTCCGGGCAGAACATCACGGGTTGCCATCTTGTAATTACGGTTATGACATGGTGTGAACACAGCATAAGCTCATTGTTTTGGTTCAGGAGGAACTGTAAAAGGCGGCTAATGTTTCTTTGTGGCGCTCGGTGACTGTCTACAACTCTGCATAGCCTTACGTAACACGCAGATGACGTGTGATGTCTGCGCGAGCAGGGTGCGTGGAGGTATGGAAGGCCCACATTATGTTGACAGGCAGGTAGGACATCTGGCCGAATGCAATGATTGAATGAATATTTTTTGGTCCTGTGACTTCCACAGAATATATGTGCATGTTTTAATATTTAGATCAGTTCTATTAGTGATTGCTATCAGGATGCAATGAAAGTTTCAGCTAATATAACTGTGGCATCCTGAAGAAGTGCATCCTGGTGCCATGTGTTCCCCAGGTAAGCGTTACACACGCACCCGGCCATCCACATGATGTAAAAGAAAACGTGATTCATCAGACCAGGCCACCTTCTTTCATTGCTCCGTGGTCCAGTTCTGCTTCACCACTGTTCCTTCCTTGGACCACTTTTGATAGATACTGACCACTGCAGACTGGGAACAGCCCACAAGAGATGCAGCCCACAGGAGATGCTCTGACCCAGTCGTCTAGCCATCACAATTTGACCCTTGTCAAAATCCTTACGCTTGCCCATTTTTCTAACACATCAACTTTGAGGACAAAATGTTCACTTGCTGCCTAATATATCCCACCCACTATCTATCTTGCTCTATCTGCTTTGTTAACAAACATTTTTCAAAATATCTTCTTTTGTGTTCAGCAGAAGAAAGAAACTTTACGACTTTACGATTTGATGGAAACATGATCAAAACAAAAAATCATGACCAGGAATATCATAGAGCTGGAGGTGGGTTGACTTTTGACTTGGAATCACACAGCAATGCTCGTCACACACAACACCCTAGCGTCTTAGCAAAGACAGCTTGCATTTTTATAAAATGTAGTGTGAAATGTGTTCTTGAATGCAGCATGCTCAAACTGCATTCACACGCATTAACGGTTGATTCCCCAGAAGGCGTAACTAAAGTCTACAGTGCATGGCTGAATGGCCATCCCATACACCAGATTTTGCAACCTCATTTCTGCTTCTCATGGAAATCTAACTATCCAGAATGTCCCATTTATAAACATACATGTTGTTGATTTCCCAGCCAAGCCCAAAAAACACAAGCACTGCTGTCAGCTTCCTTTAGCACAAATAATTCCACTGACAAACATCTCAGCGGTTCATAATCATCTGTAATAAAACGAAAACCAGCAAGATTGGGGAAAATAGGTTTCTGGTTTGATGAAGCACTGTGCTGTGGTTTTGGTTTGGGGGGTGGGGGGTAAACCTGTTCTTATATGCAACCGTTTTCACATCTGCCCCACAGCTGCAGCGCTGGCCAGGGGTGCGAGAGAAATAAAGAGGAGCAGGGAGAAGAAATAGAGTGGAAAATGGGCTGAGTGGGTAACATATAATACAGTAGAATATAAATGAGTTCTGTACTGCTGAACTACTTATTAAGAACATAATGGCCAACCGTATGGGTGTGGGGCATTAATCCTCTCTGTAACAAGTAAGAGCCAACTACTGTAAACATAAAAGGTCAATGTACATACTAATGTATTTACAAAGCTTCTAACATAAAGACCTTTAAATAGCAATAGTGACCTGACCCATTTACTGAGGTTTCAATGTCATATCCAATCCAAGGAACATTTCAGAGCAAAATGTGTTATGAACAATGAATCCTTTATAATGTAAATGTGGTCTGACAGTTACTGCACATGCTCTGATGCATTGTGAGATAACAATGTAGACAAGTGTGCCCCTTTTTGTCCCTATTGTTTCATGTGTCCTCTTCAACTCTTGTCAATGAAATGGAGAAAAGCCCACAAAAGGAGAAAGTCAATGTAGAATTTTAGCCTGCAGTTCTCATTGTGTCCAGCAGGTGACATCTGAGTTCCATGATCATTGACACACATCTGAGATTAGCCAACCAACAACCAGCTTGTAATGGGTTAATTTACTTTCGACACTGTTGTAAAGCTAACCACAACTCAACAACAGACTCAATGACATGACAGTGATACACTTGCTATCTAACCAGGGATCTTGTGAAACAAAGCCAGACACATAACCATGTGCACTCCTTGCTCCAGGATTAGTCATTCCATCAGCAAAGGGCAGCATTAGCATCTGGCTCAAGTAGGCCCATAAGCTGTATTATACAAATAATGTGGCAGAGCAGTATGGCTCAGTCTTTGTGACCTATGTTAGGCTGCATGTTTCACATGTATGTATTCGCGCACAAGCAGCACTGCGGTGAAAATATAAAAATGCTTGCATTTTGCTTACTGCAGAGCACTCTGAACATGTGTGGTTCTGAATGTTTGAAATTGTAAGTTCAGGTTGGAGTGAGATTTTGATATCGATTTCGATCTTGATTCAGTATCAATTCATATGTATATCATACAAATACAACAAAATCAATATCAAAATACTATATAGCCTACTGTACATATAAGGAAAAAATAAGTTTGCTTTTGCCCTTCTTTTAGCACCATTTTAAACTTTTCTTGGGTTAAATTATATGTGCTCGCATTCATTAATATTCACTTGTGTGTGCTTATACAGTGAGGAAAATAAGTATTTGAACACCCTGCTATTTTGCAAGTTCTCCCACTTGGAAATCATGGAGGGGTCTGAAATTGTCATCGTAGGTGCATGTCCACTGTGAGAGACATAATCAAAAAAAAAAAAAATCCAGAAATCAAAATATATGATTTTTTAAAACTATTTATTTGTATGATACAGCTGCAAATAAGTATTTGAACACCTGTCTATAAGCTAGCATTCTGACCCACCTGTTAGTCTGCCTTTAAAATGTCCACCTCCACTCCATTTATTATCCTACATTAGATGCACCTGTTTGAGGTCGTTAGCTGCATAAAGACACCTGTCCACCCCATACAATCAGTAAGAATCCAACTACTAACATGGCCAAGACCAAAGAGCTGTCCAAAGACACTAGAGACAAAATTGTACACCTCCACAAGGCTGGAAAGGGCTACGGAGAAATTGCCAAGCAGCTTGGTGAAAAAAGGTCCACTGTTGGCACAATCATTAGAAAATGGAAGAAGCTAAACATGACTGTCAATCTCCATCGGACTGGGGCTCCATGCAAGATCGCACCTCGTGGGGTCTCAATGATCCTAAGAAAGGTGAGAAATCAGCCCAGAACTACACAGGAGGAGCTGGTCAATGACCTGAAAAGAGCTGGGACCACTGTTTCCATGGTTACTGTTGGTAATACACTAAGACGTCATGGTTTGAAATCATGCATGGCACGGAAGGTTCCCCTGCTTAAACCAGCACATGTCAAGGCCTGTCTTAAGTTTGCCAATGACCATTTGGATGATCCAGAGGAGTCATGGGAGAAAGTCATGTGGTCAGATGAGACCAGAATAGAACTTTTTAGTCGTAATTCCACTAAACGTGTTTGGAGGAAGAAGAATGATGAGTACCATCCCAAGAACACCATCCCTACTGTGAAGCATGGGGGTGGTAGCATCATGCTTTGGGGTGTTTTTCTGTACATGGGACAGGGCGACTGCACTGTATTAAGGAGAGGATGGGGCCATGTATTGCGAGATTTTGGGGAACAACCTCCTTCCCTCAGTTAGAGCATTGAAGATGGGTCGAGGCTGGGTCTTCCAACATGACAATGACCCGAAGCACACAGCCAGGACAACCAAGCAGTGGCTCTGTAAGAAGCATATCAAGGTTCTGGTGTGGCCTAGCCAGTCTCCAGGCCTAAACCCAATAGAGAATCTTTGGAGGGAGCTCAAGCTCCGTGTTTCTCAGCGACAGGCCAGAAACCTGACTGATCTAGAGAAGATCTGTGTGGAGGAGTCGGACAAAATCCCTCTTGCAGTGTGTGCAAACCTGGTGAAAAAATACAGGAAACGTTTGACCTCTGTAATTCCAAACAAAGGCTACTGTACCAAATATTAACATTGATTTTCTCAGGTGTTCAAATACTTATTTGCAGCTGTATCATACAAATAAATAGTTAAAAAATCATACATTGTGATTTCTGGATATTTTTTTTTTAGATTATGTCTCTCACAGTGGACATGCACCTACGATGACAATTTCAGACCCCTCCATGATTTCTAAGTGGGAGAACTTGCAAAATAGTAGGGTGTTCAAATACTTATTTTCCTCACTGTATAAGTATCATTAACAGGGGCGTAGCACAAAATCCCGGGCCCTATGCATAATCAGTCCTAATGGGCCCCCATGTTCCATGTTAAAATATATTCCAGACTTTTCAAGGTCCTCTCTGCCCTTTTGGGCCCTGGTAATCAGTACTGGTTTTACCCCCAGTCCGACGCCCCCGATCATTAAAAATATTAGGATGTAAGTTATTAACGTTTTAACATTTCACATTTAAAGAAATTAAAATGCAAAACTGCAATACTTTTTTGAGCAACTAGAGCATATTAATATTGATTAAAGAGCCATAAAGGCACCTACTGGGTAATTTTTCTAGCCACAAAATGACTCTAATTTGCTTCTTTGAATTGGAATTCTCTATTTTAACCTTAATTACTAAAATATTAGAAGAAAAATATTTTAAGTGATCATTAATTGACAATAATTATTGCACAAATAGTATTTAGCACCAAAAGATCTCCTCAAAATATTCAATAAATATCATTGACCTAAAATATAGAACATTTATTTAATTTAAAAATAGTTAAGGTGTATGGTCACATTTGACCATCAATGAGTATGAGTGTGACCAATTAGTAAGAAATACCTGAGGGCTAAATACAAGAAAAACATTAACATTAATGTTAACAATGTTGCCTCTCCATCACTCTCCATTATAAAACGATCCTGTAAATATGGTTGACGTAATAATCAATGCACACTATATACCAGTGGTTCCCAACCACGTTCCTGGAGGACCCCCAACAGTGCATATTTTGCATGTCTCCTCAATCAAACACACCTGATTCAGGTTATCAGCTCATTAGTAGCTACTCCAAGACCTGATGTGGGTGTGTCAGACAAAGGACACATCCAAAATGTGCACTGTTGGGGGTCCTCCAGGAACGTGGTTGGGAACCACTGCTATATACTGTACTGTTTACCAAAACTTGCTGCAAACATCTGTATAGTGAAGCTGTTGTCTATCCGCTTAAGACATTCAAATGTATTGACACAGCGCTAGAAGTATTGAGCGCTCCATGAACCATGTGACCGTGCGCGCCGCCGGGAGATTGAGAGCAAACTCCGTTTTTCAACACCGCTGGCTTTAACTGTTATGCCACATTAGCGCCAAAACGCTATTTATTGTTTGAATTAAGCATTAAAACTTAAAATAATGTAAAAGCTTAGACTTTGTTTATCAAAAGCTGGTTTGGCAATTTGGCGTGAGATTAAGTTGGGCAGAGTGATTAAGTTGAGCCAAATGCGTGAGAGTTGGCAACCCTGGTAATTGACAGGCAGAGACAAACTAGAATGCTGCTCAGTATGATAACGAACTCAACACTGTTACTATCTGACACTGAGTAAAGAGTCAGCTCGATACATATCTTTGTCAGAATGAGGATGTATGACAAAAAAATTATAAACATATTTTTTAAAAGTTGCTAACTGATAGTGATTTTCCATAAAAAGAAGTAGGCTAGATAAAGGCTTGTCAGAGGCAAGAAATAAATTGGCAAAACTCATTTACATCACCATTTTTAAGTTAAAGGTCCCATGGCATGGCATTTTTCTATTATGTTATAGTGTTTCCTGAGGTGTACTTATATTGTTAGTATAATTTTTACATCATAAAATGTCATAATTTAGAAATAAAAGGCATTTTTTCTATACTGCTGTTTGCCCTGTGGCTGAATGCCCTGCTTCAAGAGGCGTGTCTGCTGTGAGACTTCAGTAAAAACGCCCACTGTTGTGATTGGCTGACATCTTTGCATTTTAAATGAGCGGAGGGGGCGTGGTTTAACGAGGTCGTTTAGAACGATTCAGTCCGATTTGGTGAACTGGTTCGGTTCACTAAAAAGAACCGATTCAAAAGAATGATTCGTTCGCGAACCGGACATCATGGAGACGGAGCGATTGCTAACAAAGTTATTTATAGTAACTTCTGAGTTATGAGAGCGCTGTCAGTCAGCGCAAGTTTATTGTGTTTGTATCTGAGAGTTCTGAATAAACACTAGTCCGTCTTCATCATTATTACCAACTTTGTAACACATGCAAAGTACCATTACAGCGAGATGAACGAGTTAGTAAGTGTTGATTAAAGCAGTATTTCTAGATATGTTCCAATCATATGAAAAGCGTCAGTGACGCGCAATGAGTACACAGCGCAAACAAAGACACAACAGCAGTAATCGAATGTAATCCAGTTTATTGTGGGGAAAGCTGGCTAGCCTAGCCCGGCGACCCTCATGCTTACCCTCCTTCTGCTTAATCTCACGCCGCGTTTGGTGCCTCCGCTGTGGGCCAGATGCAGTACTGGGTGTCGGTGATGTTGTAGGCCAAGCTTCGGCGTGTGTGAGGTTTATCTCTAAAGGTGTTACTCTGCTTATGTTGAGCAGAAACGACTGTATGCACATTTAAGAACAGATAGACGCGACGAGGACGTACAAAAACACTGACTCACAAGATAGAAAACACGAAAACACCGTTCTGTCTGGAGAGAGAGAAGCCGCATTGTGTGCACGAATAATAAATAATTAGCTACACATCAGAAATTACTGATCACAGATCAGAAGGAACTGAAGAAAGACTTCTGTTTTCATTTGTACATCCAAACACTGAGAAACTGCCAGCGTTCACAAGTAACATTAATGATCTTGAGTGTTTGCATGGGCGTGCCAGATTCTCTGGGCGGAGGAAAGGGAGGTAACCGTTCCTGCTTGGACGTCAAAACAGGAGACTTCAGGATTGGCTCGTCTGGCCTGTCATTTTCTCAAAGGCAGAGAGAGACAGCCAGAACTCGTGTTTACACCGATCAACATTTCTATCCACTTGGGGACAATATTCAGGCTAGGGGAACTCATATTAATGTTGAAAAACCTCATAAAATGAAAATTTCATGCCATGGGACCTTTAAGAAATTCTATGTTTAAGTAGGCTATGCACAACTAGCAGATTTTTATTTTGTAAACAACTTAAAATATTTAAGTAAGCTTAAAGCTCATACATTCCACTTAAAATGATCATGTACTATCAACTTAAATATATTTAGTAGTGGAAACTTGGCTAGCTTTAACTAGCTAATTCAATAAATGCTAACTTAATAATTGGTAGCAATGCTTTGATAGCATTAGCAGAGCATAGCAATTGTTGAATGAGTACTGCATTAATTTTACTGCAAAACATTCAACTTACCTGTTCACAAATTAAGCTAATGTTCCACTTGTCACCATGACGGTAACCCCCCAAAACCCCCAACATAACAGAAACTCTTCTAAATTTCTTGTACAAAAAAAAAAAAAAACATTATATAACAATAATTTTAGCATTTACTCTCCCTTTCGAGTGCCATGGCAAAGCATGCTGGGAAATAGAAATTCCAGCCCAGTTTCAGTTTGTCTAAATTAAAAGAAACAAGTTCACAAAACTCAAAACAATGAAACAATTCAGATTATTTAAAATGTGTCAGTTACAAAGAAAAAGTAAGTTCTCATTAAACTTAAGTTGATTGAACTAATTAGTTTAATTTAAGTTTACCATACTCAAACCAATCAATTATCTTGAGCATTAGTAAGTTATCAGCATCATATATGGGACGTGTTTTATACCAGGTTTCCTAATGATAGCACCTAGTGGGAGCATGCAGAAGGAGAACAATAAAGGTCTTAAAACAGAGCATTTTTATCTGCATCAGATCAGACAGTTTCAAGTTTACACTTACAAAGTGTTCATATCTATGAATATATTATAATCAATTTAGTATATTTTAAAAATGGAAATGTAAGTATGCTCTATATGAGACAAGGAAGTACTTAACAGACAATGGCCATTTTTTCAGTTATATATTATAATGTATTCTGGTTTTCTTTTTTAGTTTTTGTACTTCTTTGTACTTAGCCAACACAGGACAGAGATGTTGTCATCAGAGACAGCAGACAGTAGCTAGCGCTCTGTAGAACAGTTTGCCTGTTTAGGGCTACTGTAGAAACATGACGGTGCAAAATGTTGATTTCACTGTAAGGGGACCCGAAGTGTGTGCAGATAGAAATGGCTCATTCTAAGGTAATAAAAACATAACAGTTCATTATGTACAGTCTTCATACACCACTAAAAACATAGTTCTGTATATTAGATTGCATTTCTGTCAATAGATCCTCCTAAATATTACACAGTGCACCTTTAATCAACAACATAATTTTAATCAACATTAAAGCTAAAAGACAAAATAAGGTTCAGTAATGAATGTGATGCGTACATATGAAGTAATATTACTGACATTGTGAGACTGTGAAGGTGAATATGAAAGCGATGAGATTAAATTATCAGTGTCTAAATAACATTTGTTTGTGCAGGTACTCTTGCATGTGGAAAAAAAAATCTTGTGGTCTATATTATCACAGAAACACTTATTGTATTTTAATACTTTACAATTTTTCAGTCTGACTTTCTTTCTTTAAAAACTGACTCATACTTGGGAACATACTTGTATTTTACTGGGCTTTGTTGAAGCCTCTGAGGGGACGCAGCAAACAGCAAGTAGATGACATGGAGACATAGACTTCATACTTCAGACTCGCTCCCTGACACTAACCACATCAGTCTTAGGGATGAAGGAAATGAGGCTTCAAGAAAGAGAGAAAGATGAAAAATGAGATTCTGCTGCTCACCACTGTGTGTGGCGTGTGTATTTGTGTGCGTTAGAGTATACATGTGTGTATATGAGACTGCTGTCATGTGTGTCAACAAGCCGATGCCTGTTCATACATCTGCATGCCTGTGCTTGTGTGTATGGCGTGTGTGTATTTGTTGGCATATGTGTACGTGTGCCATGAGTATGTGTGTGATCCATTCAGCTAGAGACAAGCAACCCCACCTTCCTCTTTCACTGTCTGAATGAGAGAGTGAAAAGGCTTTTGGTTGTAATTACAGTAATTAATGACCCCCCCCCCTCCCCCCCCTGCTTTTCCACCAATGAAAAGTACTCTGACCTCATCCACCTTTCCCAGCGCTGTTGGATGTGGTCTGTTCTGTAAGGAGATCCCCCTGTTTATGTTCAAATGGGTGTTACACTACGTTCTTCTATTCAGCCATTGGCCCTTTTATGCGCTTCACTTCCCTTGGGTGTATAGGTGTGCTTGAGTGTTTCTGTGTGCAGAATAACTTCAGTGTGTATAGTAGGCTAAGATGCAGTAAGTGTGCTAGTATTGGGATGTACTACCATGTCATAAAATATCATCTTGACCATAGGTGTTGTTTGTGTTAGCATTAGCATCTTGATATAGTTATTACTTTAAAAAGCATTATTATTTAACTTTACCCATTTAGATTAATACATTTAAAAACAGCTGATCAACTTCTACCTTGCACTTGAAATGAAAAGAAAGCACTCACAAACTGTCGTGCGAGGGTAACATTAGTAGAAAAGACACACTTGGAGTCACATTTAAATAATAGTTGAGTATCTCTGCAACTTTGCCAACTATTAGACAAGTGTTGCATCAATTCTAATCTTGCATATTATTTTGGATGGTGTGCAAATTAGACTGTGGCCAACAATAGCAAAATGTAATAACTGAATAGTTGTTGCTTATTGTATAATCAGTGCAGGTTTCTATAAATTGCAACTGCACAAAATTTTCAAATCTTTAGGGATGGTACGTACAAGCAATCTAATTTTGTTTAACACACACACACACACACACACACACACACACACACACACACACACACACACACACACACACACACACACACACACACACACACACACACACACACACACACACACACACACACACACACACACACACACACACACACACACACACACACACACACACACACACACACACTGGTTCCCTATCTTTGTGGGGACTGTACAAACTGTATATTCTATCCCCTTACACTAAACCTACTTCTAAACCTACCCATCACATAAAACTTTCTGCATTACATTAAAAAAAAAAAAAAAAAAAATTTAAGACATAAGCTTGTTTCCTCATGAGGACCTCAGTTTAGGTTCTCACAGTGACACGAGTCCCCATGAGTAAGTGTGCATTCAGGTTGAAAAACATGAACACACACACACACACACACACACACAAACACACACACTTGCACACGTCCATTTCTATCCAATCACACATGGTAAAATGGGGGGTGGAGGGTGTTTCAGTATCATTCGACACCTATTACCCAGAGACAAACACAAGACCTGCACACCCCGCTGAAACTCACTCACTCATTACCCCCAACATAGGCCAGTGACCTCTTTCCATATAAATACAATACAATGATGAATGATGACAGAAGATACACATTTACTACTTTGGCGGGACCCAGGTCTATAGGCAGAGTGTTTAGCCCTTATTGCTCAGCAGAGAGAGTTTGAGAGGATGAATTAGGGGCGCGGGTTGAGAGAGGTGTCTTTGTGGTGAAGCCATAAACAAAAGACCCCCGAATCCCCGTCATCCTCCCAAACTCACACGTACAGAGAAAGAGCCGTGTAAATCTGGCTCCCAGTGGGTGAGAGAAAGGCTGGAGAAAATAAATCTGGCACAGTTCACAGTAAGTTCAGCCAAGTCATGGCTCCGGGTTCTCTCATTCATTCTCTCTCTCTCTCTCTCTCTCTCTCTCTCTCTCTCTCTCTCTCTCTCTCTCTCTCTCTCTCTCTCTCTCTCTCTCTCTCTCTCTCTCTCTCTCTCTCTCTCTCTCTCTCTCTCTCTCTCTCTCTCTCTCTCTCTCTCTCTCTCTCTCTCTCTCTCTCGCTCTAATCTTTGTAATCTTTCTGTCATCAGTTTACCCCCATGCTGGTGAATCTGCTTTCATTATGTGTTTATCTTAGTTAGACGAACGGCCTTTCACAACAGCCTTCCCTGTCTGTCATATTTAACTTACCTGCAACTTAACTTCTCGACACAGTTAAGACAATTATATTGAATGTTTTCTGAAGAAAATGTGAGTGCTTTCCCATTCTAAACTCACTGCCATGATTCTAGCCCTTGCAAAAAAAGTTTATTCAACTGCAGTACAACACGGTTATAACTTCTTTTAAACTAAAAATAAGAGAGTATACTTTAATCTTCTGTTTATGTACTTATAAAAGTAACAAGCTAAAACTCTACGCTATCCAGCTTTGGTGTTGAATAGCTTTGAGTAAAAGTACTTGGGTGGAACTGAACTTTTTTGTACTCACTGCTATTAATTCCAGTGGTGGAATGTAACTTTGTTACTTTACTTAAGTGCATTTTTCACGTAGGCCTATCTGTACTTTACTTAAGTAGAATCAATAGTGCATACTTTTGACTTTTACTTCGTTACATTTTGCAGCAAATATTATACTTTTTACTCCACCACATTCCCTGATCAGTTACATTTTCTGATCAGTTTTAGGGCTCGACATTAACGCTTGTCCGGGACAAGTGAAAGATCATTTAACTTGCCGACCAGACAAGATGATTAAAACGTCAATAACAAAAATAACTAGGGAATCATCAAAATGCAAGAATGATTCTGCATTAATTAAGTGTAAGTGGTGATCGATAGTGGATAATAATATATAATGTATAATGAACTGACGGTAACAAGGTTGTGCTAATGACGCTCGCGCAGCCTCTCGAGGATAAATCACAACAAATGAGCGCTGCTCACACGGAGAAACTCAGTAGGCTTACCTACTGCAGTAAACATTCAAAAATGTGAAGTTTTTATATTTACAAATTACAACTATAATATAATTATAATTAAACATCACGACTCTGATTCATATGACAGTTCCATAAACAATTCATTAACAGTAAGTCACTTACTGTAACGGTCACCAGCTGGAGTGCCCTTGAGAGCCACCAGAGGGCACTCCACACATAAGACTATGATCACTCACAAACTACATTTCCCATAACTCACTGCCCGGACTCATCATCACTTATCACTGATCACATTCACCTGTACCTCATTCACTGATTGCATTCACCTGTGTCTCACCATCCTGTTAGTCTCTGTCTATTTATATGACAGGCCATGGTCATTCATTCACTCATGGCGAAGTCTTGTTTAAGTGTTACACTGCAATTCTGAGCATTCCCCTGGTTTTCTTGTCTCCTGGTTTTCTTGTTTTGGATTTCTTGCCCTGTTCCCTGGATTACTCTCTTGCCTCTGGTTCCTGCCTGTTTTGTTTGTTTGTTCGTTTCTTTGTTTGGACTGCCTGTCTGTGTATGACCCTTGCCTGTACTTTGGATTACGCCTCTGGATTGCCCTCGAATAAAGCTGCATTTGGATCCACCTTCGAGTCTCGGAACAGTTCGTAACAGAAGACTTTGCCACACCCCGATCCAGCAGCTATGACTTCCAGGGATCCAGCAGAACGGATCTCGCCTGATCTTCCCAGCATGAGCCGTGAGTTCGCTGGACAGGTCGCAGCCTTGGCCCTGGATAGCTGCGATCTGTTCCAGTACACCTGGGGGTTTGTTCCTCTCGCTGCCTCTTGCTCTCTGGGGGACAAGGCAATTAAGTTGTGTTACCGGCTGGGGGCTAAGGCGGTCAACCCGAGGGAGCTCCCCGATCTTTTCGGTCTGGATTGGAGAGAGGCACTCTCCAGATGTCTGGAGAGCTTCCTTCCGTGGCACTCCATGTCACCGTCTGCACTTCACGCCAAATCTGCCGAAGCCAAGGCAATAGGCTTCATGCCCCTGAGACTGAGACTGCGAGCCCCTGAGACTGAGCTTCACGTCACTTCTGCCGATCCAGAGACTGAGCTTCATGTCACTTCTGCCGATCCAGAGACTGAGCTTCAACTCACTTCTGTCGATCCAGAGACTGAGCTTCACGTCACGTCAGCCCGTCAAGAGTCTCGTCCCGCCGAGCCTGAATCTGTTCTTATTCCTCTTCCCATGCCTGTGTCTCCGGACAAGATAGCCGCCTCCGAGCCAGTGTCTCCGTACAAGATGGCCGTCTCCGAGCCAGTGTCTCCGTACAAGATGGCCGCCTCCGAGCCAGTGTCTCCGTACAAGATGGCCGCCGCCGAGCCAGTGTCTCCATACAAGATGGCCGCCGCCGAGCCAGTGTCTTCGTACAAGATGGCCGCCGCCGAACCAGTGTCTCAGGACAAGATGGTCTCCGCCGAACCAGTGTCCCAGGACAAGATGGTCTCCGCGGAGCCGGTGTCTGTTCCTCTTCCTGAGCCGGTGTCTGTTCCTGTGCCATGGTCGCCTCCCTGGCCGCCTGAAGGGTCATCTCCTCCCTGGCCGCCTGAAGGGTCATCTCCTCACTGGCCGCCTGAAGGGTTCGCTCCTCCCTGGCTGCCTGAAGGGTTCTCTCCTCCCTGGCCACCTGAAGCGTCATCTCCTCCCTGGCCGCCTGAAGGGTCGTCTCCGCCCTGGCCGCCTGAAGGGTTGTCTTCGCCCTGGCCGCCTGAAGGGTCATCTCCTCCCTGGTCGCCTGAAGGGTCGTCTCCGCCCTGGCCGCCTGAAGGGTCGTCTTCGCCCTGGCCGCCTGAAGGGTCGTCTCCGCCCTGGCCGCCTGAAGGGTCGTCTCCTTCCTGGACGCCTGCACAGCCTGATCCGCCCTGGTCGCCTGAAGGATCGTCTCCTCCCTGGCCGCCTGAAGGGTCGTCTCTTTCCTGGTCGTCTGCACAGCCTGATTCATCCTGGTCGCCTGCACAGCCTGATCTGCCCTGGTCGCTTGCACAGCCTGATTCGTCCTGGTCGCCTGCACAGCTTGATCCGCCCTGGTCGTCTGCACAGCCTGATCCGTCCTGGTCGCCTGCACAGCCTGATCCGCCCTGGCCTCCCATCTTCGTCTGGAATCCGCTCCTTAAAAGGGGGGCTATGTAACGGTCACCAGCTGGAGTGCCCTTGAGAGCCACCAGAGGGCACTCCACACATAAGACTATGATCACTCACAAACTACATTTCCCATAACTCACTGCCCGGACTCATCATCACTTATCACTGATCACATTCACCTGTACCTCATTCACTGATTGCATTCACCTGTGTCTCACCCTCCTGTTAGTCTCTGTCTATTTATACCATGGTCATTCATTCACTCACGGCGAAGTCTTGTTTAAAGGTCCCGTTCTTCGTGATCCATTTGTTCAAACTTTAGTTAGTGTGTAATGTTGCTGTTAGAGCATAAATAATACCTGTAAAATTATAAAGCTCAAAGTTCAATGCCAAGCGAGATATTTTATTTAACAGAAGTTCCCTTTCAAAGCCTACAGCGAACGGCTGGCTTGGACTACATCCTGGTACTTCCTTCATAAATGACGTCAGTAGAACAGTAAAACAGATTAACCTCCGCCCACAAGACTACGTGAAAAAAGGGGGCGTGGTCTTGTTGCTGTCCCACGTGGAGAAGAGGACGGTCGCGTGGAGAAAAGGAAGTGTTGCGTTTGAGTGTGTTTGTCGCCATGTCGTCGAGACGCTGTTATTTTCATCCCGGAGTCAAATCACCTTTGTTTGGCTTTCCCAGGGACGCTGTAGAGATCAGTATGCGCATACATCTCCCGTTAAGAGGTGTGACCTTTCCACGTGCGCTAAGCTGCTGTCGAATCACAACACAGGAACCGTGCCACGTTTGCTAAGATGCGGTCAAATCACAACACGGGAACCGCTGGCACAATCAGAACTCGTTACGTATTTCTGAAGGAGGGACTTCATAGAATAAAGGAAGTCATCAGCCGTTTTTAGGAGAGTGAAAACAGCGGTATACAGATAAGTACATTGTGTTAAAAAATACTTTTTTTTTTTACACGCGAAACATGAACACATGTTATATTGCACACTGTAAACACAATCAAAGCTTCAAAAGAACACGAAGAACGGGACCTTTAATTGTATTAAAAATATATATATATATTATATTTAAAACAATCTCATAACATTAGCCTATTTAATGCAGTTGTAATTTTTTCAGTGTAAATGATTTCATTTGATTGGTAACAGCCCCTATAATGTCTTTGTCACAATTACGTTTGTCTTGTCTTCACCTGTTCTCGTTTAGCCCTGATTAGTTTATCTACTCCACCTGTGTCTAACCAGTTCCCTCCATTACCTTGTGTATTTTTACTCCCTGTTCTGTTCAGTCCTTTGTCGGTTATTGTTTGTCCACACATGTCCGTGTGATCATGTCTTGGACTCTCTCTGTCTGTTATTGAGATTAAAAGACGTTTTTTGTAACCCTCATTTCCTTCGTCGAGCACTTTCTTCTGTCATAGCGTGACGGAATAACCGACCCAAAAAAGTGAGTATTAAAGAAGATGGACTCACCCATGCTGCAACTTCTTCTCCGTCCAGAGAGCAGGCCATACCTGGGATACCTAGCCGGGATGCTCCGGGACGGCGGTCTCCTCCCTACAGCCGGCGAGCCTGAGGCACCCACCGAGGTGATTCGAGTGCTGGAAGACGCGAAGGCCCCGGAGTTGACGCAGGTGGGTCAGTCCATCTTAGAGCCAGGATCGGACTGTGACCTGATCGATCTGTGGTCCGCGGATCCTTTTCCCACCCAAGTCCCCACCCTCTCTTCGTCACCTTCTTCGCCAGTCCCGTCTGGAAATCTTCTGCCCATATCCATGCCTCTCCTAAACCCGTCTCCATTACTGGTCACGGCCAGTCCCCTGGATCTGTCAGCACCACTGGTGTTGTCCAGCCCCTCGGCTCTACCCCCGCCGCTCACTCCATGCGGCCCATCATCTGCGCCTCAGGCTTCCCTGCCACCAGCTCAGCTAGAGGCCGAGTCCCCGGCTACACCTCGGACCTCCAGGTCCATATCTCCACCTCGGCCTGTCAGTCCGTCACCATCGCCTCGACTCACTGCTCCTTCAACGCCTCCGTGGCCCGTCTGCCCAGAAACTCCGCTGGGCTCCCTCGGTTCCGCTGGATACTCCCCTCACCATGGTTCCGCCTTCGTCGATCAGTCCTAGGGCTCCATCCGCCCCTGCAGTCTGGACTCCGCCCTGGACGCTCTCTCCGTCAGCGTCACCATGGTACTGGTGCCCGCCTACTCCAGACGCCTGTCTGTCTTCAGCTCCACGCCCTCCACCGAAGCCTCCACCCATTTCTACTTCATGGGATCTGTTGTCTTCTCGGCGCGAGGACGCGCCTTTCCGAGGGGGGCGTAATGTCACAATTACGTTTGTCTTGTCTTCACCTGTTCTCGTTTAGCCCTGATTAGTTTATCTACTCCACCTGTGTCTAACCAGTTCCCTCCATTACCTTGTGTATTTTTACTCCCTGTTCTGTTCAGTCCTTTGTCAGTTATTGTTTGTCCACACATGTCTGTGTGATCATGTCTTGGACTCTCTCTGTCTGTTATTGAGATTAAAAGACGTTTTTTGTAACTCTCATTTCCTTCGTCGAGCACTTTCTTCTGTCATAGCGTGACATCTATTCTAGTTGTAGTTGTTCTAGTAATGTATAGATCAAATTTAAGAATATAAAAGGAAAGCTGAAGCATAGCCTATATTTAATAAGATTAGGGGGGGAAAGCCCTTTATAAAAGGTAAAAATATCATAAATATGCAGATTTAAATACGTCAAAGCTGATTGAACACTGGTGAGAATATTGCTTCAGAATAATGATATTTAACTCTGCAGATCACTGATAGATAACCAGAATTGTAAGTCAGAATGTAAACTGGGCCACAGATGTTAAGCACAATTACATTAACCCAAAACGAACTTAATTAAAATGCCATAGCCCATACTGTTTAGTTTTTTTAATTATTAGAATAAAGACATTAAGAGAATAAATGGTTATGCAAATACTTTTACTTTTAACACTTAAAGTACATTTAAAATCAGTTACTTTTTACTTAAGTAGGATTGACATTGTGGTACTTCTACTTTTACTAAAGTAAATATGTCTCTGGTTATTTGTACTTTTACTTCAGTAGGCCTACTTCCTCCACCACTGATTAATCCTAACATAAATAGAAAAAGGTTTTGATTTTGATTTTACTGACAATTCTTCCACAATGTAGGTAAACTGTATTAAGTATTAAGTTCACTTAAAGAAAACAAGTATATTTTCATTATAAAATTTTTTTAACTATACTGAGATACTTCAAAGTGTATATTCGTAAACTAAAAAGTAGGTAAACTAACAGTATAAGATCACTTTTAGTACAGTTATAGTTGCCATACAAAATAAAAACTTGGATGTAAACTAGTTGTGTAGCCTACTCACTAATGTCACACTTAAAGTTGTAGCCTATACTTTTTTTTAACTAAAGAGTGGGCCGATGTAGTCCTAAGAGGTAGTTTACTACTAGTGCATTGATTTTATTATATTTAATACATAATATAGCCTATGCTTGGAAAATATATTTGAACTTTACTTATGTTTACATAAACTTGAAATACTTTTTGTAAGAGAGAATTGTGGGTGGTTGCGTCTGTGTTTTACCCCTTTATTGGCCTTGGTGTGTGTGATATTCTATTACTTAGATATAAACAATGAAAGTTTCCAAAATTGTAATTTTACTCACTTCAAAATATAATAGTACACTTCTGTAGAGTGTAAGTTGTTTGTTGAGAGACTGACATTCTGGAGTTCCAGACGGTTAATGAAGACAAATGTGAAGACATGGATTGCTGGAACACTGAAATCTCCAACTATGACCTTTGACCTTTGATAGAGAAAGAGAGAAAGACAAAAACAACAGCACTCTAAACATCAACATGAATTTGAGAAGCTTTTTACCCATTGTTGAGTCTTTACTGCCCGGTTTCATTCGCATTGAGCTGTTTGGAGAAGTCTAATATCTGTTATGTTCTTACCTAGTGTATAGGTGTTCATACTGTATAGGCATTTTCATTCAACAATATGAACTAGTACAGTATTACATATTTTAGATCAATGCAATTACGATCTATTTGAGATGTATATCATTGGTTTAGATGGAGATCAGTGCAGATCTATGGCCCATTGTTGTTATGACCCTCCCTCCCCTAATCCTTCTTTCTAATAAAACATGAGCCAAGCACCTGAGGGAGTGGCTGCGGTGTTAAATAACCTGCAGTCTGTAATTACACACACACACACACATACATTACACACACACATACAGCTCTTTCAAACACACATGCACACACTTATCAAATATAGTTGAGGTAAGCTGCCGGCACAGACGTTTTCACAGGGCATTACATATTTGTTCACATCAGCTATAATGTTTTGTTGAGGGAATTTATGGAAATGCTCACAAAAGCATGTGAATGGCCTAATCAAATATATTGGTTGCGTGGCCAGTCCCCTGACTGGACAGATTTGTTAATCAGCTCACTTATTAATAGCCATGATGACAGAAGACTAAACCTGAAGACTTATTCAGGTTTCAGGAGGATTCAGGAACAAAACAGCTTTCTTTAATTGCAGTGTCCCAGCAAATAACCCTGAGGTGAGGGGTCAGGGGTGACGACCCCGCTGGAGAGGAGCTGGAGGGGTGGTTGGGGTTGAGTCTCTGCAGTGCTCATGTCTGAACCAGCTGTAATAATAGATGACAGGCCAGATCGCTGAAACAAGGCTGGAGTTAAGATCCAGATCTCTGTGAGGGATCGTAGAAAGCTTTCTTCTCTCACATGGATACATATGGCCTCAAGGCCAGGGGAGAGAACACACACACACACACACACACACACACACACACACACACACACACACACACACACACACACACACACACACACACACACACACACACACACACACACACACACACACACACACACACACACACACACACACACACACACACACACACACACACACACACACACACACACACACACACACACACACACACACACACACACACACACACACACACACACACACACACACACATTATAATGTTCCCTTACTGAAACCAATATGGGCCCCACTTTATATTAGGTGGCCTTAACTACTATGTACTTACATCAAAAAATAAGTACAATGTACTTACTGTGTTCAAAATGTATTGCAAAACACCTTTGCTGATATTGAGGTGGGATACGGGTAGAGTTATGGACAGGTGTGGTGGTATGGGTAAATTTAAGGGTAGGGTTAGGTGTAAGGGAAGTGTCAACTGTGTAATTATAACTGTAACTACAGAAATTAATTACAGATGTAATTACATGCAGGTATTTTTTTAAATGTAAGTACAATGTAAAAACATGTATGTACATAATAAGTGCATTGTATCAAATGATTAATTAAAATGTACATAGTAGTTAAGGCCACCTAATGTAAAGTGGGTCCCCAATAGGTTTTCTGAAGGTACATGTGCAAGAAAAATAAGTTGTTCTGTTTGTATGCTTAGGAAAAGTGGCTAAGGATGTCACTATAGGTTAGCATTTAGCAATTTAGAACTTCTCCCTCAAATTATGAGGTAGCCTATAGTCACACACAAATTATAAAATAACAGTACTTATGTATACAAATTATTAGTATTCATAAAACGATAGGTGAAACGTACCCGGATGACTTACTTCTGAACTACACTTTACTATCCCATGAGGTCATGGGAGAGGAGTTGTGAATGGTAGTGAGTCACATGACAATCACAAAATGGGGGATGTTCCTTTCTGTGTGGAGTTTGCATGTTCTCCCAGTGTCAGTGTGGGTTTCCTCTTGGTGCTCCGGTTCCCCCAACAGTCCAAAGACATGCAGGTTAGGTGAATTGGATATGCCAAATTGTAGGATTGTGTGTGAGTGTGAATGTGTCCTAGCACTCTCAGCGCTGGGTTGTGTCAGGAAGGGCATCCGACGTAATTTGTGCCAAAATCAAAAGTGTGTGTGTAGCAGACCCTGCAAATGAGCGGGATGAGTACTATCTTAATACTTGTAGTACATATTTTTAGTTTATGAAAGTACACTTTGAAGTGCACTTTCGGTAAATTACTAGTTTAGTAGTTTTATACTGTAGTATACTTGTAGGTTTTCTTTAAGTAAGCATAACATCATATATTTACTATTTATATATTATTTTTTGCACTTTATATATACTATGTTCCTATTTAGGTATACATTTTTCATACTTGAAATATAGGCTACCTTTAACTGTACTTTAAATCTTTTTGTTTTAAAAACATTTTATTCAGCTTCATGCATCTTTTTTTATCAACACTTGAATGTGAACATTTAAAGTAAATTCCTATGTACTGTACACTACCAATGGACTAGCATACACACACCGCATAGAGTGAATTCTGTCAAATGGACTGCATTGGGCCATATCTTGGGACTCGATTATTAAAAAGACTTGACGGATTGTATTTATGTTGCATTATATTATTATGATATGCTCAATTTTGAGTTGTCAAAAATATGGATTAACCAATGATGTACAGAATTTCAAATTAAAATTATGTTTGAGGGGTCAATTTGACCCACATATTTCATTGTTAAAGGCAGCTTTACAGACAGAATATATATGTATTTTAAGTGTTTTGTCAATTTCTCAACTAAACTCATTTATGTATTTACATTTATGCATTTGGCAGATGCTTTTTTAAAACTTACACTACATTGAAGGCACACATTTTTATTAGTTCATGATCTTGGCATTGCTGTTATTTATAATAGTCACAGTTTATACAAATGTTACGTCCCAGAACGTATGTCATTTATTGTTGTTCATTTTTTCTCTTTAATGTGTGTGTGCTTGTGTTCCCCTGCTGCCATACAGCCTGCTGGGAAATTGAGTTTTTGCCTGGTCTCCTCTGTTTCTCCCTGTCCTCTCGCAAGAGCCTAATTGATGCCACCTTTTCTTCATCAGAGTTTGTGGAGAGGAGTTTCCATTTAAACAGAGAGAACTGTCTGTTCACCAGAGAGAGCATGGCCTGTCTGCTTTCCCAGACTTTGCTGAATGTTGAAGCCTATGTGTTTAGCCTTAATGCTGCAGCTTATGTGTTTAGCCTTAATGCTGCAGCTTATGTGTTTAGCCTTAATGCTGCTTTAAGAAAGCCAGAGAAAGCATGTAATGTAGTGACATAAAACTTGATGTGCCCCATTGTTGTTCCTTGATGACACAATAGGGAGGTGGGTGCCACTTTTGTTTTTACAAACCCCAGCTTTTCTCCAGTACAGTAGTCAGGGAAGATTTTGTGCTTATTTGATTATTTTATTTGATAGGTTAGTTAGATTCCCTTATTCCTAGGTAGTTTACCCTGGTGTTTGTTATTTTGGCTTTAATCCCCCCTCATGAAGCGTAAAACTATTTTTACTGTTATCAACAATATTCTTAATTGCTGTAAAAGAGACTTTACTTTATAATTAAAAATCTGAAGAGTCACCTGCAGTTTGTGTGTGTGGTTCTCTTTTCTTTCTTTTTTTCTTTTTTCTTTTTTACTTTTTTTTACCCTCCTGCCACCCCTAACCCTAGACAAAAAGGGGACGTAACAAAAGAAAATGTTTTAAAATAGTCGTTAAATACAGTTTTGAAAATCATGGTTTCACATATTTTGATGGTCCCTTTAACACATTCTATAATATGTCCTCATGTCCATATGTATATTTATATCCATAAACACTGAGGGCGAATTTTGCACTGATAAGCACGATTCACATGCTCTTTAGAAAATGTAAAAAAAAAAAATGTTTTACCATTTATAATAGAACATTTCAGTGAATACTGCAGTGTTCTATAGAACTTTCTTTTATTACAAATAACATTTATGAGTGGTCCATCACTGTCATTGTTCTGCTTATTAGCTGTGAATATACTTGAACCACAACACATGAATGTAAATTTGACAGTTAAGAAACAGTAGGAGGGACATGTCCCAGTTTAACCCAAACTCAGTACATAAACATGCTAATACAAGCGCAGATGATCTTTTAGAAAGTCTGGTGGGGGGCTTGTGATCCAATAATGAGTAGCATACATTAAAGAGCTGTTCCTCTTGGGAATGCAATCTGCATCAATGAGACAGTTATTAACTTTGACTGTATCCCATGTGACCCTCTCCACCTCTGACTGTGCCTAATGAGCCTTGCATGATCATCTTAGACTACATGTCACTCAAAGACACCGGCCAATCATCCAACGGCACCCTCCATCTACACCCCATATTGTAGTCGCTGACCTATTGAGTTGCCAAATTCAGAAAGCACTTTCAAAATACTAGTTTTAATCTGATACCTATATAGTAAAATGTTGAAATAACAACTATAACATTCAAAGGTTTGAGGTCAGTAAGAGTTTTTGAAATAAGTATCTTATGCACACCTAGGCTGCAGTTGATCAAATAAGCAGTAAAAACTAGTCTGGATGCCAGCCGAATTTAGCCCTGCCCACAACATTTGAGTTTGGGAAATTCGGTCTGGACTTGATCCATTGTGGAGCAACTAAGCCCGAAAGATGCTGTTCGGACCAATGAAATTGTCAGGGCAGGCTTTATACGATGATGGACAGATGATAAACAGTAATGTAAGCATCCACGTCACCAAAGAGTGCTTGGGTTGAATTCGTTCTAATCCTAAATGGAGAACTTGTTCGTATATGCATTCACCCTTACTATTTCTCTCAAAAATGTTGATTGTGTTTGTAAGTACTCCGTGTATCCTTAAATTCTTTTTTACAACAACGGCAAAGATCATTTACACTCATTTTCTTCTACTTCTTCCAACATGCATGAAGTTGAGTTCTGTTGACAACTATGTGTCGCTCCGTTGCTCTGATTGGTTGTAGGTCTATCCAATTGAGGTCTTTCCTGGTTCGGTTGAAACACGCCCCAAAATCACAGCCCAATGGAGCAGTATCAGACTCATATTCTGACTAGAATTGAGTATGATGACGTCAGGCTAAGTAAAAACAGTAATATTTTCTATTTTAATTTATTTAAAAAAATTCTAATATGCTGATTTGGTGCTCAAGAAACAATTATTTGTGTTATGTTGAAAACATTTGTGCTGCTTAATATTTTTGTGGAAAGCATTATATTTTGGGGGGAGGTTGTCAATAGAACATTATTTATTCAATAGAACTGCATTTATTTGAAATATAGACATTTTGTAGCCTGGATGCCAGACGAACTTAGCCCCGCCCACAATTTTTTTTGTACGGGCAGTTCGGTCTGGACTTGATCCATAGAGAAGTAATTATGCCCGAACAGAAACTGTTCGGACCAATGAAATTGTCTGGGCGGGCTTTAGACGATGATGGACAGATGATAAACAGTAACGTAATCATCCACGTCATCAAAGGCGCTTGGGTTGAATTTGTTCTAATCCTAAACGGAGAACTTGTTCGTATATGCATTCACCTTCACTATTTCTCTCAGAAATGATGATCGTGTTGGTAAGTACTCTGTGTATCCTTAAATATTCTTTTTTACAACACCGGCAAATATCGTTTACACTAATATTCTTCTTCTAACGTGACTTATTCTAGCGCGCACAGACAGGGTTGCCAAGTTTTTACAGCAAAACTCGCCCAATTGCTACTCAAAACTAGCCAAAAACAAGCCCAATAGCTTTCCGGGTGGGGGGGTTCTCCGGGAAAAATGGCATTTGGGGGGTAAAATATGTGTTATTTTGGCTGGGCTGCCTGCTAAATTTCGCATTCCTGGGTCTGTATATCACATAATTGGGGTCGCTTCAACCCGTGGACTTGGCAACACAGTGCAGTTGAGTTCTGTTGACATTTGACAACTAACGTTAGGCATCGCTCCGTTGCTCTGATTGGTTGTAGGTCTATCCAATTGAGGTCTTTCCTGGTTCGGTTTAAACACGCCCCATAATCACAGCACAACGGAGCAGTATCAGACTCAAATTCTGACTAGAATTGAGTATGACGACGTCAGGCTAGACATTTTGTACACATGTTGACAAGCAGGTAGGACATCGTATCATTGCAATGATTGGACGAACATTTTTTGGTCATGTGACTTCCGCAGAGGGTATATGTACATGTTTTAATATTTAGACCACTTCTATTATTAATTGCTATCAGGATGTGAAGAGTTTCAACCAGTATAACAAAAGGTGTTTATAAAACAAATTGCCTCTATACCCTCCCTTTAATGCATCCTTTTATACTTAGTAACTTACAATTTAATTGAAGTGCAATATATTTTACGACCTGTATCTCTTCACAAAGTTCCATCATTTTGCATAAAGTTATATGTTATAAAGGATATGTTGTAGAGTATCATTCCAGCTCAGAGGCACATGTTGAGAAAATTCCTGAGTAATTCCTGAGTCAGCAAGCAAGACTATCCTCCTGCGTAACAAGGAAGTCTGTGTATGCACATTGTCTATACATGTAGTGGAATGAAAGAGACGGCAGACAGTGATATTTGAACTAATAGCAATTAGGAAGAAAAGTCGAGGCAAAAAAACAAACAAAAAACATTAGGTCATTAAATAGAAAGGTTACTATTCTATAAAGAACTGCTGATCACACACGTTTCTGCTCTACACTCTGGTTAAGTGAGTTCCTGTCTACCATGTGGCCTGATGTTGACTGATTGCTGGCAATCAGCTGACAGGAAACACACACCAGGCCCGTCGAGCACAGCTAATAGAGAACATACACCAAGAGGACAGCGAGACGGTCGTCACCTTTGACCCCTGGCCTTCATGCTTGCAGAGGTCTTGTAAAGTAAACGAAACTTGATCATACACACATTATTGAACACAACTATCATTAATCAAGACAGTGACTCACCTTTAAAAAACAATTTAGTTCACAGTTTCATCTGTCATACACTCATGTATCTGACTGTAATGCTCCCACAGTGTTTTGACCACCGGCATGGAAAGGATGAGACAGACAATAGAGAGTCTGTCTCAGTCCAGCTGTGCGGTTGACCCACAACTTCCTGCTCAAGGATGGTCTTCAGCCAGGCTTCATGAGGGACAAGGAAAGAGACAGGCTCTGTGAGAGAGACCGTTGTGCTGCTCTCTGTCGTCTGTGTCCAATTGGAGCAATGTATAATGTTGAGCCATTCACACTGCACTCTGACAAAGTACATCACATAGAAAAGAAAATGAAATCTTAATTGTTTCTCTGAGGAAGCAATGGGATAATATAAAGTTTCCTTTTTCTCCATAGGCACCTCTTTAGGAAAACAGAGCATGGTGTGAAATATGCATTTAAGTACAGTGTATCCGGAAAGTATTCACAGCGCTTCACTTTTTCCACATTTTGTTATGTTACAGCCTTATTCCAAATATGGATTAAATTCATATATTTTTTTCCTCAATTCTAGTCTGGGCTCTGGTTGGGCCTCTCAAGGACATTCACAGAGTTGTCATGTAGCCACTCCTTTGTTATTTAGGCTGTGTGCTTTGGGTCGTTGTCCTGTTGGAAGATGAACCTTCGCCCCAGTCTGAGGTCCAGAGAGCTCTGGAGCAGGTTTTCATCAAGGATGTCTCTATACATTGCTGCATTCATCCCTTGATCCTGACTAGTCTTCCAGTTCCTGCCGCTGAAAAACATCCCCACAGCATGATGCTGCCACCACCATGCTTCACTCTAGGAATGGTATTGGCCAGGTGATGAGCGGTGCCTGGTTTCCTCCAGACATGATGCTTGCCATTCAGGCCAAAGAGTTCAATCTTTTTTTCATCTCAGAATTTTGTTTCTGGTGGTCTGAGAGTCCTTCAGATTGCCTCAAACTCCAGGTTGGCTGTCATGTGCCGTCTGGCCACTCTACCACACAGGCCTGATTGGTGGAGTGCTGCAGAGATGGTTGTTCTTCTTCTGGAAGGTTCTCCTCTCTCCACAGAGAAATGCTGGAGCTCTGTCAGAGTGACCATTGGGTTCTTGGTCACGACTAAGGCCCTTCTCCCCCGATCGCTCAGTTTGGCCGGGCGGCCAGCTCTAGGAAGAGTCCTGCTGGTTCCAAAATTCTTCCATTTATACATGATGGAGGCCACTGTGCTCATTGGGACCTTCTCTGCTGCAGAAATGTTTCTGTACCATTTCCCCAGAACAATGTAAAAAATTGCAGGCCTCTCCGATTAAAAATGTTCTAGTGACTGGTCACATCTAAATTTTTCATTTGGCCAACAGACAATTCCTTGGACTTCATGGCTTGGTTTGTGCTCTGACATGCACTGTTTACTGTGGGACCTTATATAGACAGGTGTGTGCCTTTCCAAATCATGTCCAATCAACTGAATTTACCACAGGTGGACTCCAATCAAGTTGTAGAAACATCTCAAGGATGATCAGTGGAAACAGGAGCCTCTGAGCATGGCAAAGGCTGTGAATACAAAGTATAATGCAATGCAAAAATTTCAAACAAACTTCTTTCACATTGTCATTATGGGGTATTGTTAGTAGAACTGATGAAAAATTAAGGAATTTAATCAATTTCGGAATAAGGCTGTAACATAACAAAATGTGGAAAAAGTGAATACTTTCCAGATGCACTGTATAAAGGAGGACTATGCCTATGTATATATAGGAGGACTACGTCAGTCATGTATTTGCCACACTTCCTGCTACCAGCTGGTGGCACTATGACTATAACTACATTTTGGCATGTAGATGTCTTCAGACCAGGGCACTTATCAAACATGTGATGTTTGCGGCAGATTGGACATTGTATGCTTGAGTTTCAACAACTTCATGTTTCGTGATAATAATAGCATGCTTTAGCACTCAGCTAAGGATTCTTCTCAAACATACGAAGTCTGGGGCAGATCGGACATTGTATGCCTGAGTTACAATAACTTCCTGTTTTGTGGCGTTAATTGCATACATTAGCACTTAGCCGAGTGTTGCATAATTTAATGTGTTTCTAGCATGTTTGGTACTCCATGGCATATTTAAATGTGTTTCTGGGAGTGAATTAGAGTGTAAAGCATGACATTTCCTGTTGCCAACAGGCGGCACAATGACTAACTGAATATTGGCATGTAGATGTCTTTAGGCGAAGACTCTAATAAAACGTGAAGTTTGGGGCTGATCGGACATTGTATGTTTGTTGGGGGCGTGTCAGTGAGAAACATGGCGGAATCAATGGATGCAACGTATGTAGTTGAATATTACCGTTTTTTTTAGCAGTGACACTGTCAGGCTTTGTCATTTACAACAAAGTAAGTTAGCATTGTAATATAACAATTAGCCTAATATATAATGTTTACAGTGGCTTCATAGATTAATTAAAAACGTAAAAGAGTATAACTCATGATGCGCATTCTTTGTTCTTCATTTTCTATAACCAGAGTTAACAAACCTTGCTGTATTTTCGTGAAATTCATTAAAAGAAGGTACACTGCCATCTTGCTCCGACCAAAGAGACTTGAATGCACATGATGTCGTAAACGCGACTTCTCACCTCGTAGATACGAACATCCCAGGAGGACTTGAACGCACCATTACAACAGCTTCTTGTTTCAGGGCGAAACATCAGACTTTGTCAGGCCGCCACGAATACGCCATTCAATGTAAAATAAAGATCTTTGCAATATCACATAAGGCCTTAAGATTAGACTGACCAAATATGATGTTTTTCTGATTAAATCTGGAGTTAAAGGGATAGTTAGCCCATAATTTACTCAAGTCATCCTAGGTGTATATGACATTCTTCTTTCAGATGAAAACAATCGGAGTTATATTACAAAAGTCCAGGCTAATCCAGGCATCAGAACTGGATTAATAGTTTCTCTGTTTTTGAAGTCCATAAAAAGTGCATCTGTCCGTCAAATAACATGCTCCACGCGGCTCCGGGGTGTTAATAAAGGAAATAACAAAATACATTTTCACCACTTCTGAGGCGTGTGCAAAGTTTTATGAGTTTTCAAGCATGTTTAATAAATATCAAATAATGTTGATTTTTGCCAGTAATGTGAGCATGTTACGAGTTATTAATTGTTTGATCATTTATACAAAGTTATCTATTAAGTAATATTCAGTCTAATGTTAATTTGAGTGCTATTATAAAATGTGTATATTTTAGTTATTTTATAGTAATTAATTTCAGAACACTTACAAAATTTTAATGAGCAATCATTTGCATCAATTGCATGACACACAAGTTCTCAGAAACCCTGTCAATAACATTCAATACTTGATTTACTGGCATTTCAAACTAAACTTGTCATATATGAATGTTATTTTAAACAGACAAAATCCATAGAGTAAAACTCTTACGATCTGTGAAAAAGCAACCCTTCAACAATACAAAAGCTTTCATGGGACGAGTTTTCTGGAGCAACTTTGATCTAAGCTAAAATGTTGTGTAAGGGCTTCCTTTTTGTCTTCGTTACCTAATATATCTCTCTTTGACACCTGATAATGCGGGTCTATTCGTCTGTGTTTTCCTCAGGTGTGAAGCGGAGCCATGGGGTTTTCAACCCTTTGGAAGACAGCGGTTAGACGGATTTTGCCTTAAGACGGTCTGGGGTGGCGGGCTGGGCTATTGTACCCCTGAGTGACAAACAAGGATGTGAAGGGGAAGAAAAATCCACTTGTTCGCAGTTCATTCAGTCGAGCTGCCCCGAGGAGACATGGCCCGGGTGAACATATTTCATCACGCTTATAATGGACAGAACGAGGGGGGAAATAAAGCGTAAGAGAGGGGAAAGAGGTTGTTAATAGAGAGCCAGCTTGAATGAGACAAGCATAGACTAGCAGCCTGAATCTGTAGCTCACTGTGTTTTCTCCATTCTTAAAGGGAAGCTTATTGTTCATTCAGAATTCTCCCACAGTCTCCCACATCCCTCCTCTCCTGTACTCCGTCCATTCATCCATTCACAATACCTGCAGCATCAATAAATATTCACCAGCTTCACACTGCAGGGAAGAAAGGAGAAAGAAGCTTGGCTGAAAAGAAAAGACAAAAAAGGAAGAAAGAAGAGAGGAGCAAGGCCAAAAAGGGGAGAAAAAGAAAGAGAAGAAAAGGTTGGGAGTTGGAACTAGACAAGCTTACCAAAAGCTGGGCAAGGTGTTGGCAAAGAGCCAGGCAGGCGAAACAACGCCCCGCTCTGCTGGCCCAGTGTGTGCTCTATACAGAATCACTGAAGCATTGGGATACTGGAGGAAAGAGGGCAGCTGTGACTCCCAAATCCCGCCAAAGGAAAAGAGGGAGAGAGAGAGAGAAAGAACCGACTTGAAAAAAAGCCCACTTCGGCTGAAGGCTCAGTGCTAGCACTTGGCACCAAAGAATCTTGTGTTCACCATCATATGGTCCCTCAGAGATTAACAAACTTCCCGTCTGTTGCTAATGTAAGATTTATGGGAGTTTCCCTGTCTGAGACAAGAAAAGTAAGGGATTTTATGTAGATTTTAAGTAATTACATCAATTTATTCTAATGCTAATCAGATTAAATAGAGGAGATAGACACAAATGATTTCTCAATACATTACACTGCTCAGAGGTGGCTCTTCTAAGCTTTTTGCGTACAGATCTTCATTCCATTTCCTTCCATGTCAGCCTGGATCCTGATTGGCCTATTCTGATGTGATCCAAAGCTGTAAAATGCCTATACTGTAAAACATATACAGTTAAATTTACTTGCAATTTTTTTGGCCTGTATTTTACAATTAATAAAACATTACACTGAAATAAAGCAATACAAATGTAGTAAACAACATAAAAATGTACCACACAAACACCCTAAAGTGCAAAACTTTTAACAAAAATGTATAATCATGTGATGTATCACGCAGAAACTTCTGGAATTGTCTTTTTACTGTTTTTCACAGTAATTAGTATAAGGTGGCTGTGGCTCATATTTTAATTAAATTATTATTCAGCAAGGGTGCATGAAATTGATCAATAGTGACAGTAAAGACATTTATAATGTTACAAATGACAATTGTTTTCAACATTGATAATAATAATAGATGTTTATTGAGAATCAAATCAGCATATCAGAATGATTTCTGAAGGATCATGTTACACGGAAGACTGGAGTAATGATGCTAAAAATTCAGCTTTGCCATTACAGGAATAAATTACATTTTGAAATATATTCAAATAGAAAGAGTTATTTTAAATTGTAATAATATTTCACAATTTTGCCGTTTTACTGTGCTTCTGATTAAATAAATGCAGCCATGGTGAGCATAAAGAGACTAGTACAAACATTTAAAAAATACAGAATAGATTTAAACTTGACATGGTAATTCATATTTTTACTTTCAAAACCATACCTTTTAATGAAATATAATACAATGTTAAAACATGCTTTTTCACTGAATATTGAGTGGTTACTCTAGACATACAGTAAGAGAATAGAGGATATATAAATCAATATAAATCAATGTGGAACGCATAGACCAGATAATTGGTCTTTGGAATTTGATGAGAAAATCTGTGACTTTTGGCAAATCAGAGCACTGTTTGAGACGTTTCTAAGAGTTCTTCTGAAACCCGACACATGAGATTACTAGGGACTTTTTCTCAGGAAAATTGGAACTCAAGAACTCCACTGGATCTCTGTTACTTTCTATGGAGAAACATCTTAAGCTATTAAATATTAAAGAGATATTAAAGAGATCTCACTTCCATTCCTACAGTAATGTGGGAAAGGCAACATATATAAGCATTCACGGGTATTTTCCATTTAATGACATCACTTCTAACTAAAGTATCTCTCATTCCCTCTTCTCCATTTCTCTTTCATACTTTAACTGTGCTGTTCCTTCGCCCCCTTCTCATTTATGGTGTTCTGTGGCTCATTGAGAAGGTGAAGGTCAAGGCGAAAAGAAAGGGAGCTTTTGGGGGGAGGAAGGGTTGAATGTGCGCTTGGCCCCATTAGGATCAAAGCTTCGCTCCCATTGTACATCAAGTCCAATAGTGAGTATTGGACAAAGCAGTGAAAAAAAGGGCTTGACCCCTGCTGGCTAACTGACAGCTCCGTCTGTGTGTGTATGTGTGTTCATGTGCACAAGGAAATAGCTGGGACCTTCATTAAACTGCATTACTCATTACATTACACTATATTTTGTCTTTTCAAAGTAACTTTATGCTTCACAGTGCTGGTATTGAGGTGTCACATGAAAGGTTGGGTTGTTTCAGGATCCTCAGAGGAATGAAGAAACGCTACTCTCATATCACTTCTATCTTCCTCTCACACCCCCTCTTTCCTCAGGTGTGTTGAAAACATCACGCATGAGTCAGAGTTTTGCGAGTGACATTCAATAGCTTCCTTTATACACATGCCCACAGCCATACACACTCTCACCTGAGCCGTAATGACAGACAGCTGCTCTGAGTTTACTGAGAAGAGCTACTGAGAACCACGGAAAGTGGGTGTGCTGGTGTGCTCTGACATGTATGATGCTTGTGTCTAGAGAATGAGCTGTGCTTGTGCATTATGAGTGGAAAAACAGGCGTAAGCGGGTAGTGGTTTCTGATTATTAGCAATATTTGCTAAGGTAAACATCACTATTACAATTGCTCATACCGAAGGTTTGGGTTTTAAAGTCTGTTGTATTAAACTTCAGCGTTTAACTCGTCAAGCATGAACATAAATATACCTTAAATCATCCAATTTGTTGAGAAGAGATGTTTTTTTACTTTCTGAACTGATCTGACTAATGATTTTGGCCTGGCAGACAATAAACCAGATGGAAAAATACCAAAAAATGTATGTTAAAGGAGCTAATTAGGGACCAGAATAACAGATATTTGTAGGTGAGAATTTCTAGGGCAGTGCCCTAGCAACCGCCAAGAACACCCTAACAACCACACAGAAATGTAAAACACTAGAAAATGTAAAAATGTAGAGTACTTCATAAATAATGATGGACTATCAAATGGATCTGGATATAATTTTCAAATTGTGAATGAAAGATGTCTCATTCTCACCAAGGCTGCATGTATTTGATCAAAAATATAGGAAAAACAGTAATATTGCGTAATAGTATTACAATTTAAAATAACTGTTTTCTATTTGAATATATATCCTTTGAATATTCTTCTGAATTTTCAGCATCAATACATCATTACTAGTTTTCAGTGTCATATGATCCTTAGGAAATCACTCTAATATGCTGATTCAGTGCTCAAGAAACATTTCTTATTATTATTAATGTTAAAAACAGTTGAGCCGCTTAATATTTTGTGGAATTTGTTTCAGTATTCTTTTGCCTTGTTTACACCTGATATTAAGATTCGTTTTGGTTGATCACAAGTAGACGAGGGAACACGTGGTGTTTTAATCCGTCTCTTTTGCCCACTCTCAACGACTTCTGTGCTGCATGGGGGAGGGTCTATGGGCGGGTAAATGTATGTTGTTGTTTTTTTCCAGATCTTTTGAACTAATGGACGAAATAAGCTCTCACAATTTACATATGAATGCGACCACTGGCGACAGAAAAACATAAGGAGAGCAACAGCTTTCATTTCTGCTCTGAAATCCGCAAGACCGCGCCGAACGTTGTCAGTTCATGTTAGAAAGCAGGAATGGTGAGAGAACATTGTGCTTGGTAGCCTACATTTTTCATCTTCAAACCAAACTTGGGTCTTAAGCCGACAAAGTTTAAATCCCATATGGTTTGCGCGCTTTCCATAATGTTTATGCGTTGAGTCAGTAGGCAGAGAGCAAGGTGGTCTTTTGTGGCTGTTTGAACGCATTCGACCACATGAGTGTTTACACTACGAAAGCAATCCGGTGTTTTCGACTACTGGAAGTGGTTGGAAGTGGACAAGCTCAAAACATTTTAGACCCAGTTTACAGCATCGTCCACTTGTGATCCCATCGACCAAAACGCATTTCTTAATACCAGGTGTAAATAGGGCCTTTGAGGAATAGAAAGTTCAAAAGAACAGCATTAATATGAAATTTACAATTAAACTTGAATATAAAAATGTATATTTTTGTAACAATGTAAAATTCTTTACTGTCACTTTTTTCATCCTTGCTGATTAAAAATATTAATTTATTCCACAAAACAAAATCTTACCGACCTCAAACTTTTGAATGGTAATGTGTATAGATAATATTTGCCCTTTTTTAAAATCTGATTGTAGAATACAGGAAAGAAGCAGTCTCTTTTTTAAGCTTTTCTCTTCCCTTCCCTTCCCTTTCCCTTCCTTCTCTTTCCTGTCCTCTTCCTTTCTCTCTTACTCAATGTCTTTTTCTTTCTCATAACCTGAGAGGTCTTGTAAGGAGGTGGAGGTTGTTTCATGACTGGTGAGGAAGCCATTAGCCCCTTGTGCTGCTCTCTCTCTCTCCCTTCTTGCGTTAATCTGCTGTGACAGCTTCAATGTTTACTAAATCCACACTCAGTGAATCACAGGATGGAGGCCTAGCACCGCTCGGCTCCATTAACCCCTGACCCTGAGCGCTATGGCAGCAGAGACAGGCCTTAGGGAGGAAACGACACCTGTCCCATCCTCATGGGGTCACTCCATTTAAATCATCAAATTTATGAACTCTTAATTTTATCACTAAATCGCAAACAGAAATCTTCTTAGGTGACAGGACTTTGACCCCAACCCTGAAAGCTACTGAAGAGTATGGTGAAGATCGAAAGGTTAAAACAGAACGTTAAACTATTAAAAAATAAGAATATTTCAGTAAAATAAGCCATGGAAGCTTGTTTCCGCCACGGGATAATTTTTTTAAAATCTCACAATTCTGACTTTTTCTCACAACTGCAAACTGCAAACTGTTTGTTTGTCACAATTCTTTTTTTCAAGACTTTTTTTTCCTTAGAATTTTATATCTCACAACTGTGAGAAAAACTGTCAGATTTGCAAAATATATACTTACAATTCTATAAATGAACAACAAGCAGAACAAATTACAAGCCATTTAAACACACTCACTTAAACTTTGCCCCGAGACAATTTAGCCTAGTATTAGCATACCATACTACCAGCACAGACCAATATAAGATCATGACAGAGGATGAAGCAGTGATCCGACCTGCAGAAGGGCTCAGTATCAGTGTGTATTGGTATGTAGGGGACATACCTTATAATACCTTATAAAAGGTAATTGTGACTTTTTATTTCACTTATATTCTGATATTGCAAGTTATAAAGTCCAAACTGTGAGATATAAACAAGAAATAAAAAAGTCAGAATTGTGATATAACATTTTTAAAAGATTAACTTTTTAATTTTTTATTCCGTGGCAGCCCCTTCTTAGAAACTTAATGCCTTACCCAAATGATTCACACTAACTTTGTTTCATTTAATATTTACTGTCAAAACGCCACTTTTTGAATCCCTAGACTTTTCACATCCACCGTAACCTCTCCAGCATCCCCTGCTAAATGAACCAGCAGTTCACAGAGAGGCCGAGAGATCACTGAGAGATCTCAACGCCACGCTGTCCGAATCACAGTCGACACTTTAAACTGTTATCACACGTGCTCCATCACACATCTACACTTCACTTCAGCTATCACTCTCATGTCAGCACACACCCTGGAGTGCCATCCTGCTCAGTCCTGCCTCAGTGTCTGTTTCTCCCTCCCCCACATACCAATACACACTGATAATGAGCCCTTCTGCAGGTCGGATCACTGCTTCATCCTCTGTCATGATCTTATATTGGTCTGTGCTGGTAGTATGGTATATGCTAATGCTAGGCTAAATTGTCTTGGGGCAAAGTTTAAGTGAGTGTGTTTAAATGGCTTGTAATTTGTTCTGCTTGTTGTTCATTTATATATTCTGGTTAATGTGCAACAGCAGTATAATGGTGTAATGCAGGATATTGACGGTAGTTGGCAGTGTTTGATGCTCCCTTGCAGGGTAAACAACATACATGCCAAAAGAAACTGAATTATTAGTGTACAGCAAGTAAGAGAGAACACTGTACAGCAAATGAGAAACAAAGCAGCATAAGAAGGAAAAAACATAAGGGGGAAAAAAAAAAAAACTGAAACTGACACTGCCCATGATAAACTTTCTGTTCATATCAACCTACTCAATGTTCTATAATAATGTTCCATTATCCATGTATTTGTTTTGTAATTTATCTGCTGGGCCTGTTTATATGGAAATATAATGGGCTTCACTTTTGTGATTATGCTTTCATGATTAAGTCACCCCATGTCATCTAAAGTTTAAGTTTTGTGGTTGCTCCAATCACGATCGCTTGTTCACATGTGGATTGTTCGCTTGTTCACATTGTTCACTATATGCTGATGTAGTTCCATGTGGAAGGAGTAAAGTTTATGTGGCCTGACAAAGCACCTCCGGAGTGTTATCAATGTGTCTTGAAGGGTATTTACACTTCACATGAACTTACTAAAAACTCCCTTCAGTATAATAGAATAGAATAGAACAGAATAGAATAGAATATATACTATATTGCCAAAAGTTTTGGGACGCCTGCCTTTACATGCACATGAACTTTAATGGCATCCCATTCTTAATCCGTAGGATTTAAAGGGATAATTCACCCCAAAATTAAAATTTTGTCATCATTTACTCACCCTCAAGTTGTTCCAAACCTGTATGAGTTTCTTTGTTCTGCTGAACACAAAAGAAGATATTTTGAAGAATGTTTGTAACCAAGCAGATAGAGCAACCATTGACTACCATTTGGTAGTCAATGGTCGCTCTAACTGCCTTGTTTTTGAAAAATGAAAAAACAAAAAACAAAAATTTGGGTGAACTATCCCTTTAATATGGAGTTGGCCCACCCTTTGCAGCTATAACAGCTTTAACTCTTCTGGGAAGGCTTTAGGAGTGTGTTTTTATGGGAATTTTTGACCATTCTTAAATGCATTTGTGAGGTCAGGCACTGATGTTGGATGAGAAGGACTGGCTCGCAGTCTCCAATCTAATTCATCCCAAAGGTGTTTTATTGGGTTGAGGTCAGGTTTGGAGGTCTGTAGCTATTGACTGCAGAAAGTTGGCGACTTATGCGCACTGTGCGCCTCAGCATGCGCTAACCCCTCTCTGTGATTTTAGGTTGTTGTTGTTCCCAACTGCTTCCACTTTGTTATAATACCACTACAGTTGACCGTGGAATATTTAGTAGTGAGGAAATTTCATGAATTGACTTATTGCACACGTGGCAACCTATCACGGTAGCACGCTTGAATTCATTGAGCTCCTGAGAGCGACCGATTCTTTCACAAATGTTTGTAGAAGTGTCTGCATGCCTAAGTGCTTGAGTTCATACAGCTGTGGCCATAAAAGTGATTGGAACACCTGAATTAAATGATTTGGAGGGGTTTCCCAATACTTTAGTGTAATATCTCAAAAGCCAGATATTTTAATATAAGCTCAAACAATTCTCATCAAATACATCCAAAACCAAATGATCTGAGCTGTGCTATCCACATTAATTGTTTAGATCTATGCATTTGTGATATATATGCTGAATGTCAACAATTGTCTCTTTTTTATGTTTTAATTACTCCTATGGAATTTTAGGAAACACCTCATCGATACTTAATCGAAGCACCAAATACTTCAATGAAACAACTGAAAACTTCTGAGCAAAGAACGATCTTTAGTGCTCTTGCATTAACTAATTTGTAAACTAAAATATAAGCGTAGAAATAACAGCAATACAATAAATAGCAAAATATCAGATATGGAGTATTCAGGCTAGTATTGTTACAATGGTTCTGTATCATCAGACTGTGTGTAAGAAGAGAGAGACGCAATCAGTGAGACTAATCCAATGGATACACACACTAACTCACACACACACAAATGTAAACATTGGCCGAAAGGCAGTGAGCCAGGTCACAGTGAAGTATGACAGATGAGTTTGTGGCGTCTCTATCAGCACCCCTCCCTCTGAGCAACCACTCCCCGGCGTAACCTTTGACCTCTCTGAGCACACACTGTCATCACCACCTCTACTGCAATGTCTAAACACAGAGGTCAGGAACCCAGTTTCGACACACTCAAGACAGCCACCAAACTCAGCGTGCATTGTACGTGTGTGTCGGGGAGTGACAAGTTGCACATGACAACATCGTCAACAGCCTCTCATATGTGGTCACTTCTGCTTTTCATCAGTATTTCACTTCTCTTGACTGACACAAACAAGGCCATATGGATCCAGTTACACGCACAAACACACACTTCTGCTAAATCTGAGCACATTACAAAATACAATAATTATTGCTTTGCAAGCTGGATGCATCTGTGAAGTGCTGAAAACTTCCCTGTCCATATCCTGTGAAATTTTATTTTAATATACACTTCCTTAAAATTGTTTCTGCCTTTTGCTGTACCCTTTGGCCTGATCATATGTTTCTTGAACTTTCTGCACTTTCATGCCTAATGGGATGATTTTTATCAAAAGATTTTAAATTTTCTTTTTGTTACATGAAGCCAGACCCAGACTTTTCTAAACTATTATCTATCATAAAATGTAATTATTACATGTTTAAAAAAAAATCCAAACAACTATAACCCACTCTAAACATTCAAAAGGTTGCAAAATATATATATTTTAATGAGTTTACAAATTTTAACATGTATTGTGGGATTTTCTTAATAATTTCTTAAAATTTCCTCCACATCAAACTTTGCTCCTATGGGTGCCAGCGAAGATCAGGTTTCAGATGAAATATGAAATGTGCTAGTGTGAAGAAAACAACAAATATTTGAGGTAAATTTCAAGTGTGAGAATATTTTATTGTGTCATTTCCAGTCAAGCTGTAATTATGCAAAAAGTGTGAAAACATAATTGCATGTATTTAAGATACATAAAATGCCAGAAATTAGCAGCCATTTTATAAAGCACAACAGTTGGGTTCTGTAAAAACTCATTGTAATTAAATTCTTTGTTCAGGGAAGGAGGCGGGAAACGTTTTACAAACTTTAATCAATAAATTAACAAAATGAAAGTAAAAGCGGCAGCCCCTCACGGACGACTGCCGCGCACACATATAACAAAACATAAAATCCAGGCCTGGTCCTCTCTCGTCCTTCACTGTCGTCACTCGACTCAGAGAGTCAAAAAAAGCAACATGCCAAAACTACTCTTTTTCTCCGCCCACTCTCATGAAGCGCTGCAAAGATGAAATTGAGTCTATATCCCTAAGCTCTCAAATTGCTGAAATGTGTGTATATACTGTATATGCATATTGTGAAATAAACTTAAAATATATAGTTTTTATACATATAAGTTATCCATCGTTTTTAATTTGATGCTGTTATGCTGTTCGCAATGCTTCATGGGATTGTAGTTCTTTCCCTCACTAAAACCGTTAAAGGGTTAGTTCACCCAAAAATGAAAATTCTGTCATTAACTACTTACCCTCATGTCGTTCGACACCCGTAAGACCTCCGTTCATCTTCAGAACACAAATGAAGATATTTCAGTTGAAATCCGAGGGCTCAGAAAGGCCTCCATTGGCACAATGTTCTTTACACTCTCAAGACCCATAAAAGGTACCAAAGACGTTGTTTCAAAGTCCATCTCACTACAGTGGTTCTACAATAACTTTATGAAGCAACGAGAATAGTTTTTGTGCGCAAAAAAACCCTAAATAACGACTTATATAGTGATGGCCGATTTCAAAACACGGCATTATGAAGCTTCGAAGCGTTATGAATCAGTGAGTCGATTCAGCGATCCAAAGTCACGTGATTTCAGCAGTTTGGCAGTTTGACACGCGATCCGAATCATGATTCGACTCACTGATTCATAACTCTTCGAAGCTTCATGATGCTGTGTTTTGAAATCGGTCATCACTATATAAGTCGTTATTTAGGTTTATTTTGTGCACAAAAATTATTCTCGTCGCTTTATAAAGTTATCATAGAACCACTGTAGTGAGATGGACTTTGTAACAACGTCTTTGGTACCTTTTATGGGTCTTAAAAGTGTACAGTGCATTGTGCCAATGGAGGCCTTTCTGAGCCATCGGATTTCAACTAAAATATCTTAATTTGTGTTCCGAAGATGAACGGAGGTCTTACAGGTGTCAAACGACATGAGGGTAAGTAATTAATGACAGACTTTTCATTTTTGGGTGAACTAACCCTTTCAGTTCACAGTCGACTGCTTTTGTCTTTTTGATGATTTTCAATAACTTCAAATTCAGCTTCAAATTGAAGTTTGTAGTGTTGTGATTCACCTCTTAGTTGATTAGCTTGGTACATGGTAAACTCTTTAACAAAGAATTTTTTAAAATCCTTATTGGAAAAAAATATTCCGGAACCTGTGGCGCTGAAAAATGGCCCCTGTTGCACTGTATTCAAAAAATGTTTACTATGTCATTGGCAAAAAAACAAACAAATGTGATGTCCGCACACTGATACAACTCGGTCGAAATGTTGCAATAAATTGGAGCAGTTATATCAGTGTTTGGACATCACATTTGTTTTTTGCTTTTTGTATTTTTCACTATGTCATTGGCACCACTGTCATTTCCTCCACAGGCCAGTGTTGACATGGAAATGACACTATGGTGGACATAATAACTGTTGGACATTGTTAGTGAACAAATTAAATAATCTGGTGAGAGTGTGAAAAGTGTGTTTTATAATGTGAAAAGTCCAAAAAAGACCATAATTGAAAAAAACACCCAAATACTCCCTATGACAATTAAACGCACCCAGTGTAATTGCTTTTCAGTGCGCAAACATTAGCATGAATCATGTCGATTCAAATGAATCATGTGATGATTCATGTGTTTTTTTCTGCTTCATTTACCTTAACTGTCGCTATAACTCATTGGAGCCACAGGTGAACACGAGATGACCGAACAAAGAGTGCTGTCACTTAAAAATGAAAATGAGATTTGACCCAGATTTGTAACAAAGCCAAATAAAACTGTCACACACTCAACAGATGAAGTCATTATGAGCCTCATGGTACCTTCATGGTGCCTGAACATCCCCTAGATATCTCCATAAATACATTATATCCTCTTAGTGCTGAGCACACATGCACAGCCTCACAATGACAGCCCCTCACTTACTTTCTCAGTCTCTCCCCATGCGCTCTGTCCCCTCTTAAGTCCCTTTCCACAAATCATACACAAATGTTTATGGTTTTTCCACAAATTACACAAATAAAAGGAGCCAGAGAGGGAAAGGGAGGAGGGTGCTGAAGAGAGACGTTTGGACCTGGTACAAACAAGGGCAGCAGGCCAAGAAGCTTTGCTAAAAGTTTGAATTCAACACTCCCTCGAGTAAAACAGCTCAGGCAGATGGAATACATTGACACGAACACTCTATGAGAAGCAGAGAAGAGACGAGAGGAGATTTTTCTAACTTAGAATTATGGTCAGAGACCTTTCCTTAAAGACATAGTTCACCCCAAAATTCTGTCATAATTTAGGCTACTCGCCTTTGTGTTGTTCCAAATCTGTGTGATATTCTTTCTTAAAAAGGATGTTTGTTTAAAAAAAAAAAAGGGGGGGTCCAATGGGGTTGTTTTGTTATGGGCCCCATTGACTTTCATTTTGAGGAACATTTGAAACATTTATCAAACTATCTACTAAATGCTTATGATCAGGATCAAACAATAAAAAATGACTGCCTATTTCAGCTGGTTTTGAAAGTCTTGTGTTGATGATTCATTAGAGCCTCCCTGTCTAAATGACAAACGACACGTTCAAATGACTTTCCGCTGCTTCAGCACAAACCTCTTTTATAAAAGATGGAAGTCGTTCTGCTGCCGATTCCAACACTTTCCTAATCAGAGGAAGTTTCACAACAGTGTGCAAACACTCCTCAGCCAAAAATGTGAGGTTAATAGCCGTTCATCTGAATCTTCAGAGCTTCACTGGTATGCTACATTTCTAGATTGTGTCCTGTATGAAACTCCGGTGAAACTTAAACTTAATCCTGAACTTTCCCAAATCTTTGTCTGAAAAATTAGTGCTCGTATATGGATCATTAGGAACAGTTTGAACAACCAACATGGATTTGATTTACCCAGTGCACACACAAAAGGGGAAAAACATCTGTCTTTTCTCAAACAGACAAATTATGCATGTGAACGTAACCCTATAGGTAATACTAAACCAGGGGAAGGACGTTTAGCAGGAGCCAAAAGCTTGGTGAATAATGAAGTGGTGTAAAGTGTACCATTGTGAGGAAAGCTGCTCATTGTTAAGGGAAAGGTGTTGAAGTCTGTAATCGTGGTATTGTGATGCTTCAGCTCCAGAATGTGCCAGTGAAAGCATGGTACAATTATAAGCTATGATAAAGAAAAAGGCCATGACATAAAACAGAGTACCAGTAAAAAACAAAAAATCGTATTATTTGAGCTATGGTGTCTGATTCACAAGCGATTTAGAACTTTGTTTGCTCAGTTCCAAGACTAATGATAGTTTTGATTACTAGTCATTAAAAATCCATTCTAGCTGAAGAACATTAATGCAATCATGGTTCTTGAGGAGCGAATCAAAGGTTTTCACGCTTGTTCGATTCCACCCTCCTCATCCATGATTGCATTCACACCAATTGCGACCACATGAACTATACCACAAATCACCTTTGCAAGTGTTCTCAGAGTGGTTTGTGCGGACTTGAGTTTGGAAAAACCAACTCTAGTATGAAAACAACCTAAGATGTGCATTTAGTACCCAAGAAGACCATGATACCAAATCAATAAAATTCATAATATTTGTATAGCCTCAAACACGTTATATCCACTAAATTATTTGTCTCCAGGAGAAGATCACTGATGCATGCACCACGGCTTGATGTGGACCATCTACAATAAAAGCAATGATATGGAATAGATTTTATGAGATGGAACAGAAGGTGCTTTTCTGCCCTAAAGCATCACCTTTTCATACAGGAGGACTTATGGCAGCTATATTGAGAAGATCAAGCACAAGGCTCAAACTCATAGAGGAACTCAGTATTGAGCCCTGAGGTCAATGTGTATAATCAGGCTGATCTGTTCTCCTCTTGCTTATGAATTGTGCTTGTGGGTGGAGAGCCTGCTAGACTTTCACCTGCTCTCTAAGACTCCATGCAGCTGTTTTTCTAGCTGGGCTTGAAATACTGAACTTTATTTCTGTATTTAACTCTATTTATTGATTGCATTGGTTTAAAGTGCCCCTATTATGCTATTTTAAAGGCTCCTGGTTTTGTTTTGGAGGTCTCCTACAACATGTTGTACATGCATCAAAGGTCAAAACAATATATATTGCACATCACCACAATGTTCAATGATTCTCAAACAACTCCATGGATGATTCAGTCTCTCTAAATCCCTCCTTTCCGTGAGCCTACTCTGCTCTGATTGGCCAGATGGCCTAATCTGTTGTGATTGGTTTACAGTGCACCTTGGAAACAAAAGCCCTTTACCATAAATGTTCTTCCTCAGAGATTGTACACATTGTAAAGACAGTAACGATGACGTCAATTTTACCACGGGTCTGATGATGAAACATTGGAAGACATAGTTATTCAACCCGAACCTCCATCGCAAGGGCGACTTGAGCAGGATGTTTCTCATTTAAGTTAATCATTTTGAGGTTGCAGCTGTATTTCCTCACCATCAGCATTACAGTTTTTTTTATTCGCTTTGGTACTATTTTCACAAGTAAGGTGTACATTTTCAAAACTCGTAGTACAAAAAATACAGTGCGTGCATAATTATTATGAAAGTTAATATTCTGATAATTTTCCCAATTCCAAACCACATCAATCTTAATAACCACTATTAATTTTGTATTTAATCATTTGTAAATGGTATAATTAAGGAAGGCTGGAAGTGAAAACGGCTTATATTCAGATGTGCGTAATTAAGCAGGTTTTATTAGAAAATACACTTACATTACCTAACTTATGTCATTGAATCTATAATGTTTGTAATAGTATCTATTCAGTGTGTTATCAAAAGTTGTGATGAAGTTACGACAGCCATGAGGTTCTGGGCTAGAGTTTGCTGCCACTACAGTAAATGCTCTCACTGTACCACATGACTGAATCTATACTGTAGTTGAGTTTTATAAGGGTGAGGTACAGTAATGTGTCTCTACCATGGTAATCTGTTTACAGTATCACACGGCATATACTGTAATGTAAAATGCTGTATTTGATGCATTGCCATCTGTCTCCCTTCATCTGATGCATTTCTGATCAGTCTGATGTTACACCGTCATTGACTATTTCCTTTTCCTTATACTCTATTCTGCTCTATGTTCACTTACATACACACTCACACCCACATGTCTGGTTCACTATCTTTCTGCATCTTTCTGCATTTTCCAAAAGAAGAAAAAAAAAGAAAAAAAAACACACACATTCTGTATTTATAAGCTTGTTTCCTCATGGCCATGGGGACCAAACAATGTCCCCACAAGGACAAGGATTTAGGATATTGCCATCTTTATGGGGACATTTTGTCCCCATAATGTAGAGTTTACCAGGCCACAGACACATACACACATTTTTGAACATAGTAGTTATAATAAATCGCTTATAATGTACAAATAATTCATTACATATGGTTATCCATATTGGAAATTGCAAACAAGGTAGAAACTATGTATATAGAATCAATATCTCTAGAAATCTACAGGTGTACCGAACGATTGATTGATTAACCATTAAGATCAGTGGATTAAATAATAGACAAATGTATTAAACTGAACGAGAAGAGATGCAAATCAAAAGTTTTATAGTAAGAGCTTTATGAAAGGAAATTACTTTGAATGAAACATTTATATAGATGAAACACTTATTTTTTTGTGGTGAAAAGGACATTTTATGGTTTTGTGTATTGTACTAACACATTTGAAAATATGCTGAAATGTTTGAAAAAAGTGCACTTTTGATGATATGTTGTGATATTAGTACCATGAGTTTTGAAAATGTACACCTTTCTTGTGAAAATAGTACCAAAGCGAATAAAAAAAACTAACAAGAGTATGTCCATCAACAAACCGATGTGTATATTTCCAATTTGTTGCGATGCACATGCGAATCCCACGTTGAACTCCGAGATTTGATAAGCAGTCGTCAGTAAAATGACGTACGTGTTTGAGGGTTGGTCAAGTTGTTCAAATATAATTTCTAGTGATGTAGAACTGTCACGCTGAAAGATTCTAACAAAAAACGACTCGTAAAGGCGGTTCAGAGTCGATTCTTTCTTTTGGGAGATAACTTTATTTATCGTGCACTTTGACAGCTATATTACACACTACATGAAAGGGAATATTCGACAAACCATAATAGGGGGGGAATTTAAAGGGATAGTTCATCCAAAGAAATGTAATTCTTTGATCACGGTGTTCCAGACAGACTTTTGTTCATGTTTGAAAGAAAAATTCCTATATTTTATTTAATGAAACCTGAGAGATTTCTGTCCTTCCGTTGAAATGTATTCCACCAAAACTTTGAAGCGTAAAAAGTTTTTTAAAGGGTACATAACACACACACAGTTTCTGTCAGTCTCATGTTAATCTTGAGTACCTATAGAGTAGTATTGCATCCTTCATATTGCAGAAGAGTCTTTAGTTTTATCAGATTTCTAAAAGAAAGATATGCTGTACCGATTCTTTACGAAAACAGCCGAACTCATACGTACCGTGGGTGGAGCTAAAGGGTCACGAGGACACACACACACAATACATTGTCGCATTATCCCTGTATAACTTTCGATTCAGTATACGTTTGTGTTGTTTATATTATATGCACTTACGGACCGATTGCCAACAAAACACAGACATTTGATGCAGTTTCACTCACCGCCTGTGGTTTCGACTCATGACCGGGGAAGTTTTGGGAAGCTGAACAAGGTTATCTTTCCCTCACAACCAAAACACAGAATAGTGACATTGTTGATTTCGTGTTCTAAAAACAAAATGACAGTGCTGGCGACAGCTTCCATAACACGAAAGAAGCTTATTGATTGGCACGCTCTTGCCCTCGCTCTGGTTGTGTGCACGCACTCATCTGGGAGAATAAAATGGATTTCATGGGGTACTAAATTAAAAGGGAGCTACTCTTTGGAGTTTAATTGTGAACAGACAAGTTTACATGTAAAGCAGATCTTGAAAGCCAGCTACTTTCTGAAATAGGCACTGTCATGAAAACTCAAAAGTGACCGATTTGGAACAATCTACTTTCAGTAGGCAGCAAGTCTGCTTGGCACATACATATTTGAATGAATGAAACATACAACTTACAATTTTGATCACTTTTTATTTTAGTAGAGTTTGATGTTAGCATGTTGCTAAGCTAACAGCATGGTAGTTCAGTTTTAATTACATATTACTTTTTTGAGATACTTTTTAGTATATTTATATATTTATAATCAACATTTTACTTGACTTGTTAGCCATCTTGGATTTTTTTCTTTCCACTAAGCTGCTTTAAAATGTAGCAAAATCAAGGTATTTTAGAACCTCTAAAAATCTTTTGGAACAGACATCACATTAGGAATATGCCTATGCCCTACAATGCGAAGTAGAAAACGTATATATTTTGGAACAGTCAGAGATACTTGGTTTTGTTGCTTCTCGTTCCACACGTAAAAAGATAACAATAGACCATCTTTGACTTTGATTTAAAAACAAACATGATGCTAAATGATAAAAGGTCAGTTGGACTTGCAAAGGTAATTAAAAAAGATACATATATATTATATATACATTTAGTGTATAAATGCATACATATTGAACAATAGGACAATTTACCACATGACACAGTTCTGACAAAAGGTCTTTAATCCAACTAAATATTATTTGTACTCCCATTTGAACTTACAAACTTGAATAAATAAAGTTTATCTGCAAGTAAACTGTGCATAAATTCTTCTCACTCTGTTTTAGTTGTTGGAGGACAAAGCATGTGACAAATTACACATGTTGACAAGTTTAGGAAAAGCTGTGTTTTCAGTCAAATAAATGTGCTGGATGAGAGCGAGACAGCTATGTAGACAGACAGCTACTGACAGGCAAATGAGTGAGTGAGTGAGTGAGTGAGTGAGTGAGTGAGTGAGTGAGTGAAATTGCTACATGGTGCTGGAGAGACACAGAGGCTGCTTTTCCTTACTTGGTAGTGTAGACTTTGTGAGAGAATGCTCTACAGGCCTTCAAACAGCAAAAGATGCACACACACAAAAGCCTTTTACATTTATGCACATCTGTGCTCAAGTGTTGACATAGACGAGAAGAGTGGACCTTTTACCATAATTCCCTCTGCAGCAATTCTGTGTTCATTAGCTCACATGACTTTGTAGCCAGAACATACTTGTCACTACAAGTCTGTCACAGATTACACACAAAGAGAAAGTCCAGAAAAAAGGAATAGCAGCAGACTACCCACTTGGGGGGAGGCTGAGGGGCAAAAGGGGCTGAAAGGAACGGAGAGAGCCTCGCACCATGACGCAAGGTATTACAAAAGCCAGATGGCTACCTTAATGCCAAAAATATGCTCTGTTTTTATTTGTTTGTGCACTAGAGCTTAAACATTTATACAACCCCAGCCAAACACAAGAATTAGCATTTTGCTATGGCAAATATTATAACTTTCAAATGATTGCAGATGTGTACATGGAAGCATATTTCCGGCCTCAAAGTAGAAAAAATAAAAAAGATAATTGTGAGATAAAGTTTAAAATCAGAAACAGAGTCACACTGTGAGATATAAAGTAACACTCCAAGATATAAAAATGTGAGATATATTTGCAATTGGGAGATGATATAAAGTCACAATTGAGAAATAATTGAGAAAACCAATGCAAAATGTACTATCGCAACATTTAAAGTAGGATTGAGCAATTTTGATAAACAAAGTCACATTGAAAAGTCACATATTGATATAAAGTGATACAAAGATATAAACAATTGAGAAACAATTGAGAAAACCAATGCAAAATGTACTATTGCAACATTTAAAGTCAGATTGAGCAATTTTGAGAAACAAAGTCACATTGTGAAATACACTCACCTAAAGGATTATTAGGAACACCTGTTCAATTTCTCATTAATGCAACTATCTAATCAACCAATCACATGGCAGTTGCTTCAATGCATTTAGGGGTGTGGTCCTGGTCAAGACAATCTCCTGAACTCCAAACTGAATGTCAGAATGGGAAAGAAAGGTGATTTAAGCAATTTTGAGCGTGGCATGGTTGTTGGTGCCAGACGGGCCGGTCTGAGTATTTCACAATCTGCTCAGTTACTGGGATTTTCACGCACAACCATTTCTAGGGTTTACAAAGAATGGTGTGAAAAGGGAAAAACATCCAGTATGCGGCAGTCCTGTGGGCGAAAATGCCTTGTTGATGCTAGAGGTCAGAGGAGAATGGGCCGACTGATTCAAGCTGATAGAAGAGCAACTTTGACTGAAATAACCACTCGTTACAACCGAGGAATGCAGCAAAGCATTTGTGAAGCCACAACACGCACAACCTTAAAGGTGGATGGGCTACAACAGCAGAAGACCCCACCGGGTACCACTCATCTCAACTACAAATAGGAAAAAGAGGCTACAATTTACACAAGCTCACCAAAATTGGACAGTTGAAGACTGGAAAAATGTTGCCTGGTCTGATGAGTCTCGATTTCTGTTGAGACATTCAGATGGTAGAGTCAGAATTTGGCATAAACAGAATGAGAACATGGATCCATCATGCCTTGTTACCACTGTGCAGGCTGGTGGTGGTGTAATGGTGTGGGGAATGTTTTCTTGGCACACTTTAGGCCCCTTAGTGCCAATTGGGCATCGTTACATCGTTTAAATGCCACGGCCTACCTGAGCATTGTTTCTGACCATGTCCATCCCTTATGACCACCATGTACCCATCCTCTGATGGCTACTTCCAGGAGGATAATGCACCATGTCACAAAGCTCAAATCATTTCCAATTGGTTTCTTGAACATGACAATGAGTTCACTGTACTAAAATGGCCCCCACAGTTACCAGATCTCAACCCAATAGAGCATCTTTGGGATCTGGTGGAACGGGAGCTTCGTGCCCTGGATGTGCATCCCACAAATCTCCATCAACTGCAAGATGCTACCCTATCAATATGGGCCAACATTTTTAAAGAATGCTTTCAGCACCTTGTTGAATCAATGCCACGTAGAATTAAGGCAGTTTTGAAGGCGAAAGGGGGTCAAACACAGTATTAGTATGGTGTTCCTAATAATCCTTTAGGTGAGTGTATAAAGTCGCATTAGGAAATTACAACAAAAAAGTCGCAATTATGAGAATTAGGGCCAGATTCACTTACAGCTTTCACCAGCACAAACCCTCTTTTGCCATTAAACTACTGTCAGGATTTACTAAAGACATGCAATGAAAAATGAGGGTTATTTTTGCGGCTGACCTCATTTCATATGAATTTGTAGGGGATTCAATTTATGGATGGAGAGTATTTAAATGAATCACACAACGCATCTAAGGTTTGCGCTAGTCAATTTACTGGTATTTACACCATTATTTAACGCCCCCCAAAAAACATGTCTTAAACTAGATGCTAATTTGCACTGCTCTTGGTAGATTGTGTTGGTCGTTATAGAAATTATCCAAATGCGTTTGTGTTTTTTAATTTTGCGCGTCGTCAGTAGATCACACGCAGAACTTTCCACTCCCATCTGTGCTTTTTTAGAATTGAGCTCTCATGCTAATTTGGCCCATAGTGTCACAATTACCCAATTTTTTTAACTCTATGGTGGAAACAGTCTTTCATATACAGCAAATGAAAAAGCAGATAAAAACGTTTTGCTTGTTTTAGAGAAAGTCTTTGATTGTGACAGCTCAAGGGTCACCATATTGTAGTGGTGTCAAGTTCTTAGGCCTTCAAAAAGTGCTTGATTTTATTATATAGTTAAATCGAATGAAAAAGAAGCCTAGAAACTGTCACAAGCTACATTTCCCATAGAATTGTCTAGATGTGACAATTAATAAAGATTTTATCAAGTCCACTAACATGGTCTAAGACCTGAAAGGCCGCACATATTTAGGAAATAGCTCCAGTGTGGAGGAATCGGATCCATCTATGGGGAATAGCCCAAAATAAAATCCTCTGTTCTCCCATATCGGGCCTTACATAAATAAGATATCACTGCAGGCACAAGGCACCATGGGAAATAGCCAATCCAGTCTTGTAAACATCAGCGAATGACTTCTGGCAGGCTCACACTCTCTCTGGAGGCATGCGAGCGAAGAGGGGAGGAGGGCAGTTCAGGGTTGGAATTCATAAATAAATCACTTTTTTTGGAGAGGATTATGTGTCCACAGACCCTTTCTAACTCTGTCCCTCCACCCCCCACCAAAATAAACAAGGCGAGGCAGAAATAGCTGCTTCCAAGCACCACTACAGGAAATTATTTTAGCTTGTTGGTAATTTGGGCACTTACTTTTCTAGTATATGAATTACAGTTAACCCTGAAACTTTGAAACCCCCCACCCCCAACATACACACACCTGGCCGACAGAGCAGGACTTTTAGCATGGAAAACATGAAAAAGTCAACATGCAGAGCCAGAACAAAAACAAGTTTAAAATATGAGAAATTATTTCACATTTAACACAGTTACAAAATATAATGCATTATGATGATGAAAACAAATCTGAGGAGCTGTATAAATACCAGTCTGTTTCCCAGGACTTGTTTTTGGGTTCTTTAAATCATTAACAAATTCCCAATGGAAGCACTCCGGCTCTATTTAAACCCACTTATCCAGGCGCTTCCCGTAATCACCCTGCTGAACAAACACAGGGAGCGAAAGATTGCTCAGTCTGCCCAACCTTGGCTAGGAAAGGTAATACTGGTGAGGAAGGATGTAGCCAAATATTCAATCCTGGGGGTTAATGTAAAGGTTTCAGAATTTGTCATTTAAAAATGCTAAATGACAAACCATTCATCTGAATAAATCTAATTTAGTTTTCAAATTCCATTTATTTTTGGATAAAGTTGGATCTATTTATTCAGAATTCCTCGTCTTACCTTTTTTTCACCCACCTGTTTGATCAAAATTCTTAAATGATTTAATAAAGGAGGTAACAGGAGGAGGTAAGCCTCTCTTCATCAGTCTGCACTGGCTGCCAATAGCCGCTCACATCAAATTCAAGGCACTGGTGCTCGCCTTCAAAGCAACCACTGGCTCTGCACCAATATACCTAAACTCACTTATTCAGACTTACACACCCTCTAGGAGCATACGTTCTGCCAGTGAACGACGCCTTGTGGTGCCATACCAAAGAGGCATGAAATCGCTCTCACTGACCTTTTCCTGGACTGCCCCCACCTGGTGGAATGACCTGCCTATCTCAATTCGAGCAGCCGAGTCTGTAGCCATTTTCAAAAAAACATCTAACGACACATCTTTTCCAGCAGCACCTGACCAATCAAGAATAGCACTTAACATTCTATTAATTTTCTGTCTGTCTAATTTATAAAAAAAATTAAATAAAATAAAAAAAAGTTCTGTCGTGTGTTCTGTGCTAGATTAACTGAAACTTGTTACAGCACTTGCATACTGTTGCCCTTGACTGTTCTAGTTGCTTCTATTGCTCTCATTTGTAAGTCGCTTTGGATAAAAGCATCTGCTAAATGACTAAATGTAAATGTAAACATTTTATTTCAATGGCCGACTTAACTTTGCAACTATAAACCCTAAGGCCGCAATGTGATGCCATGGGTGCAAGTGTTTTTTTTTGTTGCTAGTTTCAGCCCGACGCAGTTCTCATTTTCACGTCCAGCGCCATGTTGTTTAAATAGCAAATGCACTCGCACCCATCTGTTCGCACATAGGTGTGCTGGTCTGAAAACGCGGTGTGTTCAGGCGTATTGTTGGCTTGTTATTTTGAGGTAACTGAAATCGACTGCGCCATTGACCAACAAAAAGGTTTTTTTTTGTTTGTTATTTAAATGTTAGAAATATCTGCCCATTAGCGGGTGCACAACACACATAGACTCTGCTTATTATACACACAGGGACGCGCAGAAGCACACAAACATTTTTAAATATAAAAATAAAAGGATTCCTCTCCTCTCTTTCCACTCGCAAATTCCACCATGTAAACAGCGAATCCACCATGGTGCAAGTGCAAGTGCAAGTGCTGGCTTTTAAAAAGAATGGGAGATGAGACTCTGGTTGATTGATTTATTGCATGTTATGCCCAAAACACACCCATGACTCAAAGACTAGGTAAAAACCTTTTAGACCATGCGCCTGGTGCACCGACCGTTGTTGTTTTTTTTTGTTCTTTTTGTCTTTAAACTATCAAAAGTAGATTCAGACATGCCCTAAGTGCACTTGTGCCATGTGCTTCAGACCATGCGCTTAGATTGTTAAAATAGGGACCCTAATGCTCAAAATAATTCATTGGTTTGAGTAGGGTAAACTTAAATAAAAAAATTAGTTCAATCAACTTAAGATTTATGAGAATATAGAACTTTCTTTTGAATTCTCACAACTGACACATTTTAAATCATCCGAATTGTTCCACTTTTTTACGTTTTGTGAACTTGTTTCTTTTAATTTAGACACTTAAATTTAACTGAAACTTGGCTGGGATTTCTCTTTCCCAGCATGCGTTGCCATGGCACTTGAAAGGAAGAGTAAATGCTAAAATGAAGTGTGATATAAAGTTTTTTGTTTAGATTAATGTTAAGTTGGAGATTTAGTAGTGTTTAATGTTTAGCTATGCTAATTTAGAAGAGTTTCTGTTATGTTGGGGGTTTTGGGGGGTTACCATCATGGTGACAAGTGCAGCATGAGCTTAATTTGAGAACAGGTATGTTGATTGTTCTGCAGTACAATAAATGCACTACTCATTCAACAATTGCTATGCTCTGCTAATGCTATTAATGCATTGTTAACAATTAGTAAGTTAGCATTTATTGAATTAGCTAGTTAAAGCTAGCCATGTTTCCACTACTAAACTAAGTTGATATTACGTGATCATTTTAAATGAAATGAAATGTATGAGTTTTGAGTTAGCTTACTTATTAAGAGCAATTAAAATGCACAAGTACAACTAAACAACTAAAAATCTGCTAGTAGTGCTTACTTAAACTGTTAATTTCTTAACTTTAACATTTTGATGTAACTTATTGCCTCAATTATTATATATTTTTTTAGTTTTGCCAACCTATTCAGGTTTACAGTGTACATGTCAACTAACTATTAGTAGACTGTTTGCTTAATATCTGCTAACACTTATTTGATGCTCCCCCAACAGACATTCTATTCTGACTATAAGTAACTATAAGTAAATAAGTCAACTTATTCTATAACCCGAACCCTAACACCTAACCCTAACCGAACAGTCTACTACAGTCTACTAATACTCTGACTGGTAGTTGACATGTAGTTGCAAAAGTTACTTATAGTTAGTAGAGTGTTTAAAGTGGACCATCAAAACCATTTGGGAACCTAAAAGACAAAATGGACTTCACAACCCATTTTTACCAGCAAAATGTTACCAAACTATGCAGTCCCCACCCCATTTCACTGAACTCCACATCTTGGCATGAGCCATAGCCACGTCATCAGAGAGTTCTGATCACATCACGGCTATCAGACTAAACACACAGCGCCCTGGAATGGAAATAACAGGCTGATATTTATACAGTATGTCACAATGTTTCAGCTTTCATTGGAACATTAAGATCTCTGCAGCATTGTGCTTGAACCATATTCCAGTAAATAAGACATTAACAATGATTTAGGAGGTGGTACTTATGAAGTGAAGTGAATAGGATTTTCCTGTGTGGGCATGGAAAGGGTTAAATGTGTGCATTACTGTGGGTTGTGCGTGTCTGTGCTCATGTGTATGCACCGAGACATGAAACAGTACACAGTGCTTATAAACTCCTCTGCATGTTCCACAGTGAGATAAAACATATGTGCAAGAGCAATAGAGGTCGATATCTGCACTTTAGAGAGTAACCTCAGAACATCCTGCCCCATTTGCAAGCACACACACACACACACACACACACACACACACACACACACACACACACACACACACACACACACACACACACAGAAACTAACGCTTACATGCATGATGAATATACTGATATTTGTAATATTTAAATTAATCAAACCTTTAAAGATTTTCTTGCTTTCAGTCATTTACATTTGGTACCAAAATACTCCATAAACATTGTGGAGGATGTTGATTATCCTTAGTCATTTAGAAACTATTCAAATAAGCCATTCAGTCAGAAACTAGGGCTTTGACCTACATTAATTAGGAATATATTCAGACAGGTTTTGGATGTTTTTACTTTATACTTTTCAGCTGTGAGGAAATAATAAACAGATCAGAAATGCTCCTCAGGGTTTGGGAGGATAAAATTCATGTGGTGTAAATCACGACATGTAAATCAAGATAAAACCTCATTGGATTCAGCATTCAAAACTACATTTAAAGAAGAAATGAAATAATGACTTGCTTGTATTAGAGTGTGGGGGGCTCTGCCAACATCCAGAGCATATCATGTTATTTGTTTAGCTTCAGGCAGTCATCACTGAGCCTGGCATACTTATCTGAAATTAATATGTGTCCTAGATTATATAGAAATATGTGTGACACCTCTGTCTAGACTAACATGCTGCTGATGTCATGTTGTTGGCAGAATGAGTAATTTCAGAATCTACAGAATGTTGTAGTGAACATCAAATCTTAAAAGTATATTGAAAAAAACTGTACTTGCAGGTAATATAATGAATTAAAAAGCCACTTACTTAAAGAGGCGACACTTGTATCTTAACACACTTAAAGGATAAGTTCACTTTTAAATAAACTTTTGCTGATAATTTACTAACCCCCATGTCATCCAAGATGTCCATGTCTTTCTTTCTTCAGTCGAAAAGAAATTCAGGTTTTTGACGAAAACATTCCAGGATTTTTCTCCATATAATGGACTTCAATGGGCTCCAAACGGTTCAAGGTCCAAATGACAGTTTCAGTACAGCTTCAAAGGGCTTTAAAAGATACCAGACGATGAATAAGGGTCTTATCTAGCGAAACGATCAGTTTCTGCAAGAAACCGAGCAGTATTTATGCTATTATTTTACCTCTTATCAGACGAACGTGATCATCTCTGAGCTCCGCCATAACTTCCGCTAAGTGAGGTCAAAATATGAGCGTGGTCATAGATATATCGATTGTAGATGCCTTATTCTACTGATCCGTGCTGGCGCTAATGAGGAATCTACGAATACATCTATGACCACGCTCGTATTTTGACCTCACTTAGCAGAAGTTATGGGGGAGCTCAGAGATGATCACGTTCAGGTAAAATAATTAAGATTATTGATCGATCAGAAACTGATCGTTTTGCTTGATAAGACCCTTATTTATCGTCTGGTATCGTTTAAAGCCCTTTGAAGCTGTACTGCAACTGTCATTTGGACCTTGAACCGTTTGGAGCCCATTGAAGTCCATTATATGGAGAAAAATCCTGGAATGTTTTCATCAAAAACCTTCATTTCTTTTTGACTGCGGAAAGAAAGACATGGACATCTTGGATGACATGGGGGTGAGTAAATTATCAGCAAAAGTTTATTTAAAAGTGAACTAATCCTTTAAGTACTTTTGTGCACTTTGTAATAATGTCAAATAAAAAGTTTGGTAACACTTTATAGGTGGCTCTAACTATGTAGTAAACAATTTGATACAATTGACGTATTATGTACATACGTGTTGATACATTGTAGTTACATTTAAAGTACTTGCATTTAATTAACATTTGTACTTACTAAGTATATGAAGTATATTATTCCATTATAATTTCTCTTTTTTAAAAGTATGCTAAAGAACTTATTTTCACAAGAGTATGTATGAAGCAACTCTATATTTAGTGATATTTCTTTAGATGTTTTTGCAATAGGAGGGAAATTTAGATTTGTCACCTCAAGAAAGACTGATGAAGGGAATTTGGGGGCTTCTTTTTCAGGCCACTTTCCACTTGGTATAGTAGAGGAGGATGTGATCTCACTTCCTTTTCTGTGACCTCAAGTCCCGCACAGAACAAAGAACAAAACAAGATGCACCACATACCCTTTCTCAGTACTATATGTAGCAGACCACATATTTATTCAAATATACAAAAAGTATTTAAATAATAAACAGACATCATACACTCTCTAAGAAAACAGCTACAAAAGCTAAATGCTAATGCTAAAATCCTTCTCTTTAGAGTGTAGCTAGTGTGAATGCTCTGATTACTTGATGCTACTTTCGACTTTCACCTCTGACTGTTTTATTTTAGAGAGCAACAGACCTCAGACTATCATGGGCAAATGATTGAGATTATGGGAGGTGGATGGGGGAGTGAAACCGCTAAAGGGCAGTCTACAGTGTGAAACCTTAAAGCCAGGTTTACAAGATGACTCATTGCAGCAGCTCTCATCTTTAACAGTTAAGCAAATACAGCGTGTTCATTACCACATACACAGGAGTGAAAGTGCCCTGGAAAATACCAAGAAAGAGCCCCTTTTTTGAATAGGGAAGTCTTATAGAAGATAACCATCACCTGATCAAACCATGATAACCACAGATGTCCTGATTGTGTTTTGGAATTAAAGTACAGATGGGAGAGCTTCAGGGATGAGGTCAATACCGTACGGGTGTGTTTAGCTTGGCTGAGAGTCCATGATACAAGTCACTCAGGAGAGATTTAGCAATGCAGAGATATGCTGTTAAATAAACCCAGTGGGATTAGGTTATTAGGTTTGAACTTTGGCCTTTGAACTTTAAACACCCTCCCTCTAAAAGCAGCACAGGACTGGGTCAACATGACTTCTTTGCCTGAAAAGAGAGGACAAAGAGGTTACAAATCACAAAGTCCAATGGCCTTCATAAAATCAGTGTGTGTGTGTGTGTGTGTGTGTGCTATTTTGCACTATTGGGACACCCCTCCAAATAATGGAATTCAGGTGTTCTGGTCCTTTCCATGGCCACAGGTGTATAAAATCAAGCACTTAGGCATGCAGACTGCTTCTACAAACATTTGTGAAAGAATAGGTCGCTCTCAGGAGCGTCATAGGCTGCTACCTGCCACCAATAAGTACATTTGTGAAATTTACTCACTACTAAATATTCCACTGTCAACTGTTAGTGGTATTATAACAAAGTGGAAGCAATTTGGAAAAACTGCAACTCGAAGTGGTAGGCCACGTAAAATCACAGAGCGGGGTCAGCGCAAGCTGCAGACCTCCAAACTTGTGTGGCCTTCAGATTAGCTCACTGTGTCAGATGCAGTGGTGTAAAGCATGCCGGAGCAGTGGATATGCTTCTCTGTCTGGCAATCTGATAGACGAGTCTGGGTTTGGCAGTTGCCAGGAGAACAGTACTTGCCTGACTGCATTGTGCCAAGAGTAAGGTTTGGTTGAGGGGGGATTATGGTGTGGGGGGTTGTTTTTCAGGGGTTGGGCTAGGCCCTTAGTTCCAGTGAAAGGAACTCTTAACGCTTCAGCATACCAAGACATTTTGGACAATTTCATGCTTCCAACTTTGTGGGAACAGCTTGGGGATGGCCCCTTCCTGTTCCAACATGACTGCGCACCAGAGTATGTGAGCTGAGTGGGAGCGGAGCGGCGTGATTTTCAATGGAGTGAGGAGTGGATTTTTTAAAAGTCGGAGCGTCATGGTTTTCACTCATCACGAGTACAATTCATGCCAACGGCCCATAATATAACTGCATTTTTAGCCAGAACTCACACGTTAAACACATTTAACTAACTGGATACAGATGGATCACTCAAATCAGAAAGAATGTAAAAGTAATGATGACGGTGATGGACATGAGCGGGATGTTATAGTTCAAGGATTTTTTTTGTACCTTCTACATACTGAATCTATGATCGGGTGAAAGCACATTTTAAACAGGTAGCACTTATTCACACAGGCAATCGTTCTCTCTAATGCATTCAAACAAATCGTACGTGCTTACAGTTATCTGTAGCCTATCTGATTTTGAATGAGCAGAAATCTGTAATGTAGATATACACATAGATAAAATAACTGATGAAAACATATTATTTTCATCTTTCCAAACAAAAGTTGCACTGCAAAAAGCAGCAATGATAATGAACTTTTAATGCTCATTAAGCCTAATAAGCTTGGCATGTCATAGGAATACATTTTCGCACACTAGTGTTCAACTACGTTGAAACTATATTGTTTATCATTTTTTTTTTATTTGATGTAGACTATGTTATAAACCGAGCTTTTGTGATATTCAGAGCTTACTTAAATACTTTAGCCGCGAATTTCCTCGGTGTGAAGACAGAGCGATGTTTCTGATGTCAGTGAGCGAGGAGTGGAGTGATTATTGAATGCTTAGAGCATGGAGGGGAAATTGCTGCCGCTTCACTCCGCTCACATACTCTGCTGCGCACCAGTGCACAAAGCAAGACAACATGGATGAGGGAGTTTGGTGTGGAGGAACTTGACTGGCCTGCACAGAGTCCTGACCTCAAACCGATAGAACACCTTTGGGATGAATTAGAGTGGAGACTGCGATGTACAGGGCAGATGGCTGACAGCGTGTAATATAGTAGTAGCAACATTATAAACAGAATAAATATGACTAGCAGTAACATTATAAACAGAATAAATATAACAGAATAGCCTAAATATGGCTATGTAATATATATGAGTAATGTATGAATAACATGTACGGATATGTGCAATGTAGCCTAGTAGTAACATAATATTAGTAAGAATAAGATAGGTCTATATGCAGTGTATTAACAGAATATATTACAAGAAAAACAGAATGCCTTTTTTGTGTTTTTTTTCGAGCATCTGTGGGATGTGCAGAACAAACAAGTCCGATCCATGGAGGCCCCACCTCGCAACTTACAGGACTTAAAGGATCTGCTGCTAACATCTTGGTGCCAGATACCACAGAACACCTTCAGAGGTCTGGAGTCCATGCCTCGATGAGTCAGGGCTGTTTTGGCCCTGTAAAAGGGGACCAACACAATATATCATAATGTTATGCCTGATCTGTGTATCACTCATATACCGTCATGGGTTGTAGTATATAATAAGTGCACAAAGACAAAGAACTCCAGGAAACAGCCTTTAATATAATAATCCACAGAATATAGAACAGAATAACAGGGAAACATCCAAAAAATTAGACGAGACAGAATAGACAGACAAGTGAATGGAATCAATAATCAAGTGAACACACTAAAAACTAGGTCACACAGGCAAACTGATAAAACACAAAGAAACTAAACTAAATACAGAGCACACATGATCCTATAATCAATTGAGGAATATAGGCCTATATTCTGTTTAATAGTAACTTACTCTCATTTAATGTAAAAGTGTGTTAAATTTTTTTTCCTTGGAAGTAAAAGTGAAAATGTTTGATAGCTTTTTTTGCAGCCAAGATTTGAAAATGCTTATCAAAAATAAACGCAACCTAAGAAATATTCACTAGAGTAAAAAGTAGTTGAACTAGTCTCGATGTTCCATAGGTACTGGTAACAAAGTCTATCTAGGTAAGTTAATAATTATACATACTAAGTAGGCCTAGTTGTTGTTCAACTCAATATTTACTAATGTGCTTACGCAATATGCAGTCAATGCAGCCAAATAAAGAGTGACCAAAAAAAGGTCCATAAATAACACTCCTTGTCGTCCTCAACTCACCTGCATGATAAGCAAATATTGTTATTAAGTGATCCAATCTACAAAATGTAGGGCTAATGACTTTAGCACTTGACTTGTGTTTTTAGCTTTATGCTCTGTGTTTTATAACTTATGCAATATGTTTACTGTCTTCTAGTCACTTTTATAAGGGCTGTACAAAAGACATGTTTGTAATCATAAAAGCAGATACAAGGGAATGTCTACACACATAAAGATACACAAGTGTATGCATCACTACCATGCAGACATCAAAACAAAAACTGCATAATGACCTTTCACGAGTTCACACTTATGTACACACTTATATACATATAATGGTTAGAACTAAAAGTGTGTGTGTGTGTATGTGTTTGGTGCTCTGAACATGCTCCTCCCAAACCTTGTTAATAAAACATCATTTGAATTCCCATCTGTCACTGTCAGAATAAAAATAAAGGGCTAAGACAGTCACAAAGTCAACCATGTTTGAGTTCCACTGCTATACAAAGAAGGGACCACACAAATGTTATACCATCAGATAACATTATATGCGCAGGAAACGAGCAGCTCTTTGACAGATGAGGGGAGTTCTTCACATCAAAAATAGAACACACACATGGCACGTCGACACACATTGGTTGCAAAGTTTGGTTGCACTTCAGAGGTGGTTATCGGGGGAAAACACCAGTATCTCTGAACTTGTGGCAGCACACAACATCATGACATATTTGTATCTGTTTATGTATTACATGCACTAATCACGTATTTGCTTTTGCACACATTAATGTTTTTAAGACATGTCATCCACTATCACCTGGGAAGTGGAGCTTAGAAACATAATACTGACAACAAAAGACTTTTCAGTTGCCCTATTTTCAGTTTACCTCACATCATTCCTGCTTTGAATGTAAAGCACAATGAACTCAAGCCTCATTGTTCATATGTTACTCATAATGTAATGTATGTCACCAGCTGGGCCATTCTACAAAATGGGTGTTTCTTCTATTTTGAACATGTGATTTGAAAGTTGAAAATAACTTGTGTCTGTAAGAGTTTAAACATTGTCTCTAAATGGCTCTAAGTGTGATTTGATAAATTCATGAATATTAATAGATGTTGGGATATACCTGCATTCAGAAAAGTAACAGATGGTTGACAGATTTAGTTATAATTTAGCCATTTTACAGTTTTAAGATTAGCCATTTCTAACCTTGTGTTCAAGGTCATGACCAGTGTTGGGGAAAAGTACTTTTAAAAGTAATGCGTTACAATATTACGTTACGCCCCAAAAAGAAATTAGTTGAGTTACTTAGTTACTTTTTTATGGAAAGTAATGTATTAGGTTACTTTTGTGCTACTTTTTGTCACCTGGCTTGCTTTTTTGTTTTTTAATAACGAAAAAAAAAAAAAATTGATATTTCCAAATATTCCGTTTTCAATATTGTGTTGTTTACTATACAAATGTATGGTAACAGAGCTGACAAAACATAAATTAAAAAATGTTCAGAAAATATTATGTAATGATTATGTTATGTAATTATGACAGAGCATTTTTATTATTATTATTTTAAGAAATAATTTTCGTAATAATATATCAAAAATAGCTCCTTCGTGTACATTTTTATAGATTTATTAATACTGTGAAGAGAAGTTTAAAAATAGGGTTGGGGACAAGCCAAAAACATCCTCATGAATAAAATAAAAAAAAGGAAAAGAAAAACATTTTGCATAAATTGTGTATTCTGTTCATTTGTCTTAAAAAATAATTTTAACATAATACAAATATAATAATACATAGTAAAAAAAATGGGTAACACTTTATTTTAGGGTTCAATTCTTGCTATTAACTATTGCTTATTAGCATGCATTTTACTAGGATATTGGCTGTTTATTCATTTTTATAAAGCACTTATTAATGCCTTATGCTGCATGACCTTATTCTACAATACTTAATCCTACCAAATACCTAAACTTGCTACAAAAAAAAAAAAAAAATGCCATCATATATTTATTGTTAAAATCATTGTTTTCATTTAAGACACACGCACAAAAAAGACCCAGCATAAGAAAAAAATTCACACCTTAACTCAACAATATAATTTCTGAGTAAAAAGGAAGCACTGTCACTGAGGGAGTTTGACACATCTGAACAGTTTTCTGTCTTTCTGTCTGACAATTCATCAGCCTCATTAGACACAAGCATTCCCATGAGGCCCCTGACTGTGCCCACAGCAGACAGGAAACCCTCTCTCACCACATAAACAGGGACTTTTGAACTGAAGCAAAAAAGGGAGAATCCAATCAAGTACCACAAGGTACCACTGCAAATCAAACTCTACCAAACCGGTTTCATAACACTTTAGCCGTTGAGATAAACAAGTGAGACCGTTGCTTATTACATCTTTACTGCACACAAACGGTTTATCTCGTTTAAAGTGAGCTATTCCTTACTCTGCCATGTTTGCACGTCTTTGCGAGGCAATGCTTCCCTCCCTAAGGTTTCTATTTTGTCTTGGTATAAACACGGACCCATCGTTATGATGAGGTGAGAAGATTATGACATCACTGGAATTCGACTGTCAAACACGCAAGTTGTGTGAGGCTGTGTGAAGCTGAAACGCTTGTGTGAGGCTGAAACGCTCTCGGCATGCTGGGAGAATGGGATTGTGTGTGTGGCGGGCAGCGAGGCCGAGGGACCGTGAGGGCGGGACGAGGCGGCGCTCATCAGGGAGGATGAGCGCCAGCTGCGCGCCGCAGCGATCTCGGCCCTTGCGGAGGAGTGAGGGACTATAAAGGAGGAGCGACAACAGTGAGGGACGAGAGAGGACCAGGCCTGGATTTTATGTTGAGTTTTATTTACGTTTTGTTATGTGTTGCTGCAGTCGACCGTGAGGGGCTGCAGCCTTTTATTTTCATTTTGTGTTTGTTGGTGTGTAGGCGACAGTCGTCCGCGAGGGGCTGTCGTCGCCATTATTATTTTGTGTTTATTTAATTAAAGTTTGTTTGAACGTTCGCCGGTTCCCGCCTCCTTCTTCCCGTACAAACATACCTTACTACAGTGTGATATACATATATTGTACCATGACCACCTAAAGTCCAGTATCATCTCCAGAACAACCAAATTCTGCTTTGAGAAGGACAGAAACTAGAATGAGGTACGCGAATGGTTTTGTGCTGATACTTTTATCTAGTATGAATGGAGCCTTCAATCCTTTCCCTCTGATGGAAAAAAAGTTTCATTAAAAGAATGAAAGAGGAAATCGCTTATTGAGACTTACAAAGTCAATGAGTGATTTTATGACATAACATGGACACAACATTTCACAAACTAAAATAAGATTCATTATTAGCAAAGGCTTATTTATAGAAAGACGGTGCACTCATATTACTATGAATGGGAGAAAGTGCAACGCTCAATATGGCGGAATAAGTCCCGCCTTCTAAATAAGAGCCAATCGGCAATTAGTAAAGTCATTAGAAGCTCTGGTTCCTATCCGCTTGTTAAGTCGTGACGTATGGAACTAGTGTTAATTTTGTCACCTATTTTTAATTTAGTCTTAGTCTTAGTCTTGTGCCAAATGTCCTTGTTAGTTTTAGTCATATTTAGTCATTCGCATATCTTTTTTTGTTGGTCAAGTTTTAGTCGACTAAAAGTCTCGTCATTTTAGTCTAGTTTTAGTTAAAGGAAAACTTAATATATTTTGTGGCAAAATAAGTTACATAAAATATATATAACCTGCATAATGTATGTGCCACAACACCATAGCTAACTGGTTGATTTACAGCGTAGATTCCTAAAATCAGCATTAGCTTATGAGACGATAGGCACAAATATTGATTTCGATCTTGATTCAGTATGAATTCATGAATTCATATGTACACTGAAAAAAATGGTGTGTTGGATTTACATGATTTAATCATGTACATCGGTTCCACATGAATCAATTAAGTTAAACAAACATAATTTGTTCACATAATTTCAACATAATGGAATTAAGTAATTTTTAAGTAACCGAACTGAGTAATCTTACAATGATTTTAATATGTCTCCCTAACAACAGTGGTGCACACGGGGGCTTAAGACCCTGCCTCTTTAATCAAAACACACAAGTTTAGTTTTGTAAATTTTTGTTGTCACATGACTGATCTATAACGCTGTACTCACTAGCTTTCATTATATTTGCCAGCATTAGCACATTATATACATGCTTAGTGTGAAATGCTCTTTAATGACATGTGCTGAGTCAGTCCACACCCTAAGCAATCGCTCCACTCTTCTCCACTATGGTAACCCAGTGTAATTTAAATGGTTCTAATAATTCCAACATAATTAATCATTAAACACTAATAAACAATATAAAGTCTCCCCTTTTTTTCATTTTGCCCAAAAACACATAAAATAACACTTAATTTCAACAATTTTACTCTAGACGTCAAGTCCCAAGCAAAGCATTCTGGGAACTACAGTTTCAGCAAAAATCATTTTCGAGTACTTAATTGGTTCACATTCACCCCAAATAATTTAATCTAGTAGATTGCACATTTTAGAGAATTACATTAATCGAAAACAATGAAATCATGTTTAGAAGAGAAACACAAATTTGTTGCGTAGATCACAAATACTACGATTAAGTAAATTGGACAACATGTGTTTTCCTGTTTTTTCAGTGTATATAGCCTACTGTACATATAAGGAAAAATAAGTTTGCCTTTTAGCACTATTTTACACTTTTTTGGGGTTATATTATATTTGCTTGCATTCTTTACTATTCACTGTTATTAACATTTCAAAATTTCACAAATAAGTAAGCAGTTATGATCTGCAATACTTTTTTGAGCAACTAGACTACATGTATATTTATTTAAGAGCCATACAGGCACCCAGTGGGTAATGCCATTACAAGTGAATTTTTTTTTTTTTCCAGCCACAAAATGGCTCTAATTTGCCTCTTTGCAGTGGAATTCTCTATTTTAACCTTAATTAATACACTAATTGTAATATAAATAATAAAAATATTAGAAGAAAAATATTTTAAGTGGTCATTAATGGACCATAAGTATTGCACAAATAGTAATTAGTACCAAAAGATCTCCTCAAAATATTCAATAAATAGTATTGAATTAAAATATAGGCTATTTATTTTAAAAATAGTTAAGGTGTATGGTCACATTTGACCATCAATGAGTATAAGTGTGACTTAATTAGTAAGGGCTAAATACAAGAAAAACATTCATATTAATGTTAACAATGTTGCATCTCTACCACTCTCCATAATAAAATGATACTGTAAATGTGGCTGACGTAATAATCAATGCACACTATGCTGTAGGCTACTGTTTACCAAAAATTGCTGCAAACACCTGTTTAGTGAAGCTGTTGTGTAACTTACGCAGCTTAAGCCATTCAAATGTACTGACACAGCGCTAGAAGTATTGAACGCTCCGGGAACCACGTGACCGTGCGCGCCGACGCGATGACAGGCTTGCAGCAACAGGAGGAGTATGAGAGAGACCTGTAGCCTACTCAAGCAACAGCGCAAATTCTTTCTGAATATTTTGAACGGCTGAATATTCTATCTCATTAAGAAAAAGTAGAGACGATTGTAGACGAAAATGAAGAGAGATTTTATCTTAGTTTTTATTTTATGCAAAACATTTTAGTCTCGTCCTTTTTCGTCAACAATAATGCATGTTAATTTAGTCTTAGTCAGCGTTTTTGGACATTGGTGCAGTCTCGTCATCATCTCGTCTTCGTCATGGAAAAAAAGGTCGTTGACGAACATCTTGTCTCGTCTGACGAAATTAACACTATACTGAACGCCGTTTCTGAGTCCAAGCCTCAACTCGTTTCAATTGATAATGCCATCGACGGCCGTTTATGAGCGCTATTTATTCATATTAAACATCCAACATTTAAAAAAGTTAAACATTTTAAATACTTACAGTCTACACAACAGTATCCATGCTCACAGCGTCGCAGACATTAATATTTTAACGATTTATAAAAGATGAATCACTGTCTGATCATTTGGAATTTAGGTATGGAGATAAAAGTTATGATTATTGTGATAGAGCGTTTGGACCCGGAAGCGTTGCCGCGTGACATCATACAACCGAATAGAAACATGCTGAATTCGAATATGCTCTTACTATTCCTGCCATAGAAAGATGTGGTAAAAGTAGTATGAGAAGTATATTCCGAATTCAGTCACTAGCAGCTTTTCTACCGTCAGGCTGAACGGTTCTCATTGCGTACTCGTTCTATTCCGTGCCGATCCAGGCCAGCTGTTACGGTTCTGGTTTAATTTTCCACTGTGGGGCTGATAATGGCCGCTCTTTGGAATGTAATACAAAAGCGTGAGTTGTTTCTTTGGCAACACAATTGTTTAATGATGATATGAGACGTAAATAACGACTGCATTATAGAGGATTATCAGATATTTCATTTAATTGTATTATTCGTTTGTGTTTACGTCGCTCAAATAGAGCGCTTAGCCAGCACCAGAGAAACTGGTAGCTGCCAGGCCACAGACAAGTGATAAATCTTGAGTGGCGATGTCATTTCAAGGATTCTACCAGCACGGTTAGACATCCGTGCTGAGAATTCCAGGCCGAGAATCGTGCCATGTCGTACCAGGCTCAAGTGGAAACACAACTGGAACTGTTCCTTACCATTCTAAGAAACGTTCGGCCCGACGGTGGAAAAGCAGCTAATGTTCAGTGTTCATGCATTAGCTTGGTCCAGCCTGAATTTTTTATTTATTTTTATTTTCGTGATTCGAGCATTTAGAAACAAGATTTATGAAACAGTTGTTGTCAGATTTCATTGATGGTTTCAAATATGAAATTTAATTGTAAGCTTGGCGAACAGTTTTGGAGAATTTTATGTTTCCCCATTCAAAGAGATATGAGCTGCACATGCCCGAGAGATGTTTCAAAGATAGCCGTTGAGTGAAAGGGAATTTGTTATTAGTTAAAAGTTAGTCAAGGCACATATTTACACCTGGAAGTAACTGGACAGTCTAGTGTCAAGAGTCATGTTTACCTGAGCTTTACCCATCGCTGTAGTGTTTTGCTCATGCCCTTTTTGGGAGGACCAAAAATAGTTAACATTAGGCTAACTGTGCAAGTGGCACTAAAAGTCAATTTGGGTTGAATGACATGAGCAGTCAACCTCGCTGAAAGTTATTGTACAATGCAGCACGTTGGTAAGTACAGCACGTGTTCTAAACTATGGGCTATACGAGCGCTCTGTGACTGTGAATGGAGTGAGATTTGTATATAAGAAGGAGGCCAATGTGTTATATGTGATAGGAGGCCTGTGTGGGGTGAAATGGAGGTGAGTGCGTGTATACAGTTAAACAGAGATGCAAGAAGAGGCCGCTAAACGTGATCCAGCAGCAGCAAAAAGGAAAGTGGGCCCGTCCTCCTCACACGTCTCTCTCTGAGTTTCCACTCTGTTAAAGAAATAAATAACTCCAAAAGAAAAACTCCAACTCCACCGGGCACACAAGCACCGCTCACCTCTTCTCTCATCCCTCTCTCTAGTCCTCCTCCGCACGGCCGGTCGGCCGCCCCTCACACTGACAGCTGTCTCTGATTAAGGCTGTGAAAAATGGGGTAGTCACGCCAGCCGCCCCTTCCTCCCCCGCATTCCATGAGCATGACTGTGCACTTTCTCCCTCACGGCGCTCTCCCTCAAAGCTTCTCGCTCCGATTGCCATTTACTCTCTGCAATCGCCTCATATTCCTTCTAGGTGCCTATTTATGCTTGTTTTTTATTCAAAGTTCTCCTACACCTTTCTTTTTTTCAGTCAGAGTAGTTAAAGTGAGCAGTATTTATGAGGGGGTGGCAATTTGTGGGTAAGTGGAATACAGTGTCAATGTACAGTTTGTGTGTGTGTGTGTGTGTGTGTGCGCGCGAGTGATGACGCATGAAAACGTGCATGTCAGATGGAGACAGTTAACTGTGGGGTGTACGAATGAAAGTAAGTAGGAGAAAGAGGAATTTGTGGGGTATAGAAGCGCAAGTGACCAAAAGCGTGAGGAGTTTATGGTCGTGCGTGAGAGCGAATGAAATGGAAAACGATGCGCAAACACATGTTGGGTATTTGGGTCAATGACGTGACGCTTATGTTTGTCATGATCTATTAGGTTTTTCAAAAATTGTACAGACAATTACTTGAATACAACTCTTCTATGATAAACCTGTTTCGATTTTTTTATGGGGCATAAAATAAAACATTTAAAAACGGGGTTAGACATCTAACCGTACAGATATTGTAATAAAGAAAAACACTTGGCATAAGCAGTGTTGGGAGTAACGGCGTTTAAGTATAACGGCGTTACTAACGGCGTTAATTTTTCAGTAACGGAGTAATCTAATTAATTACTTTTCCCAATGTTGCAACGCCGTTAGCGTTACTGAGAAAAAAAATGCGGCGTTACTATAATTGAGCTCACTGAATCGGTTTTCATCCGAACAGGCTCTCTGTCAGTCGGACCTGCAACGTGCGTGTGTGTGTGTGTGTGCGCGCGCGCGTGGTACACATAACTGATGATGATTGGTGGGTGGGAGACAAGGTTGAGGTTGATAGGTTGAGTCCACACACACACACACACACACCTATGGCGCACAGTCGCACACGCATATGTACAGTCAGCGATGGCAAGTCCAACGACTTCAAATGTAGCTTTCGCAAACTGGAAGTATAAGCGCTACTCCTCCCTCGTTGAGGTGAAAGGTAAGAATGTTTATGTAATGTGCAACTTATGCCCAGGAAGAAAGAGTCTCTCCATGTCGGTGGCCAGTAATTCTAATCTAATGAAGCCTCACATAATCACAGCCACAAAATGAGCGGCTAAAAACCCAGGCGATAACGTGAGCTCCACTACCAAAGGAGTAGTAAAGTACTGATAATATTTACACTATAGTAGGTCTACTGATAATATTTACAATATATTGAATTTGATAGGTGTCTCTCACATTGTCCCACAGCAACATTACAATAGTGTACATTAATGTACAATGTTTAGTGTCTAATTCATTCATTTAACATATTTAAATTGGGGGCATCCAAGTTATTTGACATATTTGAACTTTTGACAAAAAAAAAAGTAACGTAGTAATTACTTTCCCTGGTAATTAGTTACTTTTATAATGATGTAACTCAGTTACTAACTCAGTTACTATTTGTAAGAAGTAACTAGTAACTATAACTAATTACTTTTTTAAAGTAACGTGCCCAACACTGGGCATAAGTAGTTAGAACTTTTCCATTATTTTATTAAAAGTGTCAAATCAATGTCAATGTGGTGTAACCAACATGCAGAAAATGATTTTGTTGTCTTATGACAAGAAACCCATAAAACTGGAAATAATCTTTGAGAGAGGACCGCTATTGACCTTCATGACTGTCATGTGTAGTAAAAATTATAATTTGTAATCTTTTCTTGAAAAGGTAAATGATTAGGCTAGTTCAAGCCAAATGGATTAACCATAAGTAAGCTTCATGATTTAGTGGTGAAAAACTTTAGCCATTCTACTAACTACTTTGCAACGACGTGTCAACTAACTTTCATTAGAGTATTAGTAGAATATCTGCTAACACTATATTTTGATGGTCCCTTAACAAACATTCTACTGACTTTAAGTAACTTTGCAACTGCATGCCAACTTATTCTACTAACCCTAACCCAACAGCCTACTACAGTCTACTAATACTTTAATGAGAGTTAGTTGACATTCAGTTGCAAAGTTACTTATAGAATGTTTAAAGTGGACCAATGAAATAAAGTGAAATCAGATATTTTATTAATTTTTGCTTGACGGTTACACCATTTGACACTTAAGTAATCTGGGATCTCCTTATTTGTCATTGACCTATTTACATCAAAGATGTGCCTTGCTTCATGTGAACTGTGAAGGACAAGAGGAGAACAGATCAGCACAGAACAAAGTTTTCGAGGCCTGCTTCACAAACCCTTGAATAACCACTGAAACAGTAAACATAAGCGCTCTCTGTTACCCATGGAGGAAAAGCTAACCTCAAACTTCAATACAGACTAGCATTTTTCACTTTGCAGCACAGCCATGTTTACACCACATTAAAATTACCTCATGATAATTACAATGTGCTTTGAGTGTCTCATTTTTGCGGCTGTTTTGCTTCATGTACTTCTTTATTTGTTCGGGGACTGTTTGGAGACCTCGACAGAATCCACACGATTCCCACTGCATGAGACGGTGTGGAAGGGGAAGCTAATCCTCACCCTGTCATCTC